>CM060106.1:43552890-43912890 GCA_030522415.1 Channallabes apus
TTGATGCAGAATGTGGTCTGGCATTATCTTGTTGAGAAATGCAGGTGGTCTTCCCTGAAAGAGATGACGTCTGGATGGGAGCATATGTTGTTCTAGAACCTGAATATATTTTTCTGCATTGATGGTGCCTTTCCAGACATGCAAGCTGCCCATGCCACACGCACTCATGCAACCCCATACCATCAGAGATGCAGGCTTCTGAACTGAGCGTTGATAACAACTTGGTTTGTCCTTGTCCTCTTTGATCCGGATGACATGGTGTCCCACATTTCCAACAAGAACTTCGAATCGTGACTCGTCTGACCACAGAACAGTCTTCCATTTTGCCACACTCCATTTTAAATGATCCCTGGCCCAATAAATGCCTGTGCTTGTGGATCTTGCTTAGAAATGGCTTCTTCTTTGCACTGTAGAGTTTCAGCTGGCAACGGCGGATGGCACGGTGGATTGTGTTCACTGACGATGGTTTCTGGAAGTATTCCTGAGCCCATTCTGTGATTTCCTTTACAGTAGCATTCCTGTTTGTGGTGCAGTGTCATTTAAGGGCCCGGAGATCACGGGCATCCAGTAATGGTTTTACGGCCTTGACCCTTGCGCACAGAGATTGTTCCAGATTCTCTGAATCTTCGGATGATATTATGCACAGTTGATGATGATAACTGCAAAGTCTTTGCAATTTTTCGCTGGGTAACACCTTTCTGATATTGCTCCACTATCTTTCTGCGCAACTTTGTGGGAATTGGTGATCCTCTACCCATCTTGGCTTCTGAGAGACACTGCCACTCTGAGAAGCTCTTTTTATACCCAATCATGTTGCCAATTAACCTAATTACTGTTAATTGGTCTTCCAGCCCTTCGTTATGCTCAAATTTACTTTTTCCAGCCTCTTATTGCTACTTGTCCCAACTTTTTTGGGATTTGTTGACACCGTGAAATTTGGAATCAACATATTTTTCCTTTAAAATGATACATTTTCTCGGATTAAACTTTTGATCTGTCATCTATGTTCTATTCTGAATAAAATATTGACATTTGCCATCTCCACATCATTGCATTCAGTTTTTATTCACAATTTGTTTAGTGTCCCAACTTTTTTGGAATCCAGTTTGTAGAATAGAATAGAATCTTTATTGTCATTGTAGCAATGAGATATTGTACAACAACGAAATTAAAGTGCAATTTTCCAGTGCAAAATAAAAACAGTCACTCTGATTAAAAAAAAAAAAAGCTAATATGTAAAAAATATAAACGTAAATTACAAGATAAAACACTACTTTGTCATTCATTCATACATACATACAACATAGTGCACTTGTCCCCTTAGCCAGTACTGGCATGAAACTGAAAAGTTGTAATGTAAACATAACACTGTGTTGTACTGTAAATATGAATATGAAGCTCAAATTGACCACTTAGCAGTGTTTAGAATAGTAACAGCTGAGGGATAAAAACTGTTTCTTAGTCTGTTTGTTTTAGTTTTTATGGATCTGAAACGTCTGCCTGAGGGCAGGCGTTGAAACAGTACATGTGCTGGGTGTGATTTTCTTTGTATTCCTGAGACAACTGGAGCTGTGAAGTTATTCAAGTGAGGGGAGAGGACAGCCAACTATCCTGTGAGCGACCTTAATAACCCTGTGGAGCTCTTTTCTTTGTGCCACTGTGCAGCTTGAGAACCATGCACAGAGACAGTAAACCATGAACAACCTTCAACAAGGTTGAGATCTTCTAAGACTCTAAACTTCATGTATGAATAAACAAGTAAATAAATAAGAAGAAAGAGAAGATAAAACTGGTTCTTTAAATGCAGCCCAGGTTCACCCTGCAGAAATGTTCAAACTTACAAACCTAAGCCATGCCTCTTACATTAGGCCACACCTCCAATACTTTAGGGTGAGAGCAGCTTTATAATTTATAATGTGTCTGTCTTTGGGAGCACACCCAGCAAGTGCAGGGAGAACATGCAGACTCCATGCACACATTCCCCAAAGTGGGACTCAAACCTGAACCCTGGTGGTTCAAGACAACATCGCAAACCACTACACCACCGTGCTGCCTGTGGCTGTGTCTAACTTTTAAATATGTAAAAACATAAATGTTGTTGTCCTGTGATGGATTGGCACCCTGTCCAGGGAGTACTCTGAGTGAGAGTGAGTGACGTTATTAGAACAGATATTAATAAGTTCCCCTGGCGTCTGCGATTTCCGCTCCTACTGTAAGTCTATACATTTTCTTTCTATAATATCTCTCCTCTTCCGATTAATCCGTCCTTTTCCGACCAAACCCCGAACCACGAGGCGATTTAGGGGAATCCTAATAAACGCCCTGAATCTGATCGATCTCCATCCTGCGCGTAAGGTAAAGCCGTCTGGGCTGGAGTCACTGGAGGATGGAGGGCGATTGAGCGTCAGTGCTTTATCGTCCGTCTGTAACGGGAACAGAGCGGTGCATTAGACCTTCAGCACTCAGATGGAAAAAAGCGTTTAAATGCACCTGGTGTCGAGAAGGACATGTAAGGAGAGGGAGTTCAAGAGGAACACACACACACACACACATAATAACGTCTAAAATAATACAGAGCTGAGACGAAGAGAGCGGAGGAGGAGGAAGAGAAGCTGCACTGAGCTGACAGGGTTCTGAGGAGACGAGGTAAAACCCGAGGTTGAGGGGAGAAACCACAAAGTTCTGAGTTCTGGAAGAAGAAATGATTAAGCAGTTCCTTACTCTCTAATTACCAGTTTAAAGAAAGAAAGAAAAAAAAACTCAATGGAATATATTGCACGTGCACACACACACACACACACCGCAAAACAACACGCTGTGATTTTCCAACATGACACGCCAAATGGAACGAGGGGGCGAGAATGGAGAGGAATGAGAGCAGGACAAAAAGAGAAGAAAAAGAAAAAAAAATGGGAAGGAAAATACAGGGGAAGAAAAACGGAGAAAGAAAGAGAGAAGAAGAGAACATGAGGAAAGAGGGATTCAGGGGGAAAGGAGAGAGCAAATGAGAAAATAAAAATAAACTAACAATAAAAGAGTGAATTCTTAGAAAACCATTTCACAAAGAGTCATTTAAAGGTTAATAAAGGTCACTGGAGTGTGTGTACGTGTGGGTGGGTCGTGGCGGGGGTGTTGGGGTGGAACTGAGAGGAGAGGTGAAGAAATAATGTAAAGCAAAAGAGTAAGGATTAAACATAGATGGGAAAGTTTAAAATAGAAACGTGGTTGAAGTGGAAGAGAAAGAATAGGAATGTGAAAAGTAAAGGAAGAAAAAAGTGAGGAAGGAAACACAAGGGAAGGTAATACAACGAAAAAGAAAGTGAGAAAATAAAAAGAACAAGAGAGGAATAAAAATAAAAAGGAATAAAAAGCGAGTGATGAGGAAAGGAAAGAGAGAAGATAAAAAGAGGAAAATGAGATGTGACGCTCCGTCTCTCACAGTGCAGGGTAATTAAAGCACTCCCTCTGGTGGTCCTGATTAGTGTGTGTGTGTGTGTGTGTGTTTGTACAGAGCCTCCATTTTGCTCCCAGCAACAAATTTGACTTTGACTTTTTCTTTCTGTTTGCATAAAAACTGTAAACAGCGCAGTTAATTGTTGACTCGTTAAGATGCAGAAGCGCTAACGAGCAGATTTCAGCGGGAAAGGGGGAGGGGGGAGATACCCCATGAAAAAGTTTTTGAGTTTGTTGTTTGTTTGTTTTTAATTAGAAACTTGATGTTGTAAATCAGTACTCTACATAATTATTAAAATGAAAAATAAAACTAAAGTTTAAAATTATAAAAAAATTTAAACAAAAAATTTTATTAATAATTTTTTTGCTGTTTTATTTATTAGTTTATTTATTTTCTGATTATTTTTTTAACATTTAAACTAGGCTTTTAAATAAAGCAACAATTAATCAGAATTGTTATTATTATTATTATTATTATTATTATAAAAGTTATTATAAATGTCATTTTAATTAATTTATTTATTTAAATTTTATTAAAGTTGATCTTTATAGATGATAAACTCTTTCTTTGAGCTGCAGAAACTGAAGTTTCTCGTAAATGTGTCTTATATTGGACAAATGAATCGAAACAAACATCTGGAACACGAATGAGAGAAAAAAAGAATCAGGTAGTAACACATTTTCTCATTGTTCTGTTCATTTACACACACACACACACACACACACACACACACACACACACACACACACACACACATAATAGTGATTCATGTGTGTGCAGGTGTGATGTTTGCTCCTATCAACTGGCTCCCTCGAGAACACGCCTGATATTTCACAAGTGTCCATAAATGTGTGTATGTGTGTGTGTGAACAAAATGATGAGAAAGTTAATAATAAAGGGTGTGTGTGTGCGTGCGTGTGTATGATGTCACTCAGTGGCTTTAAAAAAAGACACACATCTTGAAGAAATTTCACAGCAACACTTTACACACACACGCACACACGCACACACACACAGTACCCATTTCATTTCATCATGCTCACGTCTAACGTACATCTAAATCAGTGTGCTCTGTTTGGATGAGAGCAGTAATTATTCAGTATTTATGACTTTTCAAGATTTACATTTGCTGTGAACAGCATTAGACTCAGTGTGTGTGTGTGTGTGTGTGTGTGTGTGTGTGTTGATGTCTGTACTGTATTGAGAGTGAGGTTAAAGTCCTGTAGTAAGGCTGAGGTGTGTGTCGGCTGCAGGTGAGAGTCTCACACAGAGCCGAGTGAAGCAGCTCATTGATTTCCTGACGTTATGAATGAAAGCAGTTTAAAGGTCTCACGCGGCGCTCGGAGGAAACACAGCGAGGTGAAGGAAACTACATCACCAGCTGAGGAGGACCGACATCACATGTTCACTAAATTCATTAAGAAATAATAAAATAAATAAATAAATGTATATGTATTTCATAAGTTAAAATTTAAGAAAAAGAAAGAGAAAATACCCCAAAATATACATATAAAATAACATAAATGTGTTAAAGATGAAAAAAGATTTATTAAAATGTACATACACGTGTAAGTAATTTTGCAGTAAATATAAGACAATTGTAATTGTACTGTAGACATAAATCACGCCAAGGCCACCCAAATAAAAATCACCTGTTTATTTATTCATATATTAGATGTTTTTTTTTATTTAACATTTAAAAAAAAAATTTTATTATTTGTTTTTAAATCAGGTTAGTAGGTGTATAAGAAAAATCTTAAATAAATAAATAATAGATATTATAGTCAGATTTTTATTATAAAAGTGAAAAGGAAAATATTCTGGAAGTATACAGTAGGAAGACGCTGCAGATAAACTGGTGTGTTTATAAAAAAAAAAAATAAAAAAAAATATATATATATATATTTGTATTAACACTGTCGCTAACGTGCAGAGGCGGTGGTGAGAGAGTTTCTGAATCTGATTTCCTGCTGCAGTCAAACAGAATTAACGCTCTGGGTGAGAGGTGATGAAATAAAGTGAACCGGGCGAGACCGTGATGATTCACACCGATTTCTCATGAAGCTGCAAACTGTAGAAGAAACCGAATCAGCTTCCAATAAAAGAACAACACTACACTACTGGATCAGACTCTCAGATTAGACTCTTAGACTTTCAGGTCAGATTCTTAAACCAGACTCTCAGATCAGAATCTTGGATAAGACTTTCAGATCAAACTTTTGGGTCAGACTTTCAAATCAGACTTTCATATCAGACTTTTGGATCAGAGTCTCAGAGAAGAGTCTCAGTTTGGACCCTTGAATCAGATGTTTTGATCAGACTCATGAGTCAGTTCCAGATCAGACTCTCAGATCAGACTCTCGGATCAGACCCCCGTCATTCAGCTGTTGTTAACAGAACCACGTCAGGATCGCAGCGCCTCAGCTCAGGGTAATGCTTCAGTGGCGCAGCGTTTCTTCTCCCGGAGGCTCTGTGGATAAACACAGACAGTTGCTCTTTACTCCCTGACTGACTGCCGGAGTTTATCAGAGCAGGAAGTCGGATTTCTATCAGACTGCGAATCCCCAGCGAGGCTTCCTACACGCCGCACCACACGCTGCTCGGCTCTTTGACTGAACAATAACGAGACGTCGTTTGAGTCTGATCGGAGACGCCTCCTCTTCACCACGGCGTATTTATAGCTCCTAACACTCAGAGCTCTTTCTTCTCTGTCCAGCTCCCCAGCGTCACAATGAGCCATCCTGGCTTCTGATTGGCTGATCCTTTTTATTTAGCTTCATATTAATGCTCTCATTCTTATACGTTATCGTTTCTATAATAACAGTTCGTTCACGTTGTAGTGCAGGATACGGCACATAAACGGTTTTTAAAAAGTGTGACAGGATGAAGATTTCTGTATGCAGACGAAAATTATTAAACATTAACAGCAAAAGTTCATAATGTATAACTATTTTCATCATCATGTTGAAATAGTTTTTATAATTATAAGTATTTAAATAATCTATTTATTAATATTTCAAAAACATTTATGATACACACAATAATTCTGAAAAAAATCTATATTATATCATCATAGTATAGTCAACGGAAGGAGTCTCCAGTGTCAGTGGTTTGTAACAGTCAGAGGTGAAGCTGCAACTTTTGGATTTTTTTATTTTTTCATTTTTCATTGCTTTTGCAATGAAAAAGACTAAACCCGCCCCCCCCCCCCCACATCATAATTACCAGTTTAAGAACATTTTACTGTTTTAGATATTTTAGGATGCACCATTTAACGAATAGCATGAGTCCCTTTGTATAATAAAAAAAAAAACTATTAATAAAACATAATATTTATCTCACTATGAAGAAGAAGAAGTGTCATTGGTTTCCCCAATCAAACAAACCACGACATGAATCGGCGCCCTCCTGAGGACTCGCGATCACCCACAACCCCCCCACCCCCCGCCCGCCCCACGTCACCTCTCAGCGTTTGATGTGAAACGCAATCCTGCTTTCAGAAAGTGCCTGTAACATGAATTCATAACCTCTGAAATGTCACTGAGGAGCTCCTCCTGATGGATATCTGATGACCGCCGTTGTCATCAAAGCCTGGCACGGTGCGGAGCTTCCTGCGGTCAGCAATCGCGCTCTCAGGACGAAACCCGACTCTAAAACGCAGTTCAGTTCCAGCGACTAGTCAGCCCAGGTGTTACACACAAACACGGGAAAACACTTCTTCAAAACTGCAAACTGAGAACCCTCATGATTTCTGTGAACCTTTATATGTGTTTTATATAGAGTATGAATAAAATGAATAATGTACAGCGGTTATTATATATTTTTAATTTGAGGATGATCAGTACCTTCTTTCTTAGAACCACAGTAAATGTGTCGCCCGGACCCAGGCAGCACCGCAGTGGTTTTACGAGCGACCATCATGAGCCAATTAAATGCAGGCATTATTTATAAATAAAGATAAAAGTTTGTGTGCATGAATAAATGTTACTGATCATATTAACTGCCATTTATACTTGAATGGTAAACCAGACATTTCTGAGGTAGGCTCCATATGATAAATCACAACTTCATACGCAAGTCAAAACATGTTTAGTTGAAAAATCAACAATAAAACTCAACTTTACAAAAGATACCAAATAAAAGCATTTATATGTGGAGTTCACAGGCTATCTGATCGTTTTTTATTTCCTCTATTCTTGCTCTAATGGCATGTGGAATTATAACTCAGACACTGAAAAGAAACCGTGACACCGCAAGAAAACTAACCAGTTCCCCCTTGGTGCTGAAAATTGTACTGTAGACATAAATCACGCCAACGCCACCCAAATAAAAATCACCTGTGAGTTGTGACCAAGTCATTGGGAACCGGTGATGAACAAGGACAAAGTGATATTACTGGTAAACAAAATAACTAGTGCACGGGTAGACGAAAAGTGTGATGACGGCGGATGACATGAGACGGAACGTAAGACGATGGAATGTGATCCCCTAAGCTTCACTTGCAGGTGACACAAAAATAGCCTCATCATCATGACCATCACCATCGCAGAAAAAATAAATCATCCTCCCTCATACTGCACTTTATTTAAAAGTATTTGGACATCTTTGTTTTTCATTTAAAATCATAGTCCAAAGTTGCTCACTTGAAGGAGTTCTCTAAGATCTATAGATGGAAAATTCTATTTATTTGTAAATAAATCTAATCAGTGGCATTAAAACATTGATCTGATGCGAACCATGAGTTTTGTGATCTGTTGTACCCCTAGAAATAATGATCATAAGACACTCCTCCCTCAGATCACTCCATCCTCTTCAGAATTGATTTTTAAGTTCTTTTACTGGGTAGCAAAGCTCTTAATAGCTGTTCCCAGAATTAAAGCCAGCGCAGCTGAAAGTGCATTACAGTAACAGATTGTGAAACACACGACCCGGCCAGCGCCGATCTGCAAACAAGATCATCGACTCGCTCTCTTTACTATACGCTCCATTCTCACATATTATGTGTCATTAAATCTCATTACCTTACTTTTAGTTTATTTTAAGCTCGCATCTTTTTCACATCCTGCGCTCCTTTACATTCCCAAACCTATAGCTTTATTTTCCAGTAACTACCGCAAATACAACGCAAATGAATCGAGCGTGCGTCTCCGAAATGGACGTGTTTAGCATATTAGCTTACAAGCGCTTTATTTATCTCTTCTAAGCTCATTTTCTTTCCACAATCATCTCATTTCACGTTTCTGACTCATGGATTAACGTGTTTTATTTCTGTGCAGCTCATTAAGGTGTATGTGTGAGTGTGTTATAGATATAATAACATATAATTAGTAATAATTTTTGTTATAATAATTATTCAAAAAATAGACTAAAGCAAATATGCTAATGATCTCGCCTGAATCATTCAGATGGAGAAACGCGGCTGCGAGTGCTGTTAATGAAGGAGAAGGAAATAAATGAAGAATTGAGCCGAAGAGAATAAAGCAGAAGATGAAAGAATAAGAGAAATAATGTAAAGGGACGATAACTGAAGAGGAGACGAGATACAGTAAGAATGGAAAAGCTCAGAACAGACAGAATGAGACAAGATGAAAAGAAAAGAGCAAAGAATGAAGACAAAGACAAAATAAGACAAGTTACAAAACTAAGACCAGAAGGAGACGAGAAGAGATGAGAGAAGTGAGACACAGCTGAAACAAATTAATAACAAAGGAGAGACGAGTCATGAAGAGAAGAGACGAGATATGAAGAGATGAGACGAGACATGAAGAGAGACGAGACAAGACATGAAGAGATGAGATGAGAATAGAAGAGAGAGATAGAAGATCTCTCCTTGGCTGGAGTTCTCTCAGGGTGTGTGGTACTCCGTGTTAGTGGAGTAGAACCGTGCCCTTGGATACGAGAGCCTGAGTGTCAGCTTTCCACAGAGAAAAGCTTTCCACAGCGTCTCAGCGCGCCGCTTCAGTTTCCGAGCTGAAGGTTAAGAGGCTCGGCGCTAGCGGCGGAGAAAGAGACGGCGTGTGTCTGTAAGAGAGAACGCCTCTGTGCGCTCGCCTCCTGATATAAATACAGCAAGAACACAAATAAATACAGAACCCTGACCCCTTCAGTGGTGAAGCTTCCTCTCCAGCAAGCGCAGAAATAAATCCACACACAGACTCGCTTCAAATAAACACCACATACTGCTTATAAAATATGGGGTATTGTTATCGTCTCTATGGTAACAGACGATTATTGTTATCATTTATATGCTAGCAGCAGATTATCGTTTCTATAGTAACAACTCATTGTTGTTATATTGGCTGGATATCATTATTGTGTCTATAATAACAGCTGGAAATAGTTATTGTGTCTGTAGTAACAGCTGGAAATAGTTATTGTGTCTGTAGTAACAGCTGGAAATAGTTATTTTATCTGTTGTAACAGCTGGATTTCTTTATTGTGTCTGTAGTAACAGCTGGAAATAGTTATTGTGTCTATAGTAACAGCTAGAAATAGCTGTTGTAACAGCTGGATTTCTTTATTGTGTCTATAGTAACAGCTGGAAATAGTTATTGTGTCTGTTGTAACAGCTGGAATTAGTTATTCTGTCTACTGTATAGTAACATCTGGAAATAGTTATTGTGTCTGTTGTAACAGCTGGATTTCTTTATTGTTTCTATAGTAACAGCCTGTTAATGTTTCTATATGACTTTATTAATGTTTCTTTCATTATAAACAGCTTTAAATGCTGGTATGATGTTTACATGATGTCTATATGATGTTTACAGTATGTGAAGTTTATGAAAGGAGTCTCCAGTGTCCAGAGATCTGTTACTGTCATGCACGTTTATGAAAATCAGGACGAACCAGGATCCGACCCAAGAGCCTTCGAGGAGCATTTTACAACAAGAATATTAGTTCTCTTAAACATATACTTATGTTTAAGAGAACTGTTCTCTTAAATCTGTAAAATTACAACGGTGTGTGTGTGTGTGTGTGTGTGAGGACACACACTTCAAAGCTATTAGAAAGCTGTAATTACGCACTACAAGGCCTCGGTTCTGCACATTCTGCTCATGCTAATATTTCTCATTACTCATCTGTGTTCTCGCTTCACCTCGCTGTTTATACGCGCAGAACCTCGGTGCCACCGGATTAATAATAATAAAGATCCTTTCAAACCTCTGTGATATTTCCCTTGATCCTTTTCTAAATTATAATTTATAACCATATTTATTTTTTAGTCTGTTCAGACAAACACACACAATCTGTTTGATATAAAAAGAAATAACAACATCAGAAATAAAAACTAATCTGTTCGTTTGTTCGGAGCGTTTGTTTTCCAGATAAAAAATAAAAAAAACACTAGTGACACGATGTAGTCTATCGCGTGCTTCGTTCTCTCTGGTTCTACAGAATCAAACAAAATGAGAGAATATTGAAAGCAATCAGTACGTTTCCCTCCTTTTTTCTTTCTTTCTTTCTTTCTTGTAGCCATTTTTGGTGGGCGTGCTATCAGATTTTACAATCCTTACGGGAAATAATTTGCTTTTTAATGTTGTTTTCTTTTGGGTTGTTGTTCAGTCGACTGTTTGCTCCTTTCATTTTGATTTGGAGAAAAATTAGAAGTAACTTGTAAAATATCCATTTATAAAATAATGAAGAAAATTAAATGCAGATTTTTCTGTTTTTCTTTTTCTGAAATCTATCCATTACTCTTCGTTCTGGCTCTGGTGATTAAAATCAAACAAAAGAATATTTGAAAGTAATTATCAGTCGATTAAGAGGAAATTTTTTGAATAATATCCCTCAGCTGATGCTAATCACATGAGATCTTTTACTCTTTATAAAGAATTATTAAAAAAATTCTGAGCAATTGAAGTCTGAACTTTTTCATTTTTGGGTGTTTTTTTTTTCTTCAGCATGTCAGTTAACAGTGTGATGAGATTTCCAGTCATTTTAGACTATTATTTCCTTTTTATTCCCTCCTCATACATCAATAAGGTGGTAATTATGTCTTCAGTCATCCCTCTATTCGGATCCTCCACTTCGGAGCGCTGCTGTACACAGCAGAATGTTAATGAGCGAGTTATAAACACACACACACACTGAAGACATCTGCATCTCTGCAGCTTTCAATCCATTCACAACGTGGTTCATCTATAATTAAAGTGTACGAGGTTAATAAAAGAGCTGAGTTTCCCCTCTTCCTGTCGGAGGATTTCTGTCACGCCGCAGGAAGTCATCGCGTTTCTGCTTCCTTTTAACTGCAACCAGACGACACCGAGCGCTCCTCCTCTGCCAAGCAACAGAGAAAGAAAAAACACAAAAAGAAAGAAAGGATCTTTTTATTTCTTGGAAAATGGCCGAGGGTTTCAGACGGTCTCATCCCGGAGGGGGCGACTCGCAGGAAACCACAGCGTCTGGAATCGATCGGAGGGAAAAGGAAAATAAAATGCCTGGAATTCTTACGCTTCTATAAGAGGAGGCGGGAAAACAAACGATCGCGGATCAGCTGCCGAAACTGCTAACATGGAGTTCTAATTTTAACATCACGGTTAATTTCTACACTAAAGTCTCATTTCCACATTAACAAATATATACACAGAGAATCTACAGTCCAATCTAATCTCTACACTAAAATAAATAAACACGCTAACAACTTTTATTTAAAATGACTATTTCCTAAACCAACTTTTAATCGTCCACTAACTTTCGAACTTTAATTCCTGCACTAACTTTTATTTCCAACCTAACTTGAGGTTCCTAAACTAACTTTAATAATTGTACACTACCTTTCGTTTCTGCACTAGTTCACTAACTGTATCTGAACTTTAATTTATGCACTAAATACCAACACTATTTTCAACCTTGAAGCTAACTTCTTATACAAATACAGACTGCACTTTCTAATAATTTTTCACTTTCTATAGTAACTGTAATTTACGCAGTAATAAACCCAGCTATTTTATACAAATACTGTACTACCGCCAATGTCAATTTAACACAATTTAACTGATACAGCACTTTTAGACATGGGCTTATAGCTGCTTAATTAACTTCACAATTTCTACACTAAGTCTAATTTCGTCTAAGACTGATAAACTTCACTTCAATAACTATACAATCTCTAATGTCTAGCCCATTTTAACATCTATACTACATCTCATCACATATCTAACCCTACTGTAATTCCTACCCTGGTGAACCTGACTTTAATTTATTTAAAAATGTAATTTCTATCATTTTAATTTTAACTTAAAGTGACACTGCTTAGTCTCTAATCTCTAGTTCTAATGAGATGCAATGAAATACAATAACTATTTCTAGCGGTCCAATGTCTACTGTGCTAAACCTGAGTCTAATTTCTATGTAAGTCCTAACTCTGATCACTCTGTAAAATAAGTGTATTTATTTTTTTAAGTGTATTTATTGAAGTTAGTGTTAGACTGCAGAAATTAGAATGATCAGTGTGATCAGAGTTAGGACTTAGACTCAGGGTAACACTAACTAATTTATTTGTGAGTACTGTATATTATTAATTGTATTTGTTATAATATTCATTATATTTGTATATAATGTATAATAATGTGAATTTCAATACAAATATTAACTGTAATGTCTAGAGCGATAACATTACCTGCAGTTTTCACAAATTCAGCTAATTCTACTTCTTTCAACTAAATTCTATACAGCTGTACCAAACTTTAACTTCAAAACAATTTCAACTCTAATTTCTAATCCAAACTGATATGTAGACTTCTGTATTATTAATTCTTGCTGTAGTTTACAAAGTGCTAAACTAACTAAACAATTGCTAACCCATTTCCACAATGCTATTTCTAACTCTGATTTCTAAATTGTTGATTTAATTGCTTTCCTGCTAAACAATTTCTAGATCTTTATCTCAAACTTATTTTTTATTTCTGTACTAAATCTCACTTCCTATATGCATGCCGAGTTTTACACTCCAGATTCTCTAATTTCTTTGGTGCTAACTAACTGTGCTTTCTACACTGATAACTAGTTTCTGCATTACTCTGTATAACTTCTCATTGAGTTAACTCAAACTCTAATTTCTACATTTCTGTGTATTTTTTATTTTTTTGTGGTACTTGAGTTGAGAGCAAAGATGAAGAGTGAAGGATTAGCTGCTGAATTGACGAGGAGGACAAAAAATTTTTATTTCTTTTGGTGGAAAAAAAAGGAAGTGGATTCAGTTTCAAGAGGAAAAAAGTTCCATCTGTTGGGTAAAATCTGAAAAATGTGACTTTAAGCTCCAATGCGTTATTCAGGCAGTAAATCTCCTCAGGCCGCTCTCCTGAATTTCAGCAGGGATTTCTTCTCCTTCTTACTTTTTTCCTCTATTTGAGTGACAGCTTTTATTATTTTTCAGAAACGATCGGGAAGCGAATGGCACACAGATAAACGTCGCTTCAATCACAACACCTTTTTCAGCTCAGCCGTCCCCCAGGAGCAAAGCTCAATCCTCTGAATGGATAAACACAAAATTAGCACTCATAAAGAGAGTAAAAATCTGAAGCCGAGGAAGTTCCCAGAGAATTCGGCGGCTCGATAAATAAATAATGGACTCGTCTCAGGATATCATCGCAGAATTTTGACACGCATCACTTCGCATGTCTCTCCGGTCTATAAACACCCTGACCTATAAATCACTCCGTTACTGAAAAGCTGATGGGTTTCCTGACATTTCTCCCGACGTCGACATCATCGGCATCCTAATCTGCTTCCTCTGAAGCGTCTCTAGGAATTTTTAGAGCCACAGCACTGATCCTGATGGAGTCCGCGTCTGTTAAACAAACACAGACGAGGCCCGAGACGGAGAATAAACACGGCGGGGAAACTAGAAAATCAGAAGCAGAGCACGGGGAAAGTCTGAGGCCATTTTCCTGCCACCGGATTCCTCCGGTCTGTGATGGAGAGACGACGTGATTATACTGAAAAAAGATTTCTTCTGGGAAGCTCGATTTTACAAATTTAATTCAGATTCTCAATCCATCGTTGAACCAAAATCTTAGTGACGGAGTGACGAGGCGGAGCTGCCACCGCCACCGTGGCGTAAATAATTTTCCCACGACGACACGTCCCTGTGTGCAGCCATTAATGAAACAAAAAAAAACGCAGCACGTCATTTCATCGATAAGCTGCGAAGGAACGTAAACTTATGAAAACTTAACCTCTGGCACTGGAGAGCAATTCCTTCATCTTTAAGTTTATGTGCCGTAAACGTCTTTAGAACCAAATTTTTAGAACCAAAATGTTAATATAAACCTGCGCTACAGTCAGAGCTGCTGTTACAGAGAACTAATAAACACTCCACACTAATTTATACACTGCTAACACAGACATAGTTTAATCCTGCTAGTACAGTAATTCTACAGTAATTTCTAAAGTTCTTAATTAAAAATTATTTATACACCACTAAAACACACATTTATGTCTCTAGTGATACTTTCATGTCATTAAGTCTAACTCTACACTGCTCTGATTACTCTGATTTTGAACCCTAATTTCTATATTACATAGTTTCAGTACCTCTAACACTAAAGTAAATTGCTAACATTAACTCTAATGTTAATTGTAGTACTCATATTTATACACTGCTCTCTTGAGTATTCCTGCACTCCTAGATTAGTCTAACCAGCCATCTAACCAGCCGTCCTAATGAGCATCGACTCCTGAAATCTATCAGAACACTCTGCTACACCGTGACGCGTTTTCATTTTCGAAATCTGTGTCTTGACGACCATCGTAACCAGAATCTGACTTTAACCCTGAACCGTGAGCGAGCTCTTTACGGCACCTTCGGCCTTGAGAGGACTCCGACGCGGTTCTACGCGGCTCCTCTAAATCAGAGGAACCTAAATGTTTGACGTGCAATTTCAAGCAGAAAAGACACTCCAGCGAAGACCTGTGGAACTTTGAGGCCTCCAGGGTCCAGGAGAGAAATAAAGAAACATAAATGAGAGGAAAACTGCAACGCTAAGCAGCTTCTGAAGCTTCAAAGAGCATCAGAGGAGTCAATTTGAAGTTCAGGCTCGGAGCTTAGAGCTCCTCTGAGACGACTAAAACAGGAAATGCTTCATCTCCAATCATCTCCCAGCCTCTGAATCCAACTCACTGAACACACAGTGCTGACTCCAACACTCTCCGTCTCCTTTAAGACATCCAGTGACAGCCATCTACCAGCAGGGACGCTCGGAAACAACTGAGAACTGCTGATTAGGTGTAAACGGCTCAAAACGGAGGCCGAAAATGACAACACCGTGACGCCAACCGGGAGTAAAGCATGGCGAGCCGGAGGAGAAGAAGTAATATAGTGTACGTTATCAATCTCCTCTGGTCTCGTCTGTGTCATTAATTAAGAATAACCATCCCGTCTGGGAGCAACATGTCTGTTTGTGAAATATATCCCAATATATCACGGGTTTCACAGCAGCCGGTTAATGAGTCACATGTGGGAGTCACTGTGGAGGAAATTACCCGTCGCCCGCGCACATACATGACATGATTGTCTGGATTAATACCCGACGACTTAATGGAGAAAACTCTGACCCGCTAGAGCAGATGATGCTGAAATTAATGGAACCAGAAATAACATTTGAAATGAAGTTTCTCTCCAGGGTCGAGAGTCGAGACGTGATGAAAAAGCAAACGAAGCACTTTAATTAAGGTGAAAAATGAGTCACAAACACGACGCGAGGCGATCCGGCCACGCTACGGAGAAAATATCAGAAATTAAATGAAATATTTAATGTTTCCCGGCTGGATTTAAATACGGAGTGAGCAGGTTAACAAGGGGGCCTAAAAATACACAGTACGTTAACGCAGCAGCGTTAAATAAGCTAGCCTGTGTCTCTATCGTTAAACTTCAAGCTTTAAAAGTGAAGGCCTGCAGTGAGGTGATTACCCAGGCAAATGTAATTTAAGCTCCGCCCATTTCAGTAAAATCATTTCAAATAACTTGTGCACGTGGAACATGTAGCCTATATACGTTATTAACAATATTAGACAGCCAACTTTTTGAACAAAACAATAACTTTACACACCTGCACAAAAACAGAAGGTTAATGGAGTTCTAACTGTTTTTGATAATATTCATATTGTAAAGTGAACCATGACCAATTAAAATGCTTGTTCACGAATGGTTGATGTATTTTTCAGGAAGTATATCTGATTTTAAAAAAAGAAACTTTGATTTTAATATTAAAATCATGCAAATGATTGAAGAACAAGAAATAATTCCTGCACCTTAAAGTGCCCCTATTATGCGTTTTCTTGTGATCTTTCATGCAGTGTAGCTGTATGTGAACATAAACTATCTGCAAAGTTGTGAAACCGAAAGTGCACGATAAATGAAGTTTTTGTCTATTAAAAAAAAAAAAAAGAGTCGGCTCACATTCGCCTAAACGAGTCGTTAGCAATTCTAATCTTTCTCTGTTACGGATCCACGTCACTACGTAACATATTTGCATAATTTCCGCCCACGTTTTACGTGGCGAACACCTTGCCCGCCATCTTACAATTAACGTTATCACACTCTTGTTAACATATGACACTTACCACTGAGAAACGTCCTGCTCCAGTCGTCCTAGCGAAACAGTTTCTTGTCGATGTGCCACTTCAACCGTTTCATCGTCAGACTCCGGCTCGAATTGATAGGGTAAAATCGAGGCCATCTTTTCTATGTATTGACAGGTCTCCAGAGCTGTCGTTCAGTTATGGTAATGGCCGTTTTCTGACACGCTTTAGCGGTAGTCCAATCATAAAGGACCACGCCATCTGACCAATCACAGCAGTGAGGGCTCACGGAAAGGAGGTGTTTAGACAGACTGAATGTTCAAACTGCTTCACACGAGTCGTTTACGAACCATTTAGAAATGGGGTAAAATTAAATCTATTTTTGGAGAAAACTAAAGTGTTTTTTGACCTTGCATACATATAAACTTGTTTTAAGAGACTCATTAAGCACATCACGCAGGACCTGTCATGGTTCTGTTACATTAACACCATGGTGAAAAAGGCCCGACAGCGTTTCTATCACCTCAGACGCTTGAGAGACTTCAGACTGCCCTCTAAGGTGCTCAGGAATTTCTACTCCTGCACCATAGAGAGCATCCTGACGGGTAACATCACGACCTGGTTTGGAAACAGCACCTTGCAGGACAGACGAGCTCTACAGAGAAAGTGGTGCGATCAGCTGAGCGCATCATCCGCATCGAGTTCCCTGACCTG
This sequence comes from Channallabes apus, assembly GCA_030522415.1. Classification (NCBI taxonomy): domain Eukaryota; kingdom Metazoa; phylum Chordata; class Actinopteri; order Siluriformes; family Clariidae; genus Channallabes; species Channallabes apus. The sequence goes on from CM060106.1 coordinate 43,570,580, forward strand.
CACTTAATCTACAGCAAGTGGTGCTGGACCAAAACCAGGAAGATCGTGAAGGACCTCAGCCATCCCAACTACAGTATGGTCTGTTCTCTCTGTTGCGGTCTGGGAAGCGATTCCGCTCCTTGAAGGCCAACACAGAGAGACTGAGGAGGAGCTTCTTCCCACAGGCGATAAGGTCTCTCAATCACACCACCAAACAGGATTAATAACATCCTTTTAAACTCCCAACATTGACTGGACAATCATGGACACATTCATACACACTTGCACTACATATTTATATATCTGGATCATTGCACAAGACACTTAAGTCACTTTTTATGCATATTTGCACAACCATTGTCACTTTCAAATTTTATTAAACTTTTTTTTCTTCTATATTTTGTAATATTTTTATTATGCCCTTATTTTTACAGTTTATTCTCCTAGTTAAATTTATTTTATTTAGTATTTCTTTTTATTCATATTTATTCATTACGTATAAGTTTTTTTTTCTTTTTAAGGTCACTGGCGGTCGTATAAGCATTTCACTGCATATCGTACTGTGTATGACTGTGTATGTGACAAATAAAATTTGAATTTGAAGCAATATTAGCAACCTTTAAATGACATAATAGGGGCACTTTAAATGACTCTCTGTGCCTATTTGTAATGCATTTAACACTCTGATAAGGTGGAAAAAAATTCAGATGGTGCCTCAATGTACATTTCGCTGAAACTTTGAGTGAATACGAAAGCTTAAATTGGACATATTTTATTTTAAAGGCGTCTCTTCCTCTGAGGGTCGGTGTATAATATATATATATATATATATATATATATATATATATATATATATATATATACACACATACATACAAACACACACACCTTATCATCAGCTCCGTACCTCAGCCGTTTTCCTGAGCTACTCTCACAACACACACTGCTATTTATGCCACTGCTGTCTACTTTTCCTTACATAATGACCTTTCACGGTGCGGCAGTTGACCCCTGCGGCCTCCGCACACTCCACATCTGCCTGACAGGGACTTTGCACTCTGCGTTAACACGCTGTTTTTTCATGAGCAGCTGCAAAGAATGAAACGAGCCGCACAGACTCCCAGGCTGGCTTTGACCCGAGCCGACTGGAGCTCCTGCTATTCTTCCTGCAGCAAAAGCAGAAATTAAGAAGATATTAATTTGACGGAAATTTGACAAAGAGAAGCGAGAACCAGGGCAATCCTCTTTCTCATTCTCACAAAGTGGAGAAATGAGATTGTTAAAGCCCCTGCAGGGGATTACATTTGTTTTCAGTGTCTTCTCAGATTCCTTTTGGGATTTATGGAGCACGGTAATCCTGCGGAAACCGAGTTTCACTTTCTTCCCTCCCTTCTTTTTTTCCTTTCTTCATTTATGCATGACATTTTTATTCGGCGAGAGAGCGGCAGAAGGGCTTTGCATCTGGACAATCTGGTTTAGTAATAAAAGGAGTCACTCGGCCGCAGTTGAATTTTAATGCACGGAAAATAAAACCCCAGCGTTTCAGGAGCTAATCGGCGTTCTGATCAAAAGTGGCGCGAATATCAAGGCGTCGCTCTGAGCACTGAGCTCTAAGCTGAAAAGCTATCGATTCGTCATCTCTGTTTAATCAAAACTCCAGCTTTGAGATCAATAAATGCCAGAGGATCTGAAATACATTAATGCCATATCCAAAGTCTGGGAAAATCCTTCTAGACATGAGGAGGTGGCCTCACTGACCCTGATTTAGATTGAGTCTCTGTCGCTATTTATAGCCTTAAAACATCAGCTTTGTAAGGCCAAAATATATGTCAGTCGTCATGGCAACCGTACCATAAATCTACCATCAGGTACCTCAGAACAAAGCCTTAATCTCAACCTAAACACTGGGGGCTGAAAGTTCAGTACATAGTCCGGGATGTGACTAGCATGTCTCACGCTAACACGCTAACACAAAAGAGACAACACGTTACAAGCAGTCATACTGATATATAATTCCGTCTCCATGGCAACCAGTCAATAAATCTAGGTTTTCAGCAGCGTAGCTCAAAATAAACATAATCTCTTTGTAAAAGCATTTTGCGTGTGTGTGTGAGTGTGCGCGCACACACACACACACACACACACACACACACACACACAAACCAGGTTAAATGTCTTGTAAAAATACTCATCTGCACATGAAGATGAACAAACCTCCATAAATGCCAGCTACCTGTTGGGCTTTATTCTACTTTAGGCTTAAGGTCAAAGGTCAACACTCAGAGGGTGGGCTGGCTGATGTGCACAAACAGATTTCTCCACTTCCTGTGTTGTACAGTACTCTCTCTCATTGAAGACAAAATTAAATACTTAATTTTTTCATTTATTTATTTCTTTTTACCGAACTGGTCTTTGGTGCAGTTTCAAAGCCGGCCGAAATGACCAATTCCCTTTTTTATGAACTAAAATTAAAAATACATGCAGGGTGAAAATAATTTTTATTCATTTCCTGACACTTTCTAAAGTCTTATGAAGTTTTTTTTTTTATTATTATTCTATTGTTTTATTCTAGTTAGAATGATTTATTCCTTAATTAACGTTAAAGTCCACTCTGAAACACATTAAACATGTTCATATTGAAATTCTTCTGTTTCTAATTTGTCTCAGATGCAATTAAAAATCGCACATTAATCATAAATATTGACGTTCAGGTCATTTACGGTGAATTCCAGTCCCCCACCCTCCGTTTTCTCCTTTAATTAGCCTTTTAACTCCTAGACCTGAGATACACTCTCTAAGGACAAAAAAATATTCTGTTTAGCATCTTATTGGGTTTCTTGGTTTGTCCTGTGAAATGTTTTATACAGAAAACTTCAACATACTGTAAGTTTCCCTTTATAGATACCGTTCCCTAGACCCCTAACTAATGTAAACAAAGAACCCTTATGGAAACTACTTTAGCAGAATAAGTACAAGATCTAACCGATGATATACTGTACTGTACTGTATATAGACAGATACACACATCATACAGTACCTGGTTTAAGGTGTCTTTGCACTGGTATTAGACTCTCAGGTCACACCAAGGAGGTTTTACTTAGACTGAACTCAACATACAACCTTGAAGAGTTCGTACAGAGAGGAAGAACTGCTTTAAAATGTTTATTAATCATAAATGTGCTCCATGTTTATTATATATTTATCTCTTTCGTCTGCCCTGGCAAAAATGTTTCATATAAAGTTTCCATATGAAAGCAGATGCTTTTCATCTTTTCAACAAAGTTTCCAAGCCAAACCTCTTTAAGAACCACTTAAAGAACTCTTGAGGAACCAAGTAATGTACTATGTTAGAACACTTTTAAAGTTAAATCTTTTAAAAATAATTCCTTCTCTTGAGGAACACATGAATTAGAACTTCTTTGAAGAAGCTAAGAACCAAATAATAAGCACCAAGTATTTATACTGAATAACTAGCACCAACATAATAATAATTAATGTAACAAATATCAATGAACAAGCAGCTGAAGCCATAATGTGTATGCTTATAGTTTGATTATATGGTTATATGGATTTTTCCATAACTGCATTTTTATCCAAAATTAAATCGGTTTTGTCCATTTAGAAGACACATAATACAACTATTTGTGGAAGAACACAAGTGGATTTATATTCTCTGTGATATATTCCAGTGTTCCAAAGCCAATACATCTAATGAGCTGGCAAGAAATCAATTCTTTTTTAAATTATAAAATAAAAGCAGTCTAGACTTTATAAAACAATCTAGTCTTTTTAACCTGAGCGCATGGCTAAGCAGCTGCACGCAGCCGTAATCACAGCCAAGCTAAAGACTTTGTGTTCCAGCAGTCAATATTTTACAGCTCTGGAGTTGCTAAAGATTTATAGTATCTGATGAAACTCCTGCCAGAGCACAGACAGAAAGTTTGTGTGACATTGGCGTGTGTGTCTTTTCTTAAATCCGTCCGGACTTAAGAGCAGCTTTGATGAATTCTAAATCGGTAGCGTCGCTCGAGGTGCCAGAAACACTTTACACCACGTTTGATTCCAAAAACTCCTCTGACGCCAGAAGTCCCTGTCTTTAACTTCATCACAGATACGCGCTCAATCATTCTCACACTCCGGCTTCTCGAGCTCTCACACCGCTTCATAAAATAGAAAAAAAAGAAGAAGAAGAATTCCACCTTTCCATTATGGCCGTGCTGCTGCAGGATCAGATAAACACAACGCTTTGTCTTCGTGATGCAAAGAGAAGAAAATCTCATCACATCCAGCTGCTGTCCTGAACAACGACAAACTGCAGCGTTATTGATGTTCAACTGAGATATTATCAAGTGTGAAAATCTCATTGTAGCCTCCTTTTATCTCTCTCTCCCTCTCTCTCACACACACACACACATGCATACACACACCTTACAACTAAATTTTTATCTAATCCTGGCTTCTAGGTTGTAACTGTTTAAATGTGGTATGGAACATATTTGAACAGTTAAAAGGCCACGCCTCCTCCAACACTACTAATTATACTAATTATACACATGTATAAAATGGTACAGAGGCCACACCCTCTTCAATAGCACAAACTATACACAAGTTTGAATGGCACAGTGACCACCCCCTTTTATAACACAAATTATACACATGTATGTATGGTACATAAGCCACACCACCTTCAGTAGCACCAATTATACACAAGTGTGAATTGCACAGAGGCTACACCCCCTTCAATAGTACTAATTATATACAGGTATGAAGGGTACACAGAGCACAACCCTTCAACAGCACACTTATGCCTCTTTTCCACTGCATAGTACGGCACAGCACGGTTCAGTACAGCTCACTTCGGTTCGGCTCAGTTTGGCTCGGTTTGCGCTTCCACTGCAGTTTAGTAACGCTTTAGAGTGGGCGGGATTATTCACGTGTCGTTTTAGTTGCGGCGCCTCTACTGCCGTGACATCATCGTAAACGCGCCACAAACAAACACACAACAATGGGGCATAGCGACGGCATGGTGTTCTTCATTCTCGGCATTTGGATGTTTTTAACAGCGAGACGAAGGAGTTTGTTTCAAAAGAGGCTGATGGCAGCCAAAGAAAATTTTTGGTTAATACAAAAAGGTGCGTCCGATGCTTCTCTGGCTGTTCTAAATATAGCGGTTCTGTTGTGTCTCGTGTCGCAAGTTCAGTGACGCAGTAATGACGATTTTCTCCGGCCAATCAGTGACCAGGAGAGTTTACACGTCACGTTTTGGTAACAGTTCGGCGCACTTGGAACCTCGGCTGAGGTGGTACTAAAAAAAGGACCAGGTACCAGGTACTGTTCTCAGTGGAAAACCCCCCAAAAGTGAGTTGAACTGAACCATGTCGTGCCGTACTATGCAGTGGAAAAGCGCCATTAGTACTGAAGCCACGCCCCCTTTAATTGCACTAATGTTACAGAGGCGACATTTCTTTTATTAGCGCTAATTACTTTAAACGCTACGTCTTCTTCACCACCAATATACCCATTTAACATTATTTGTTTTTCTTGGCTTATCACTTAATGTCAGCTAGCTACAGATAGCTATGTTACAGTAGCTACCAATCTAACTAGTCAACAAGCTATCTGTTATTGCTGCTATGTGTTATGTGCTATGTTACAAAACTATATGCTGAGCATAATTTAAAAAAAGTCAAAATAAATGCTATTAGTGGTGTTTCATGAACAATTGTGGTTGGCTCCGCCTACTGTAGAGCCACAAAGTCCTGTCAGCTGGTGGAATTAGAATGTGCTGGATGATAATCAACACAAAAAGGTTTAGCCTCTGACTCATGCATCATTAGAGAACAGGGTCGAGACTGTTGCTAACAAATCCATCACTTTTTAAGTGCTTGTTATGACACACTGGATGAAGCCCAAAGTCTCTGTGCCAATTAGATGAGAGAAAGAGAGAGAAGTCTGAAAAAAAAAAACATTGCTCTCTATTTCTCCCCTAACACACACACAGAAAGAAAGTGAATTGCGTGCCAGGGTGGAATCTGATGCTGGAGAAAGGTCAAGGCATTAAACGCAATGGGCTCGACGCCCGCAAAATAACTTCTAGTGACACACTGGGCTTCATTTAGCTCAAGCGTGGAATCCAATCCACCGTGGAAGCCAGAAGTCGAGCAAGCTCTCCAAAAGTTATGCAAAATATTAATAACGAATGAGACGCGGTCAGCGCTGCACTTCCGCAGTGAGACAGCCGGACAGATGGTCATTCAGCCGAAAGCCATGAGGACACGCGAAGAAATTTAAACACCCGTCCCCAAAATACATGTCGTGCTGTGATTAATGACATGACATTATGACATGATTAATAACCGACACTGCACGCTTCACTGTACTTGCTAGCATGAAAGACAGTTTGGTCACCATGGTGTTTACGTCAGTTTAATCTGAAGTTAAATAATTTCTACATGTATATTAAAATTATTAATTATAATATTTATCCTTAATCTACAGGCTTATGTTTAGCTAATCACAAAATTGGACAAAACTATGTATGTGGTGAACTAGGCTAGGTAGTTAACATTGAAGGGTAATGCTAACGTTAGCAAGTAAAGGCATTTGGATAACTACTGTAGCTAATCAATTGTTTATTTTAAGATAAGCTACTGTCGCATAAAAAAAGATAAAAAATAAATAAAAGATTAAGTAATTGGTGGTTTAAATAAAAAAAGTTAGTCACCATGTAAAATACGCTCGCGTTCTGCATTATTGCACAGTGTCTAATCTCAATTCTTTTTAAAATTCGGCCTGCTCTATTGGATGGTACAAGAAGCAAGACTTATATTTAACCATTTTGTTCCACAATAACGTGTGTTCTATAAATAAAATTCCGCCTCCCAGCTCCATGACGGTGTCTGAAGTGTGTGTGGGAAGAAAGGCGCCGCTGCGTTCATCCAATCAGAGACTATTGAGCCTGTTTCTGTTCCCGAGCGCAAAATCTTCAGGCGTGAGAGACCGGTAATTAACAAGCTCGTGCTAAAACTCGACAGAGCGCGTGTGAAGAGAGAGAGAGAGAGAAAGAGAGGCGCCAAACACCTCGACATGCTTTCACATCCGCTCTGATTTCAGCAGGATGAATGGAATTCCCATAAACAGAGCATTACACTAGAAAAATAAAAGAAAGACAGACAGACAGACAGACAGACAGACAGACAGGCAGGTAAATCTATATTTATCAGCAGCGTGTTGGAGGAAATTGTGAGGCTTACTTCCTGCCTGACTGAAACAGACGTGCACAAATTAAAGCTGTTTACAGACTCAGTCCACTGCCGAGAAGCGTTTATTACATCACGCCGCATCAGATTGCATCATCCTGCACAAATACCAGTGTGTAAGAGCAGCTGAAAGAACAGAGATAACACACAGCACTGAAACACACACTGTGAGTAATAAACACTCAGTGTGTGTCGTGATGTTATAGTAAAATAATCAACAGGATGGTACGGCATGTCTGCGGGGGCGTGATTCTTCTTATAAGCAGCAATAATGATTATTACATCAGAGCGATGTTTATGAACAACACACAGTTACAAGTGAACAAGTTACTTCCTGTTAGTTATAGCAGCTATAAACAGACACTCCCTCACCAGCCTCTCTTTATTCTTACTCCACTAGTCATGTGACTGAGAAATCACAAAGCATCGTAACCTCTTCTGTCCTCAAGATGTAAAAACGTGAAACTTACAGTTTCAGCTTTACCTCTGACTGTTACACAGCGCTGACACTGGAGACTCCTTCCATAAACAACTGCAATACTTTCAGAAATTGATGAGTTACTGGAAGAAGAATTAATACGGTCTAACCAATAAGAATCCAGAATTCAACTGTATTGTAGCCCGAAGTCTCCTGGGATAGGCTCCAGGTCCCCCGCGACCCTGAACACAGGATTAAGCGGTATAGAAAATGAATGAATGAATGAACTGTATTGTAAGTATTTCAGCACTGTATATATTTTATATATATAAAACTATACTTTTTTCTTGAAAAAAAAACATATCTGATTTTTCACAACAAAATTAAAAAGAAGCACATTATGGCTACGTTTACACTGCCAGGTAAATGTGACCCAATTCCGATTTTTTGCTCATATGTGACACATATCGGATATGTTCTATGTCCGTGTAAACAGGAAAAAAACGCATGCATTCCGATATTTCGAGATCGGTTTCAGGCCTCCTTCATATGTGGAAATAAATCGGATATAAATCAGATATGTGCTAATTTGATTGTCGTGTAAACAGACAGATCGGATTTCCTGAGGCATTGTGTTCTGTACGTCATTAAAACTGAGACTTCTTCGCGGTTTAATGACGTAATGTTATTCTCCAGTGGAAGCGCGTGTTGAATTACAACATCGCAGGTGACATGGAAAAGGAAAAGAACAACGCCATCCCCCTCCCCCTCTACAACACACCCGCCTTCTGTTAATGCTTATTTGGGCTAAATAACATTAAATCAGTATTTGATGAATAAAGCATATGTGCAGGCTGCAATTATGCTGTTTTTTTTTCTCCTCTGTTTTAAAACCATGGTGACGTTTCGCGAACTTTGCATATATAGCAGAGATAGCGGTAAGCATATTTCACCTTCATCTATCTTGGCTACTGTGTAGCGCAAGAACCTCCCTTTAAGTATGTGCGATGTTTCAGATGGTATGGCAAGTGTAAACACGTGAATCGGATATGAGTCATAGTGGAAATAACGTGTAAACAGACGGTCAAAAATATCAGATATAGGCAACAAATCGAAATTAAGCATCGAGACCTGCAGTGTAAACGTAGCCTATATAACCGACCACTTTTTGGAACTTTTCAGAAGCTGTCAGGTTCTACAAGCAAATAAGAAGCAGGTGCATCGGTCCTCAGAAGAACTGTGTGTGGTTCTGCAGGATGCTCAGTAAATCATAGCAACTAATTTCCTTACTTCCATAATTTGTACCTGAGACTACAGTATCCTCAAAACATGATCACACCAAATACCGACTTTATTTCAAAGACTTTGCACAGTACTCTATATTTGTGACAAATGATATATCTTTCAGGCTTAGTGGAAAAAAGTATGCTGTGTTGAGGAAATGATACATAAACAGGATATTTAGACCGATTTCAGTTTCATGTGAGGACTTCAGGCTCGGCTAAACAATGGATCCGTCTGTGTGTCAAGTAAAATGTTTTTGTGCATTAGTATTAGTGACAGCTGATGGAATAAAAACAGCTTTTGGTGTTTTGCCTGTTTAGAACTTTTCTCTAAAGGGAAAAAAACAAGCTATAATTTTCCCAGAAGTCATCAGTTCCATGGCGTGCGCACACACACACACACACACACACACACACACACACACACACACACACACACACACACACTTATATATTTAAAAATAAAGGAGTGAAAGACACTCATAAAATAACATAACAGAACGTAACATAACACTACATAACCAATGCCTTTCTTCTTCTAGTCTCTAAAATGTATGTATGGATTTCCCATCATTTAATATCACTGTCCAATTAGGACACTTGAAAGCGATTTGTGATCAATCTCACTAGTGTTACACCTCAAACAGATTGCTGCCAGAAAATAGAGAAGAAGAAAAATCAATTTGTACAGTGAATGCAGAAAGACTTGAGAATGATGCTGAGGAGGAAAAGAATTTAAATGCAAATGTGGGTATTGGAGACATATGGCATGATGAGAGGATAGAAAGTAAAGTCAATATATGACTAAAGCTTCGCAGTAATAGCGACCTCATTTTTCGTTATGCTGACATTTTAGGTGGTAAAATGTTGCAGTTTCTCTATAATCCTACAAGTGGTGGACTTTAAATTATTGACACTTTGGCAGGCAGCACAGCATCCTGTAAGCAAAGTTTCTGCTAAGTTTCTATATAATTGAAAAATGTAATATTGAATTGGGATATTTATGAAATCATGATATTTCAGAATCACAATGCAAATTGAATCAGCACCTGGGTATCATGATAATATCATATCGGGCGATTCTATGCCTATTAAAACTGATTTAAATCCCCTTTTTAAAATTTATTACAAATTTATTTATTTATTTATTTATTCTTTTCTCAATTTTTTTTAATTCACTAAGTCATTTGAATTGTACACATGCATTTGTTCAAATTTTTATGTTTTGAATATAAAGTTCAGAAGATGGACATTGAATCAGTAATATGAATCATTTGCAATGATTTAGTTCTTTGAGGGTTTGATTCAGAGAGAAATCTTTACACCTGAGACAAGCAAATATCCAATCTGAATCACTCATTGTTTTTCCTTCTTAAAATCATTCTTTATACCTTCGTACTGACTGGTACAGAATCGTACATTTTAAAGAATATTTTTTAATAAATCATTTACATTAAATTTTTCATGAAAAGCAATGCTAAGATATGTTTGTTCATCATTATTTTCAACAGCAATAAAATAATATATATATTCCCGGTCCACATGTACAGTATGTATAGTACACGTATAGATTTCCTTTTGACTAATGAGTTTCTGTATGCTCCAGTATTCCGTTTTTTTTCTCTCCAGCCTCCCACCTCAGAGATGCTGGGCAGGTTTCCCAGGCTGAGCGACGGTAAACAGAGACAGAACTGCGCTGTAGGTGTGTGTAGGCGATGCTTCATGTTGCCGTAACCTCCGCAGGTAGAATTTCTGACAGAACAGAGACGATTTTTACCTTTATTATGTTTACGACTCAGTTTTTCATTCAGTTTGCTTCAAGGTCATCGAAATGAAATCACTTTACCTCAGCCTCCTGGACCGTCACTTATCTTATCTTGAAGGACAGAGTCATATTACGGTTAGAGAAAACCTGCATGGAGGGGAAACTCGATACGCTCTCTATACGCAGCCAAGTTCAAGGATTCACCATGAAGGAGAGCAGTTTAAAATAAAATAAAAATACTATTCATCAAAAAAACAGGCCAGTTCTACCTGACAGTTCCTCATTCAGCAAATCACAAGCTTTTATTCGTCTTTATTCTCTGTATAAATGTTCTCCCAGAATCTTTTGAGCTAGACGAATTAGGCCTGGTAGCTATTGTCACAAAAAAATATACTAGCATTAGCATAATTAAATTTTTAGCAAGCACCCAGAAACCTGTTAAAAACAAACCAAAAAGCAACATTAGCATGGAGAAAATTGATAAAGCTAGCACCTTGTTTTGAAATTGTGTTAACCATTAGCATATCACCTGGCATTCGCTAGAGAGAAATTGTATCATTTTATTTTAAAACTATGGAAGACAGTTAGCATTGACGGCATCTAATGGGTTAGATTTATAGAGCTTTTATTTTCTCTGCTAGGTTATTTTCTAAAAGTGATTTATTCACCTAATATTACCCAGGAACTTCTAGTAATATATTTGGGAATAGTCAAATGGTTATAAATGGCAATAATTATCAAGAGTATCAGCAGCTAAAGTTTAACGTGGATACGCCAATCAGAACAGGTTCTGTATTATCCAATAAAAAGTGTAAGAGGGCTTATCATAAAAACAGAACATTTAGTTAGCTCTGTAACAGATTAGCATAACTTCTACCGCGTCTTACCATTTTTATTTAATTTAATATTCTTATTTAATATGCTAATATATTATTGTGACTTATCATAATATTATTAGATAAGAAAAAGAAACTAATGCTAACACAATAATGATGAGAACATCAGGCAACAGATAAACAGATAAATCATGGCTTCCTCCCTCACGACAATGCCGTTATTTGGTCTTTTCTCCCTGTGGAAAAGTGACTAACACCCCCTCTCCTTTTTATTTACTTTTATTTGTGCATTTCTTTATTTACTTTCGTTTTTCAAGCGCAACCGGAGCTGCAAAACGCTTATCTTGATAAGAAGAAGCCAGGAGCTGTGCGCTTTGTGACAGCCTCCAATGAATATCAAGTGGCTCAGGGTGGAAAAAAATCCTCCATTAAAGTTGCTTTCTCCATTTAGATGGCCATTATTCCCGTCTTTCTGGCCAGAGCTGATGCAAAGCCAGGTTTCTGACATACACATGCTGTCACTCAGCAAATCAAAGTCGTGGGGAATGCTAAACACTAACACCATGCAGAAAAACGCTAAAAACAGGCAAACATAAATACAGCCACGGTCATTTAGCTTTCTGACTAACACTAGCTAAGCTAACGGGAATGATCTTCAGAATCAACATGATTTACCTGGCAGAATTTCTGACAGAAATTAAAGTAATAATGAAATATTGGTAATAAAAATGTTGATATGTTTCCCTGCTAATGCTACGGAGCTGACATTTATTAACCGAAGAGGCGGCGTATAAGTTATGTGTATTGGTTTTAAGTTACTTTTGAAGTGGTTTATGTTAATACAGTGGAACCTTAAATTACGAACATAATTCATTCCGGGAGGGCCCATCGAATTTCAAAACACTTGTAAACCAAATCGATGTTGATTATACCAGTAAGAGACAATTCCCCAGCGCAATGGCTCAGTTGTGATCATGTGACACTCAGCGTCAAAACAAGAAGCGCACGCGCGATACACGCTCGTAAACCAAACTCGGTGCTCCTAAACCAAAACTTGCTCGTTTTCCAAGTCAAAATTTATTTTAAAATGTTTGCTCGTGTTGCGGAACACTCGCAAACCGCATTACTCGCAAACCGATGTCTCACTGTATTCCTAAATATTTTATCATTCATAAGATTAATCCTAGCTTGTGCTAACTTGCCAGTTCTATTTAGTTTATTTATGACATTCCTATTATGGGTAACATTGATCGATAGCTGACATTCTGACAGGATTTCTGAGGTGATTTATGTAAAACTTATAAATATGTATAATTTCTAATGCTATCTAGCTAGCTAACCTACCAATAACCTACCAATACTCACTGTTTACTTCCAGATAGCACACACACATCGCGGAGACGTCTATGCGACGTCATCTTTTTCGTCTGACAGAGGGCGTTTGCTCATCTGGCAGATGTCGCTGAGACGTCCGTGAAAGACGCTTAGCCTACGTATTTAAGACGTAAACTAATTAAAACGACCCTGATCTGCTCTTTAGATGATGTTAATCAGATGTTCATACATCTGCCAAATGTCTGATTCATGTCGGATAGACGTTGTTTTATTAAAACATCCCCTTCCCATTATTTTAATTAAATACCCTCGGTTAATCATAATTAACCATGGTCAACAGAATTCTGTGAAGGAAGGAAGCATAAGACAAATGGGATAAAACAGAGATTTTTATTTTATATTTAATAAAAACACTGTTTTACACCAGCAGCAACTTACAAATGAGGTCTCAATTTGAAAAGATGTACAAAACATAAAACACCACAAATAAGTATTAATCATAGAAAAAAATTATACACCAACAGAAACGTTTTGTACTTTATAACTGTACGTTATGACTTTTAATTATGACCATTAGATACGGTTGGTCAGGAAACTCTTGAAGTCAGATGCAGACAGGACACTTTCCAGTCACAAACTCCTGTGAAAAAATACAGAGATAGATGTTAAATTAAAATTCATGATACTTAATTTAGCAAATGAACAATATTTATGCTTTGTTTCTCTCGCTTCACAACTCATGAGAACAGACCGAAACCAGAACCGAACCGCAGATTAAGCATGCGCATATAACCGTTGGTATTTTAAGTGTGATTAAAAACACAAGAAATAGCTTAAAACTAAATAACGTGACTAAACATCGCTAAACAGCAGGTGACATTTATGTTCAGTATTTCGTTTCTATTTAGAAATATGGGAATTAATTCCTGCTTACCTTTTCCACACGCCCGCCAAACGTTTGTCTACTCAACAAACTGTTCTTCTTCTTCTTTGGAGTTTAACGGCGGCTTGCATCCGTAAGTGTTGCACTACCGCCACTTTCTGTTTGATTCTCCTTTGGTGTTTCTCCACTCTATTTCCAGATTATTTATATATATTTCCCATCCACATACCAGCAAATTTCAGGAGGATAAAGATACGTCATATAGACGTCGTATAGATGTAAAGACGATGTATCATTTAACAGCTCAAACAGGCGATCTACAGGCGATCAAAATACGACTATAAAAAAAACTAACGCAATGTTTACCAGATGATACTCTCTTTAGCAGACATCTCCGCGACGTACCTGTGCTATCTGGGCTGCTAATGTTAGTCAGCTAATAACTAAGGTAATATCCCTGGCAATAATATTTGCTAGTAATGCTAGCTAGTCACAGTAGCTAACGGAATATTTTGCCAGGATTTCTAATGAGTTAGTGTCTCAAAAGTATGTATAATTCAGATTGCTAATGCTTACAGCTGCAATCAAACTGACATTGGTTCTGGAAGATGTTAATGCTAGCCAGCTATTCTGTGTTAACCTGACAGGATTCCTAAGGACATTTTATGTCCAAGGTTTAGCTACATAGCTGAATATGCTAAGCTAACTTTATGGGATTTCTGATGATTCATTTACGTTCATAATATGTTTTGTTAATACTAAGCTGATCTGTAATGGCAGAATATCTGAAGTGAATTTATTTCCTGTTATACAGTGGTGTGAAAAACTATTTGCCCCCTTCCTGATTTCTTATTCTTTTGTATGTTTGTCACACTTAAATGTTTCTGTTCATCAAAAAACGTTAACTATTAGTCAAAGATAACATAATTGAACACAAAATGCAGTTTTTAAATGAAGGTTTACGTTATTAAGGGAGAAAAAAAACTCAAAATCTACATGGCCCTGTGTGAAAAAGTGATTGCCCCCCTTGTTAAAAAAATAACTTAACTGTGGTTTATCACACCTGAGTTCAATTTCTGTAGTCACCCCCAGGCCTGATTACTGCCACACCTGTTTCAATCAAGAAATCACTTAAATAGGAGCTACCTGACACAGAGAAGTAGACCAAAAGCACCTCAAAAGCTAGACATCATGCCAAGATCCAAAGAAATTCAGGAACAAATGAGAACAAAAGTTATTGAGATCTATCAGTCTGGTAAAGGTTATAAAGCCATTTCTAAAGCTTTGGGACTCCAGCGAACCACAGTGAGAGCCATTATTCACAAATGGCAAAAACATGGAACAGTGGTGAACCTTCCCAGGAGTGGCCGGCCCACCAAAATTACCCCAAGAGCGCAGAGACAACTCATCCGAGAGGCCACAAAAGACCCCAGGACAACATCTAAAGAACTGCAGGCCTCACTTGCCTCAATTAAGGTCAGTGTTCACGACTCCACCATAAGAAAGAGACTGGGCAAAAACGGCCTGCATGGCAGATTTCCAAGGCGCAAACCACTTTTAAGCAAAAAGAACATTAAGGCTCATCTCAATTTTGCTAAAAAACATCTCAATGATTGCCAAGACTTTTGGGAAAATACCTTGTAGACCGACGAGACAAAAGTTGAACTTTTTGGAAGGTGCGTGTCCCGTTACATCTGGCGTAAAAGTAACACAGCATTTCAGAAAAAGAACATCATAGCAACAGTAAAATATGGTGGTGGTAGTGTGATGGTCTGGGGTTGTTTTGCTGCTTCAGGACCTGGAAGGCTTGCTGTGATAGATGGAACCATGAATTCTACTGTCTACCAAAAAATCCTGAAGGAGAATGTCCGGCCATCTGTTCATCAACTCAAGCTGAAGCGATCTTGGGTGCTGCAGCAGGACAATGACCCAAAACACACCAGCAAATCCACCTCTGAATGGCTGAAGAAAAACAAAATGAAGACTTTGGAGTGGCCTAGTCAACGTCCTGACCTGAATCCTATTGAGATGTTGTGGCATGACCTTAAAAAGGCGGTTCATGCTAGAAAACCCTCAAATAAAGCTGAATTACAACAATTCTGCAAAGATGAGTGGGCCAAAATTCCTCCAGAGCGCTGTAAAAGACTCGTTGCAAGTTATCGCAAACGCTTGATTGCAGTTATTGCTGCTAAGGGTGGTCCAACCAGTTATTAGGTTCAGGGGGCAATTACTTTTTCACACAGGGCCATGTAGGTTTGGATTTTTTTTTCTCCCTAAATAAGAAAACCCCTCATTTAAAAACTGCATTTTGTGTTTACTTGTGTTATCTTTGACTAATAGTTAAATGTCTTTGATGATCAGAAACATTTTGTGTGACAAACATGCAAAAGAATAAGAAATCAGGAGGGGGGCAAATAGTTTTTCACACCACTGTAGCTTGTTGCTAACATGAGCTAACCTGACAGGATTTCTTTAGGGGATTTTGACTCATATTCATAATTGTTTATAATCATGAACGCTAACAACAGAAAGACAGCTTAAATAAGCTAACTTGACAGAATTTGTGAGAAAATAGTTAATTTTATATAAATGTAGAATCCTACATTGCTAAGGCTTACCAGTTAATATGAGCTAGCCTGATAGGGTTCCTGAGAGGATTTTAGGTTATATTTAATTGTTGTTAGCAGTTACATATCCGGTGCTACAGTAGTCAGCTGTGGAGTCGAAGCTAACATACCAGAGGACATCTGAGGCGATTTTGAGTTTTATATTTAAACGTTTTTAGTTTTCTACTAAATCCAGAGAAAGGTGTATTGATTTAAAAGACAGACGGCGGACAGAACCGCCTCAGATGAAGAGAAACGGGTCGATGTGTTTGAGTAAGACTTGGCTCTGGGTTTATTTACACGTGTTAGAAGACTTTAGCAGGAAGAGACGACGGGAACGCAGAGGAAATCGCTAAAGGACATTCTGAACACTTCTTCACGGACGCTCTCTCGCTCTCACATACGCACACACACTTTCGCTTTGGATCTCTCACGTTCTCTCTCAAACACACATACACTCTATCTCTCTTTCACTCACACACACACACACACACACACACACACACACACACACACACACACACAGTGCTTCATGCTTAACCAGTGAAACCGTCATTTCTCAGTTCTACAAGTCCATCAGGGATGATTAGTCTCGCTTTACTGGAGCTACGGTGGAATGAGATCTTCACTTTCCAACTCTCTCTTTCTCTGTCTCTTACATCCCCTTCCCTTCTTCGTCTCTACATCCCTCTCTTTGTATCTCCCTCATGCTCTCTATAAAGAAACCCCGCCCACTTTACATGATTGACAGCCAATCTGAGTGAGAAGGTCGCCACTTCTTCCTCCCTCTCTCCCATTCCCACTCTTCCTTCATCTTCTTTTCGTCATTCTTTGCACCTTTTTTCCTGCCTTTTATCTTCACACTTCTGTATTCCTCCCTCTTTTTTTTAACTCATTTTAATACATCCTTCACTAATGCTCTCTCTCTCTCTCTCTCTCTCCCCTTTCTTTGTATTCACCCTTTTCTCTATCCACATTTTCCTTCTTTTCTGATCTCCATCCCCGTTTTCTCTTTTTCTTTGGAGTTTTTAGTCCCTCTTTTATCCATTCAGAGTGCATATCTCAATTTTCTCTTTTTTTTTTTACTTTTTGATCTACTTTCTCCTCTCTATTCACACCCCTTTCAACTCCGTCTGCTTCATTTCTTTCTTTTTAATCTTCCTTTCTTCCACTCTTATCCTCTTCCTGTACTTCTAAGCAATTCTTTTTGTCTATTCCTTTTACTTCTTCTTCCTGTTCCTCTTCCGCTCTCTGTCATCCCTTCTTCTCCTATTTTTCTCTCTCATTTTCTAATCCCTTTCATTCTTTAAAGAACTTTATTCTGTCTCTATCCATTATATTGTCTTACTTTTATTTTTCTCTTCATTCCTTCTTTCTAGTCCTTCTATTTAATTTCTCTACTAAACTTCATTCAGTTTTTTACCTCTATTTGCACCTCCCACTTTTTCACCTCTTATTTTGTCTTTTTTCTTTCCATTGATTTCCATCTTTATCGCACATCCTCTCTGCCTTATTTCTTTCTCTCCATTTTTTGTCTCAGTCTCTCTATTTTTTTTTACCTCAGTCTGCATTCATCTTATGGTCTCCCTTATATTAGTCTTTCCTTTTTCATCCTCATTTCCTATTTTATTCTCCTTTTTTCTCTCCTGCTGTATTTCCCTCACTTTTGAAACCTCTGTCTCTATTACCTTCATCCTCCTAAATCCACTCTCCTTTCATTACGATCTTCCCATGCTTCATCCCTTTATCCTCCTGAATCTTTCCTTCATTTTTCTTTTATCCTCTTTTTCAAATTCTGGTCTCAACATCCAGGTGATTTTTTTTCACCCCATGTCCTGTCGATTATTTTAAATAAGAGCAGCATCATGAAATCGTCATGACCAGTCACACAGAGCTGTGAGGAGACTCGCTACCGCATCATTTATTCCTCACGTTTCCAAATTCACACTCCGTCTCTCTTCCTGTCCTCACGCACTGGCGTTTCAATCTGAATAAGCGTCTCACACACTCGTCCTTTGCCCGCGCTGTCGCCTTCCCGTCAACGCGAATAGGACAGAAATGTGAAATAATTCATACCCTAATGAAAGGAAGCTCATCCCTCCAGGTCTGAATAATGCATCATTCATTTTCTTCTTAACCTTTCTGAAATAGGCCGCATTACTCCTGTCTGTCTGCCTGCAGCCGTCTTTCACTTCAGCACAAAGTGTGTGATACAAAAACCAACAGCCAGCAGGATAAAAGCTCACAGAATAAATCCTGACATGGGCAAGGGTAGTGGTGAAATGACTACTGAAAGAAAAGTAAAGAAAGGGGGGGGGGGGAATAACGTTTCTTTTTACTGAACTGTAAAGCTGAGTTTAAATGTTTGGAAGCTTTTAATAATAATAATAATAATAATAATATTACTAATAATAATAAAATGTAAGAAAAATATTTATAATAATTACACATGGGGCATTCTGCTGAATGAAGGCGTGAAAGCGAAGACTTCAAACACAGTACAGTGATGAGACTTTAAGCCGCAGTAAAATATTTGAACGGTGCAAACGTTTTAAAGAAGGCCTACGTCTGTGAATGACGATCCCAGCCAAGGGACTGACCGAGAACATTCAGCAAGTGGAACGCCTGATCCTTAAAAATCAATAACTTGTCGCAGACTTTATTGCGACATCCCTGGGCAGTCGCTCCATGCCATGTCCACATGTTTGAGCCGTTAAAGGAGTTCCTGGGAGGCAGGCATTTCAGACATGATTCAGACAGACAGTGCAATTAAGGCTCCGCCATACTGAGAAAACTTGATGGTGAGAACACTTTCTAACTTGATTGTGTCTAAGCACTAGTGAAATTCTGGGATAAGTGCATTAGTGTATTATATAGAGAAAAAAAATAAAGTTTTTACTCTCAGAACTGTGTTCTGTTATTCTGTACAATCAAAAGTTCTGGTTTGAATGCACACCATAGTAATAGTAATTGTTATAGTTATAATAATGATGATAATAATAATAATCTTATTTTTATTATTACTATTATTATTACTATTATTATTATTATTATTATTAAGTTTAGGGGTTCAGATTTAAGCTCAAAACAGTCCTACTAAGCTCTGTCCACCATTTTTTCATAAAAGGCAACTCACAAGGTTAGTACTATATACACAATACATTCAGCTTAGCTAAAAAAAATGGAAGTCAGAAAGACAGTATACTGTATTATAAAGCAATTCCTACTAGAAATGAGGAAAATAAAATAAAACATGGATGCCTCCATGGTCGGTATTTATTCAGGCTATATAACAGGCTAGCCAGCTAATTGTGATAATCTTGTACATTTACCAAGCAAATATGTGTATTGTGAATGGTTATGTTAGTATGATGTCATGCACAGAGCTTCATGCATGTCGTTGCAAAGTTGTGGATTTTCCTCAGTACATCCTGGTCACTGGTTAGAAATTCTGAGGCTGAAGTTTAAGTTGAAGCTTCAATAAGGACGTAAACTGCAGACGTTCAGCAGCGTTTGCAGTTCACCTCACAGCCAAGAGGGGGTGCTACATTGTCCTATGACCTCCTTTTGAATCTCTCCTAATGCTATGATGATTGCTGCTGACATATTTGTATAAATTGAATTTGCATTTATGTTATTTGAGCTACAGTTTACTGTAATCACTCCACCATCACGCCTACCATAAATAAAGTAACAAAAGCACATTTGAATGTTTATCGTACACATCACACTAAATGATTTAATGACTCTAGAGATATAAAATACTTTTAATTCATAAAATGCAAGAAATACTTTGTGTTTCCGTGAGTAACGAGAAGCAGATGGTTGTTTAGCGTGCGATTCATCATACCACATATCGTATATTACAGTTACAGAGTAATGGTGCAATATATTATCATTTCACACTGTTTATAAATGTACGAATTTAGCATAGTGGTGATTAAACTGTTAAATTAGATCTCTCTCTCTCTCATACACGTACCTTTGCAGTAATATATGGCTGGGTTCTTTACAGCAAAATAGAATCATGTTATAGAATATGGCAATGGTCTTTATTGTGTGTGTGTGTGCGTAGGTAGGGGAGTGGCCTGGATCTCCAACTTCATGAAAAATAAATAAAAATAAAATAAATACATAAAAGCACAGACACTAAAATATATGTAACTGTTAAAAATGCACTGAATTGTAAGACAATACAATGAAAAGAACAGAAAGAGAAGTATTGGTTAGACGTCTGGACCCCATATAGCGGCCCGTACAATTGGAACAGCTGACAGGAAGTGGAAGTCTCTGTAATATTAATCCAATAATTAATTTATTTTATTTAATAGAAAGTTTAGAACTGATTCTTGTCTACAGTGTATATCATTCTGTTTGACACATATTTGAAAAAAGTTTTACTTTAATTAAAAAATGCAATACAAATTATTTTAAATGCATTTATAGTTTATTTGTGAGTTTATGAGAGTGTTTTTATTATTTAATTCTGTAAATCAAATTTTATGATGGCATTATTGTATTTTTTCTTTTTGAAACTTTTATTTTAATATTTTTATTAATAGTTTTATTATAATATATACTATATGCTATGCACAAATTATATGTTATCGCTGTTTACTTTTTTATCTCTTTATGGTGATATTTGGATCTCTGTCTGCGAGTGTAATCAGAAATATTAGTAGCTCCTTACCACACACACACACACACACACACAGTTACCTAAAACACTAGGCCAATATTCATCTGCAGTTTTGATATCTTTGAGTCCGGCCCTCTGGGTTAACAGAGCATCCCTGCGTCCGGTCGTAAAGCGTTAGTGTTCGTCCCAAATCATTTCGGGTTTTAAGCGCACTGTGGCAGGCGTGCCGGGGCCGGGGCCGAGACTGAGGCGCACTATAAATGGTTTATGCCATGGCTTTTGTGGAGCTGCTTTCCCCCCTCAGCCTCGGTCAGTAATTGAAAAGCCGAGCTGATGGAGCGGACGGTGACGACACACACTGCATACTGATGACCCAGAGAGAGAGAGAATAATATGACTCGCTCACCCTCACTTTACCTCTTTTGCCCTCTCCACTGGAGTTTTCCATTCAAACTGTTAGCTTGTGTCATACTTGTGTCATAGCTTGTGTGTGTGTGTGTTGCTAAAAATCATGTCGATGATATATTGTGATATTAATCTCACACAATTTTATTTTTTTTTAGATTTTTGTTTGTTTCCTGCATTTAAACCAGTACAGGGAGGAATAAATATAGTTTTAATATTTAACTCAAACATATTCTGAACTCCAGCATGATGTAGATTAAATGAAAAAATGGGAACAAATGTTTTACTGCAACCATGGATACAGTTTCAAATATTGCTTGTTTATTTAACATCTTCAGCAGGAACCTCATTTCCCCTCTCGTCTGTTCCAACCATTCAGCATTCAGCATCAACAGAATACAGTGGAATCTCGAATTGCGAGTAACGCGGTTTACAGTACGAATGTTCCGCAACACGGGCAAAGATTTTTAACAAAATTTGACTTGGAAAATGAGCAAGTCTTTGTTTACGAGCACCGAGTATCATGAATCACACATGCGCTTCTTGTTTTGAGCGTCACATGATCATAACTGAGACAATGTTATGTGCTGTGCTCTCTTGTGCTGTGGAATTGTGGGTAGTTGTCTCCCCTGCTCGGTCTTAGTGCTCATCTCTCACTGGTATAATCAACATCCGTGTACATGTGTACTGTTTACTATAACACTGTGACCATGTGTATGTGTAAAACATATTTTATTGTTTGCCTGTATGCGTGTGTGTACAGCGCGCATGTAAAGCAAAAGTAAGTCTCATTAGAGAGGTTAAAGATCCATTTTCTCTCTCTGTATCAGCCTGCTCTTTGTGTCTGTGTGCACGCACATCATTGGACACCGTGTCACACAAACACACACACACAGGAGAATTTTGTATACTACATGCACAAACACACACTTTCTCTCTGCTCTACACAGAAACACTGCTCTGTCGCGATTCTTTTCAAAGGTAAAGTGCAGGTTATTTTGTTTTATTTTTACTTTACAGCAGTGATTCCGTTAGTGTGTCGCTCAGTCAATTTATTTTTCCGGTAAAAGTGTTTTCGTTGTGTGCGTGTGTTTGAAAAGAGTGCAGAAAGGGTAACTGTGTAAGACGAGAAGGGGGAGAGGGGAGGTGCTCCTTGCTTTAGATTCACACACACATACCGTATACAGTACACACACACACACACACGCAGCGCCTGTGCACACAAACGGAAACACTTATCTTATTTCTTATAGGGAAATTCAATTTTGTTTACGAGTGTTTTGAAATACGAGCCGCTTCCAGAACTAATTATGCTCATAATCCAAGGTTCCACTGTATTAATCTCCGGCTTGATCATCTGTCATCATCTGCACCTGTTTCTCACTGGTTCAGGCCTTAAGTTAGATGGTTTTTTATGCCTGAATGATTCATAGGTCACTGTGTGGCTTAAAAAACAATGCTCTGAAACAGGTGCAGGGACTGGAGTGAACATGATGTGAGACAAAAAAGCCTGGAGAGCTGTTCCTCAAGAATACATTAAACATACAAGAAGGTCTGGAGCTTTAGAAGCAACATATTAAGAAAAGGGGGGTCAAGACTCAACAGTCCCCTCTCTCTATCTGTCTGTCTCTATAAAGTTAAATACATTGAAATTAACAATTCCTGTTTTATGTGTGTGTGTGTGTGTGTGTGTGTGTGTGTATCTTTATCCTTTGGAGTTCACAATGATGCTCTGCAGTAAGAGATACCACCTTTATATTTACAGTTCATTTGCCTTTATTTTTCGCTTTCATCCCGATCCGCTCAGACTCCAGGCTCAGTCCGAGCGCCGAGCCACGCACCTCAAAACAACTTTGCACAGACCTTGAGAGTGACGTGAGTCAGCATTCTGTTTTTTATTCTTAATGATAGTGCTCCGTCCATCTGTCTCCTGCTGAGACGAAAACTGGAGGCCGAGCTCCATAAACAATCTCAAGGACGAGGGTTCATCATTTTGACCTGCTGACGAATATAAAAAGAAAAAAGAAAAAAAAAAACAGACACAAGGCGAGTATGCTGCTGCTTTCCTGCAGACTGACTCTCAGGCTACAGTGTAGAATATAAAGCGCTAATCTCAGAAATTAGCGATTTTAGCGTCAGCGTCATTTATATGTCTTTAAAAGCATCAGGGCTTCTTAGTTCTTAAAGTAAAAGAGAAGAGTATTGATATAAGAAAACAAACAGATCAGACTTTATCCATGATAATGATTTTTTATTTATCATTTTAAAATCCCCTAAAATATTTCTGATTAAGTAATAGCATTTCAAAATGTAATCAGAGCTAATAAAACAAAGGAATTGGCTTTAATTTATATATATTTTTTTATTTTAGTCACTTGATCAGAGTTAAGAGTAATTAAAGGTTGTTTAAATTAATGTGCACATTCAAATATGAAGATTAACATGCTAACCACATGGTATAGAAATATGTTAATTTAAACAAAATTTAAAAATTACTTCGCTTGGTTTAATAAACCGAACTGAATTGAATCAAACTGAAAAACTCTGAATTCTCAATCGAATCGATTGTCTTTCACCTCTGGTGCGAAGCAATCAGCGTGTTCTAGCATGATGCTGTAGATGTTAAGCTTGCTAATCGAGATTAACATGCTAGTTAGTAGCTAGGTGATTTTAAAATGAATCTTTATCTGATCTCCTTCTTGTTTTACATTATGGTCCAAGCTGAACTCTAAGATCTTTAAGCGTGAGTGCGATTAGATAAAAGCAGGTCATGAAGTAATAAAGTTAGCATTGTGTAACTGTCCAAATGAAACCCTTATGTCACACACTTCCTGCTTATTCTCGCTCCCACGCTTTCAACCATTGAGAGAGGCGTTCAAGCACGGGTCAGTAATCAGGCGAGTGTGCTTCAGTCACACCGACAGTAGATTGAAAAGGAGTCGTCCCGGTCTTTCAGTGCAATAAAACACGTTTAGCATGACAGTCGAGGAAACGAGAGTCGTTTGCTTTGTGCGGAGAAGAGACGGCATTAACGGCAGGCTTCACGCAGGTGGCCTTTAGTTTCAGGGAGTCATTATCTGCCCCCTTCTGACCCTTTCTGCCCTTCAGACCTCTCAGCGGGGACAGATTTCTCCATCACAGGTTTATGACGCTCCATTAACACTCTCCATGTCCTCCGGTTGTGCTGTTGTAATGCTAACGCTGGCTAGCCCTAATGAGGTAGGAAGCAGTGAAGCCACCCGCAACGTCGGGAAATTAAATCTGCCTTTAGTGTAAACGTACAGAAGTACAATCTATTAAAAACCTCTTGAAAACCTAGGGCTAAAATAAAGTGGGGAAATATAAGACCCACAGCACATCAAGTCAAAGTGTTTTTCATTGAAAATTTCCACTTTCTTTTTTATGATAGAATCTGCTAGCTATTTATGCAAAAGTAGCCAAACTAGGTTCTCAGCAGGAAATCTAATGTTGGACGGCGTCGCCATATGGCTGTATTTAGGTTGTGACGTCGTTCACTCGAAACACAATAAGACTGGTCTGGAACGCTGAACGTTAGAGTGACTTTATTAAAATAACATTGAATTAATCACATGGAAGCAAAATATATGCGAATACAAACTTAAAAGACCAGGACATTTAATTACAGTGTTTAAGGTTCAATTTCATAAACCACCTGTACGTTCATGTTTTGGACGTTACATTTTATTTATTTGTTGTCTTTGGGTCATTTTTCAAGGTTTTAAAATAACATCTAACATAATTTTCTTAAAGTAATTTTTTCATCTTAAACATGCCAATGGTGTCCTAATGTTTGTAATTAATGTTCCTGCAATGTTTTGAAGACCAAAAATCCACAAAGGTTTCACTTTAATAAAGATAAACCGTTTAAAACAGCTCATCGTATCGTGCATCATTATTACACCACTGTGAAACCAAATCGATGCTCACGTTACTGTATTTATTCATTCATTCATCTTCTGTAATACTTTTATATTTGTATACCTTTATACAGGATTGCAGGTTACCCGCAGCCTATCCCAGGGGACTTTGGGCACGAGGCAGAGTACACACACGATTATTCAGACACTATGGACAATCTGGGAACGTAATTAGCCTAATCTGCATGTCTTTGGACTGTGGTAGGAACCCGGAGGAAACCCGGTTTGTTGATTACACAGAGGAAATCCACGAA
Organism: Channallabes apus; assembly: GCA_030522415.1. Taxonomy (NCBI): domain Eukaryota; kingdom Metazoa; phylum Chordata; class Actinopteri; order Siluriformes; family Clariidae; genus Channallabes; species Channallabes apus. Next base: position 43,596,180 of record CM060106.1, read on the forward strand.
GCACAGGGAGAATATGCAAACCCCGAGGTGGGAATCGAACCCTCAACACTGGAAGTGCAAGACAACAGCGCTAACCACTACACCACCGTGCTATCTGAATTAAATTCATAATTTTTTTAATTTACAAACTCAAACTTGATGAATCAGCGAATCGACTCGGTTCTGTTTTAGACCAATGTTTTAGACTCACATTTACAGAGCACGCTGCACATGAAACAAAAAACACACTAATGCATTTTCCATATGTTTAAAGCCCATCAAAGGACCAACAGAAGAACCCGTCCCTTAGGGTTTTATAAAAATGCACAACGGCGGCTATTCTTCGAATTGAGTCAGTGACGCAAACCGGGTCTGACAGTTTGCTTTAAACAGAGCGGGAGAGCAGACGGAGGAGAAACACAATCCCTTTCTTACGGTTTGTTTACTCCTTTAGCTACAGTTTTTTTTTTCATTCTTTTTCTTCTGAGATGAGACCCAGACACTTTTAAAAAGTTTTTTTTAGCTATTCTCATGGGGTTAAACGCCGGCCTTTCTGCGTCTCTCGTATGTGAAGCGGAGATGTGAATCCGGCATTGTGGAGGCATGATAAAGAGATTAGGACGGAGTGAAAGGAGGCAGGGACAGCGTCTCTTCGCATCTGAGACTCGCGGGCTGAAAGAGCCATTGTGAAGCTGCTACACATCCTGCCTTCCCAGAGCACTCGACAAGCAAAAACAGCGAATTCCTGTGTCAAACAAAACCTGCCTTGTCTAGCCCAAAGGTTTATCGGCCTCATTTACAAAACGCTTGCCTTTGTGACCCAAAACGCTTCCCATTAGTGACTACGAGGAGCAGAACTAAATAAATTATTCACCCTTTTTTCCTCTTTTTTTTCACTGTTTCTAATCCAAAGAGAAAATGACACACACAAAAAAACCTTCAAGATCAAATCTTTTTTCCCCTCTCACTGAAATTAGACTGTGAAAACATGTGCAGGCGCTTTTTATTTTCCTCTGCACACAAAAAGATTCAATAAAACAGCAGATGTTCGTGGTTTTTATCTCTTGTTTTCATCATTCATTGATTTAACAGGAAAATTCCTCCATAGCAAAATAAAAATTGTTTCCCCTTTAAATATATAAAATGAATCTCCAGAATCAGTGATTTCTAATCATATGATAATAGATAATAAGATATAATAATACAAAGGAAGAAGGAAAAGAGTCTCATTTGCATAACTATACAAGTTTAATGGACCCTGAGGAGAAAGAAAAAGCGAACTCATCACACACATCTGCGAGTAAACACACTCCTGATTGGTTCATTTCACTCTTTATAAATCATTCATATCAGACCGGGAGTGTATTTGTTGTAAACCTTTCAATACGTGAAAGATCCAGCAGGAAGTTGGACCGGTTCTCTCTCTCTCCACTCATCTCTTCCACATCTCTACTTCTCTCTTCGCCCCCTCTCTTTTTTCCTCTAGGAGACAGAGGTCAAGACGTTTTGCCTTCCAGGCTTTTTTTCTGCCCCGAGTTGTAATTAGCCCTGCTCGGTATTCAGTGTTGACAAAGCAGCGCCGGTGTTCGATTTAAACCTTTCATTATCTTGAAGCCAAAAGGCCACCATTGTGTCTCGTCTCTTTAGAAACCGAAGCCCATCAGATGGTCTGCAGAATGAAACCCGGCCCTGTTTCTCACAAGCCTTTGTATCGGCTCATGCATTAGAGCCATGAATACCTCAATATCTCACACAACCAACAGCACTGCACTACACCTACACATAGCCAGCTTCACCTCTTACTTACACAATCTGGATTAAGGAGTAAGGTATACACTTATAGCTCATCACCATTTACAATTATTTATTTGTTAACAGTGGCAACAGTGTGTTGTACTTTTTTATCCATTTACCATTTGTAAAAGAAGTGAGTTCCTGTTCTCGCTTATGTTATAGCAGCTATAAACACTCTCTCTCTCCAGCTTCTCTTTAGTCTCTCTCATTTAAAAAGACAAAAAAATGCACAGCTTGTCAGTCAAAACATTAAAGTTACAGCTTTACCTTTGGAGACTCCTTCCATCACCGTTAAAGTGTATAATGGAAATGTCTTTAAACATCATGATGCTGCAGTTTAGTCATGTTTCCCATTGCTGAGTATTTCAGCCTGATTATATTACAGATTAAACACCGCCCGGACAATAAGGTCAGTCAGTACTCATCAGGTCACATGACCTTTTTCAATCGCTCTAGTCTTTATGCTTCCTAGCAAACTGAAGCCTTTTTTCTGATGAGTCTCACTAACAAGAGGTTTTTCTTATGGACACACAGCTGTTTAGTCCCAATCCTGTGAGTTCACATCACATTGTGTGTTTGTTGGTGTGTGAAAATTCTCTTACTTTGACTATTAAACATGGCTCTGATTTCTACTGGATATTTTTACCATGCAACTTCACCAGGTGTGTACAGTAAGTGGTCTCCATCACAATCATTCTGGATGTTTATCTTCTGTGACGTTGAGGTTCTGCTCTGTCCTTCCAGGGTTTAATAATGTAATGTCTCGGACAGATCTTAACCCAGTTCTGGTCATTTTAGTCATTCCTTAGTTGTTATCTTTGCTTGATGCAGGCCCTCTGAAACAGTAACTTTGTATCATTTTGGTAATCATCATGGAGTTAAAACATCTGGAGGATATCTTGTACCGATGTTTGAAAGTGAGCCGATATTCCGACACTCATAAATTTATTGAAGTATTGAAGTGCAACTTGGAAAATCAACGGCAGTACTGGACATTTTAGTGAAGATTTCCATTATATATTATAGATATTATAATAAAAATAGTGCTTTCACACACATAAATCAGGTTTTCTATATTTTCATTTAATTTCATCAACTCCCTTTAGATCCTTCTCTTACACGTATCCATTCAGCTCGTGTAATCCTCAGTTTCTGAATGGAACATCTGGAACATCAGGAACCCTGTTAATACTGTAGACGTCTGTGACATAGAGGGAAGAGGTGAATATGAACTCGTTTAGCTGAGAGATGAAGAGGAATATGAAGATCGTGCGTGTGCTGTGAGGAGAAAAGTTCAGCCTGCTTTCCTCGCGGCCCGGGTGACATTTACGGCGCCTGTTTGTAGGAGAGAAGCTGGATGAAGCTCTTGACCTACCCTTCATTACACATTCAGCCGACGCTCTGCTGCATGAAATATTGAAGACGCGTGAGCCCGAAAACACAACCAAGAGCGAGTGACGGAAAGATACTGACTCGTGCAAGTGGCGGTGTCGGAGTTACAGTAGCATGCCGAGTTTCACCTCGGAGCCGCGACTGCCAGACTATAAAGCAGATCTGGATTACAACACAGCCACGTTTAGTTCTGGATTCTGACTGGTCAGAAACTGATTCACTGTAATGTAGTACAGCTGCAAATCACAGGTTCACATCAAAGCACCCCGTTCCTATAGCAACAGCTCATTCACAGGGACGTGGACAGGCTGCTGAGGGAAGAACTGATGATCTTCTTCAGCTAGTCTGTTTCGTGAACATTAAAACATAGCATGTAGTATACAAAATTCTCTTGTGTGTGTGTGTGTGTGTGTGTACAAACACAAAATGCAGTTCCCTGCTTTTTGGCATTTTAATATACAGTACAGTATGTCTATTGGCCGGGGCTTAAACAAGCCAATTAAATATTTTTCCCCTAATGTGACCTCACATGCTGTTCTCTGGGGGCGTGGCTCAGCAGCACCTCATTTACATGAACACCGAAACAATGCAGAAGAGGAGCGAAACCGAAGTGTATTAAAAGGCATTATCTGAGGGGTGTTTTAGCTGAGACCAGTGGTAACTTCTTAAATCAGTAATGGCACATGAGACCTTTAAACTATGTAACTATAAATGGACAAATAGTACTAAGTCTCATTCTTTAATAAGTTAAAAGAATTATAACATTGGGAAAATTGCTGTGGCGTCAGAGGAATAAAACGCTGCGGGACATGCAGTTATAGGAAAATAATCAGCTTCCCAGTGGTGACTGTGACTCCGCTTCATGATTATTTTCCCTGTTGTGTTTAATTCTCATTAGCGGTGCACTACAGCATGCAGTCGCCTGATTACAGTGAGAGTCCAGGCAATCACTGAACGTCACCGAGCAGATAAATAGCGAGCATCTGGCGGTGCGATCATCCTTCTTCATCTTCCTCTTTTTTTTTTTCTCATCTGTGTAATTTCACAGGTTGCTGAAGCAACATGCAAATATTTGAGGAGTAAAATATCGTGATTAACATCGTCTCTCAGAACGTTCCGTAATAACACGGGAACACGTGTCGCTAGAGATTAAAACAAGCCAGGTTTTGATTCATAGGGCTTCTTCTTTTTCTTTTCTTTTTTTACCTCCTTCACTTTTTCAGCCTCCGAGTCGCAATTAGGATAGAAAACGTGCAGGTGAGAGAAGAATAAAAAAGCAATTCATCTGAAGCCGAAGCTTTTTCCCGCGCTCCGTGTTTGTTACCGAACACCAGCTGATAATTGGCAAACCCTCGTGTACTTAACGCTCCTGCTCCGGGATGCATTGTTCATTTTAAGAAAGAAACACAAGAGCCCTGGTTAGTTAGGGCTGTTTCCATCATCCGTCTCACAGCAGGTGGATCCCGAGGTGCAGAAGGATTCTCGTCACTTTATAAGCCCCAAAACATCAGTTTTACACGCGAGGAGAAGACGAATCACGGCATGAAACTTTGCCAACGTGATTAAAAGCAAGTGCGCTTTCTTTCACAAAGAGAGAGAACGGAACGATTGTTAGGGCTGTGTGAGGTAAAAGAAAGAAATCTTCCATCAGTTGGAATTTTCTGTTTCTGAAGGTCTCGTATCTCTCTATTCAACCCGAAAAATACATCTTCACCCAATTTCCAATCGATCATAATAATTTGTAAAGGCAATGCATGTGTTTGGGAAAATAAAAACAAGCAATTCGGGTTGAGACGAAATAAAGTGTTTGTCTAAATCTGTCTGTGTGTCAAAATTTCACCATCAGAAAATTTTAATAATAATTTTAATCGAATAGAATAGAAATTTCACTGAAGGGTCAGAGAACATAACAATAATCATAGGGCTGGGTCAGTGGAAAAGGCATTGGACTACGGGTTTAAACCCCACAACCACCAATTAGCCACTGTTGGGTCCTTGAGCGAGGCCCTTAACCCTCATCTGCTCAGATGTATAATGAGATAAAAATGTAAGTCGCTCTGGATAAAAGTGTCTGCCAAAAGTGTAAATAAATCATCACTGGATAAAGTGTCTTCTGTAAGATTTATGTTTTTTGTAAATATTGTACTGTTTATTTGTTTATAGTCACATTTAATTCTCATAAAACAGGTTTAGTTCCTCATGTCATTTACACTATAGCATCTGTAAACACCAGCCTCGGAATTCTGCATAATTTGTTATTAGTTTGTTACAAAGACGCCACAGAGAAGCCCGAACTCCGCCTCAACGCGCCAACTCTCATAGCTGGAGGTGGGGACATCAACGATTTCTGTGTTTGTCTTAAATAATTAATCAACACCATCTGATCAATCATGATCCAGAATGTAACACACAGAATGGACATGGGTTGTGCAAATCTGAAGAGACGGTTTCACATCCAGCGGCGGATCCTGAGCCCTGGTCTGACTCCTGTCAGGTGGATCCTGAGCTTCAGGAGAACTTTATTAGCCTCAAACATTAGAGATTTTGTGCGGCTCGTAAGAATAAAACTAATCGCTGTGCTGCTGCTGCTGAGAACAGTAAATAAGGATACTGTATATATACTGTATAAAGAGCCCTAGGTAGGGGTCATCTGCATCATTGTGCTTGAACCGAGTGGACTCTGTCACATGATGGTTTCTTCTGTAGGTTTCATTAACAATCCAAATGTGCAGGTTTTTGGCCTTATTGGCATCTCAGTGAGCAAATATTACCAAATACAGGGTCGCGTCTGATTCCAGACATTAAAAGTAAATGTGATGGCCCTAACTCTGGTGCATCGCATCTTCAGCCTTCCATTAAAGTGATGCAGAACTTCTCGTATCTCATCACGAATCCTGGACAGGAGTTCTGCCAAACCATAAAAGACCTGTGAGAAACAGACGAGGCTGTGTGTGATTTGCGGAATTAAAAATAAAACACCGTTTTTTCCAAAAGGAATAAAGAGCCCTAGCTAGGGTTTGTTTGCATCATAAGGCTCCTGCCAGGTGGATGGTGTGAAAAAGAAGGTTTTTTAAAATAATTATCACATTATTAATCCAAAAGCGAGACGGATTTCTTGGCAGCAGGAAGCTGAAAAGCCTCGAAGCCATCATGGAAGTAAATATAACAAACAGACGAGATTAAAAGGATCAAACGAGAGTTAGCTAGGGTTCGTGTGCATCTTCGGCAGGTGGACGCTTTGTTAAAGAATTCTTCTTTTTGTTCTTTTAAACCCGGACATGAGAGTTATTGTCATTAAGGAACTCGACTCTCCATGAGTAGATACGTGGAGGCTGCGTCTGGGTTTATTCAGGTGGATGCTGTGATGAAGAAGCTCCTTATTGTTCCTTATTGCTTTATTAATCCCAGCGTGAGAGGGTTTTAACCACCAGAAAGCTGAAAAGGTGTCACTGAAAGCAAATGTGACAAACAGACCAGAGGAAAAGGATAAAAAGAGGACTAGTTAGGGTCCGTTCGACTCTTTCTGCTCTCACCAGGTGAGTCATGAGCTCCGGCAGGCTTCACATCGCTCCATCAGTCTCAAACATCAGAGCTTTAATGCACGAGGCAGCTCGAGACGACAATCAGAGGCGGCTCTGGGTAAAGCTCAGATAATTAAGCGAATGTGATGAACAGATGAGGCTGCGGGTGATTTCTTTCGAGATTAAAAAGGATAAAAGAGCTCTTGTTAGGGTTGTTTTTGGATCTGGTGAAGATGATCTCGTGTTGTTCATTAGCGCAGGTGATTTGATTATCCGGACGATGCTGCGGGCGATTTTGGAAATTCAAGAAGAAAATAAAAGCAGTGCAGTTCCTGTTGAGATCAAAGGGCCCTTGTTAGGGTTTGTTCGCATCTTTAAATTCGCACCAGGTGGAAGGTGAGCTCGAGGGCCTCATGGTGTTTTATTAGACCCATAACAACAGCTTTTCTAGATCATTCTACAGATTTAAAAAACATATGTACTGGGGGGGGGGGGGGGGGGGGGAGCATGGGTTTAAAATTAAGGAAGAAATTAAAATCCTTAAAATAGTCCAGTTCCAGCCTGGAGAAACTGACCCCTGAATCTGGGTTTACTTCATACGAGCCAAATATGGAGGTTTTGCCAAATAATTAAGCAGACTTTTTGGCAAAAAAAAAAAAAAAAAAGCGCGCTCCTGCAGGTGATTACAGCACTACACAAAGCTCTCCTATTTGTTTCATTAGTCCCTGACATCAGAGGTTTATGTGCCTGGCTTTCATACGATGCGGTTTGCAGCGTGTTGTTCAGGAGGTCGGAGTCAGGAGTTGGAGAAGCCGGCAATTAGCTTTATTGCAGATTAACAGAGGGAGTAATGGAGCATGTCATTAGGGATCAACGTGTCCTCCTTCTCCTCCTCCTCCTCCTCCTCTTCATCCACTCAGGGAGAAAGAACACAAGAGCTGCAGTCAAATCCAAATGCTACTTCAGGAGAAAAGTGCAGTTTAGGAAATAGATACACTAATCGGACAGTTAAAGACTTTATGCGTTACAAAATATCCAAAATCCACAACTTTTCCAAAGCGTGTACTTGGTCACATGACAAAAACAAAAAACAAAAAAACTAACTAACAGATTCAGCAAAGAAGAGATATAAAGTGGCAGAGAACATGTTTTAATCAAAAGTTCAAACCGGACAGAGGATCATGTGTTTCACATGGCATAAATTTCCATAAATTAATCTGCAGCTGTAATTCTAATGCACGATTCTAAACCAAAATGTCACTTTTATACGTCTGTATTGTATAATTTTTACTTTTATAAAGCAATAACGTGCCCTATTTTATGTAACCAGGAAAAATGTAGAAGTTTGATACATTTGATACATTGAAACATTTGATAAGTCATATACACACCTTTAATTCCTGATACGAGGGCAGATTTAATCCTTATTATATTTATTTCCATTGAAATTCCTGTAATTCCTGCTTATACTCATGTGTTTGACACGTCGTGACACAATTTATTTCTAAATATTACATATTAACATTATTTATTTGTGTCTAACTTTAACTTTAATGGAGACTTTAACTCTGACTTGTTTTTAGATCTGATAGAAAAGGACAGTTCAAATTGTAGCCTTCAGCACAATATATATATATATATATATATATATATATATATATATATATATATATATATATATATATATATATGTTTTTAAACTGTACATAAAATCATGCCGTGTTGAAAATAAGTATGCTACATTTCTAGGCTTTGTATTAGCTTTGTTAGCAGCGAAAGATAACTGTACGAGCTAGAAACCCCCACCAGCACATACAGTATATACTATCTATATCTACAGTATATACTATCTATATCTACAGTATATACTATCTATATCTACAGTAAATACTATCTATATTTACTGTACTGTACATGGCAAGGTTAGTATTAGCTGTTAGCAGATTAGCTGTAGAAGGTAACTATACTAGCTGCTGAAGATTCAGTTGTTTGGTGATTCATGAACAAGATCTCCAAAATCCATTTATTTATAATTTTTTTATTTTATTTATATGTTTGTATTTGAGGTGTTAAAATGTTGCAGTTCCTCAATAATCCTACAGGTGGTTGTAATAAAAGACAAACAGCAGTGTCATTTGAGTGAATCATTTGGATTGTTTGCTTAATATAAATTATTTAATACCGAAGTTGCATAAAGTAGAGAAAATCTTTACTCTGCCGCTTAAATTCGTGGCTCACGTGTTGCACGTGTTTGTCGGAAACGAACAATCGTCTCATTAATGTGAACACATTTTAAACAGTCACTTTGTGTGCATGACTTCATATAGTATCTGATATCCAAAACACTAACAGCTGTGTGTGCGTGCGTGCGTGTGTGATACAATACATAAATGATCAGATAAACGAGTGAGTGAAGCAGTTTACAGGTCAATATGAGTTCATACGTCGCATCCATAACTCTGGAATCGTCCAACAATCATAATAACCCGAACCGTCTCAGAGCTCGACGCTGAACTCGAGCGTACACACACTGTAGTCTCACCGCTGGTATTTTCTCAGGAAATGGAAACCATGGTGATCTCATGGTCTGATACCGTGGCCTGCATTCATCCAGCCTCTTATAGCACATCATTAAAGCGAGCATGAGTGCGAGAGAGAGAGACAGAGAGAGAGACAGAGAGAGAGAGAGATATGTAGCAGCCTCGGTGGACGAAAGCCAGAGGGACAAATGATGCCATTATTCACGTCTGTGAGGAAAAATGTCTGTTCTGGTATTTAAATACTAATACACTTTAATACCACAGAGCAGCAGGAGGAAATGTTGGGGTGAGGCAGGGATATCGACAGCTCGTACGTTTACGGTCTGGGCTTTCTTTCATTATTTTGGCCTTGACTGAGGTCGCTTTGCTGGAGAACGATGCATGCTACAGTATGCTAACCTCATGCTAAATGTGTCCAAAATCACAGCATCATCAGAGCTTTTATCACCTTCTGAACTCTGGAGTTTATCTCAGCGACACAAATGCTGTCAGATATTTACAGGCCGTTATGCCATATCCACAAATTAATAAATTCATTCATTCATTCATTAGTTACAAATGTGACTCTGTGCAGATAGGAGATTTATTTATATATTTATTGTAATACAAAACATAATAGAACAAAAACAGCTCAAATGTGGTAAAAAAAATTTTTTCGCATGAATTTAAGGTGGAAATGTTAATTTGTCAAAAAAGGATCATTTAAAATAATAAATGATGCTGTTAATTATGTGATTAAATGCTAAATCATAATGTTGCGTTCTTCACTAATGGATGGGGTTTTATTCCAAATTTTGGTAAATTTATTAAGATATTTATTCATTTATTTTAAATCTATATTATCTTTACTCTGGATCAATATAAAAAAAGCATGTAATTATGCTCATATCCAACTAAAGCGCCCAATAAAAACTAATTCATTCATTTATTTTTCTTTGCTAATTTTATCCATATTACCTTCTATTACTATCACTTTTTTCCCTTTGTGTTTTGCCCCTTTTATCCCAGGGGGCATCACATCAGATCATTTGATCCACAGGATTTGGCACCGGCATTGCATGCAGTGGAAGGGATATATGGGGGTGTAGGGTTAAGGATCCAAGGATCCAGAAAGAGGGGCGCACCTCAAACCCTGACCCTCCAAACAGCAACACAGAGTCTGAAGGCACCAGAGCCACCATCAGATTTAATGTACTATTAACTTCAGTGTACAGTACATCATTAATAAAATAGATATTATCCAGATTTCATTTATTTTCGCTAATACCAGTTACATAAGTAGGGTTGTGTACCGAACACCGGTGCCAATACGGCACCGGTACCTATAGAACCGGTATGTACCGGACCGAAACAGAATGCGAATTTCGGTGCCTCATTTCGGTGCCACTTAAATGCCTGAACTGTCGATTGAAATATTTGTTCTCTATATTCATATATTTTTGTAGACTAATAGTTTATTAGATTAAATTAAAGAAATTAAAAGCACAAATCATCCGGAAATGAGAGACCATCCGACATGCGCGTGAATGCAGTAACTAACGTTACACTCGCTCTGACGGCAGCAGGCAGTCTACCGATAGCTTAGCATGCTAAAGTAAACAACTCTCGTTAAAATGCCTAAAACTAAACGGTCGAAAGTGTGGCTGTATTTCACAAGAAAGTATTCCGGCACTGCGACGTGCAGCAAATGTTTCACAGTAGTTGCGTGTAAAGGCGGAAACACGTCAAATCTACTGAAACATTCGAGGGCAGACGGAATAAAGTTAAAAGCAGAGGGAGGCACCGTGTTTTCTTGCGGACAACAGCTGGCGCTATCGGTGTGGACGACCCGAACCCCAGTCATACCAACTGTAGCAAAAAGGAGTCACCGATTATGATGACGTCAGCAGACTTTCCGCAGGTCAGTAGTAGGATGATGTAATGTTAATAGCAAAATGCAAATCTTGCATTCATGCTAACAAATAGTCAAACGATTTGTAAAAAACTAATGTAACATGGATTCTGTTTATAATTGTGGCTTTCCAGCCTGTACTAGTAGCACTACAACAGTGACCCCATTTACTATTGCAAAGAAGGCTATGCATGTCCTGTGCAGGGCAATAAGTCAGGAAAGGAGTCGTATTTTGACAGAAAAGGCAAATATGGTGAAATTTCTGCAAAAGAATTGCTAAAATTTGAAGCTTACATATTCATATATACTTTAAACTTTTAATATATTGTTAAATTTTAAGCATAACATTTTCATTCATTCATTCATTTTCTGTACCGCTTTATCCTTATATACAGGGTCGCAGGGGCCTGGAGCCTATCCCAGGAAACTTAGGGCACAAGGCAGGGTACACCCTGGACAGGGTGCCAATCCATCGCAGGGCACACACACATACTCACACACTCATTCACACTCATTCACACACTACGGGCAATTTGGAATGTCAGTTAACCTAACCTACATGTCTTTGGATTGTGGGAGGAAACCGGAGTACCCGGAGGAAACCCACCAAGCACGGGGAGAACATGCAAACTCCATGCACACAGAGACGGGAATCGAGCCTGGCCAGGGAATCGAACCCAGACCCTGGCGGTGCAAGGCGACAGTGCTAACCACTACACCACCGTGCCGCCAGCATAACATTTTTTGTTCAATAAAAATTAATTCTTGAGTCATCCACTATAACTTTGTGGCTTAAAAGTATCGGTTCAGGCACCGTTTTGGCACCGGTACCGTTTTCAAAGTATCGATTTGGCACCGGTATCAAAAAAAACCCAAACGATACCCAACCCTATACATAAGTCAATTATTTCTTTTTTTTTTTTTATTATTATCTTTATCTAATCATTTGCCAACTTACATCTAATACACATCAATTACCAAAAGTGGGTTATTAATCTTTTTTTGTGCCACTGTAGCTTTTCCGTATTACTCTTGGGCTTTAAATATCAATATCAAATAAAGGCATTTATTGCCACATTAGCCCCAGCAGAGCTTCAGACACAAAACACAACATCACACACAACACACAAACACACACACACACACACACACACACACACACACACACACACACACACACACACACAGCATCACAAAGCATAAGTATGCACATACTGTACAGCAGATAATGAAAAACGTTTGTCCTGTCACAACAAGCACACATCAGCTGCCACACAAACACACACACACACACACACCTCTCTAGCATACTTTGATGTGAAACATCTCGTCTCAGTTAAAGTATTTGCATGTGGTGCATGTTCTCCGGTTCTTCGTCCCTGTTCCGGTTCCCCGGTTCCCCGTCAGCCTCCGCGTTCCTTTCTAAAGGTCACTTGCGAGGCCTGAGTCTCTCCAGCGCTCTGTGTTAGAGATTATTAGCGGCGATGTGTGATGGTATTTTAATGACTTCATATGGGAAGCCGGAAAAATATTCATCAAGCTCCTGAAATAAGCCAGGTGCTTGAATGCGCGTGAGACAGGATTTAGCTAAAAGATGAGGTATTAAAGAACAGATGCAGCCGACGGAGTGTGTGTTACTGTGTCAGTAGAGTGCACTGAACACATATGTACACGCTAAAACTTTCATAAACCATCTGACGCTGCGATGCATTCTGTCTAAGACGCGGGAAAGTGCTTTATTAGCAATTATGGAATGTATTTCGTCAATGAAATTCTAACTTACGCTTTTTACAGAACACTTGCTAGCTATCAAGTTAGCGTTTCCTACACCGTATCATCCCAGCTCATATGTTAATGCTTTGGGTCTCTGTATGATACATGTCAGATTGCTATACAGTATAATGCTATACAGTATGCTTCTCTAATTTAACTACAGCTAACCGTTGCTATTTCCTTTTCTACTCTAGCTTCTACTCTACTTCTTGTCTAGCGCTTTCTGTAGATGATTAGCAACAACCTAGCATAACACCGGTACCACCTCTACTGACTAGCGAAGAAGTTCACATACATGTTTCCTTTATGTTTTTATTTAGATTTAATACATTTCAACATTAAACGTTCTGTTTGGTCTTGCTAACGATGAATTACGTTTGTTAAGGATGAACTGATTTCATGTTTAATGACGCAGATTTGACTTGTACGAATTTCGCAACTTCTTTTGTAACCAGTTAGCGACTCACATACAAGGGTGATGGCGGCTGGAGAAATTAGCCACACAGCTAAAAGCGTGCAAAAGAAAAGCATGAATAAGCTCTTTATAATTAGGTTTAGACCTATTCTGTAGTCACGTTATTTCACTCTTCAGCATGGTTTCCTGTATGTAGCGTACACGCTGCGAGTTTCTCCCTGCACTCTGAGGCCAGGTTTAAAAGGGAAGCGGTATGATAATGCACATTTTGATCAAAGCCTGAGCCTGACATTTCTGGGATGGAGAAATACCCGGTGCTGATTTAGCGGCGTGCGCGCCTTGACGCGGACCTTTTCAAAATCTGCTGCAGGTTAAAATATATAAATTAGCTGTGAGGGCCGCTCAGTATATCATCCTGTCCAGAGCTCCACTTCACTTCCTGAAGTCAGAGACGGAGACGGATTTGCCCTTTTAGCTGCTGAGTTAAGTGTGTTCACACACACACACACACACACACACACGTTTACATTTTCCTGCATTGGTAACATGATGTAAATCTTTGAAATGTTGAATATAAAGTGCTGATGGTCATAAAACTACTCGATAGAGGGGGGAAAAAAATCACATTTGATGAGTTCATTTTTTACGTTTTGTTGTTCAAATATTATGTGAACAATATGGGACAAACATAACTACTCATCCTACAGCGGAAAAGAAGTGAATCATGGGTAAATATTGCATGAAAATAACCAAACGTTTAAAAAGTTACAGGTAAAAGCAAATGAATGACATGAATCATGTCAGAATAAAAAAATTAACGATTCATGAAGAATCATTAAAAAATATTCATCAAGCATGTAGAAAACCATGTGAGTATTAATGAATTGTGAATCATGTAAGGAATCGTGTGGAATTAAATGAATTGTGAATCGTATAAAGATTCATGTAAAAAAAAAAGCATCTTGATTTATGTCAAATCTCATGTGAAATTAAAAAAAAAATATGGGAACGTTAACAATAACTTGAATTTTTTTTTTTAAAGATGTAGCACATCATGCCAAAATAAATGATTCAGGAATCATAAAAAGAATCATGTAAAAACAAATAGATCATGTAAAGAATCATATACAACGGATCATGAATAATCTAAAAAACAATTACGTAAAAATAAATAATTCATCAGTTCTGCAACATGTGACTCAGGAGACATGTTTAGGATCACGTGACAATAAATTAATCATAAATGAAACATATAACATTAATGAATCGTGAACTGTGTGTCATGCTAAAAAGTTACTTATAGATTGTGTAGAAAATCATGTGAAAATAAATGACTCTGGTATCGTGTGAAGAATCGCATGCTGAGAAATCATTCCTAATATGATCACGTGAAAATAAATGAGTCAGGAATTGTATGAAAAGAATCATTAAAAAATAAACAAATCAATAGTCATGTAAAGAATCACATGGAGCAGAATTTGAAGTGTCTAAAAAAACAAGGGTGTACATTTCACACGTGAATCACGTGAATCGTGTGAATATTCACACAAAAATCGTCCTGGGTTCGAGTGTGATTAATTGAGTGCGAGTGAGTCGAGCGCCCACGCCGTGATCAGCTACGACTCCGCTCCGCTCGGTGTCAAGTGCATTATTAATAATTCCTCTGAGGAAAATTAAAATGTTAAATTCCGAACGATCCGTCCTCCCACTCGTGCGCCTTTTACACGTCTCATGAAGGACTAAACACAAATTAACTCGGTGCACTAGCGAGCATAAAAGCTGTCTGACTAAACCTCAGCAGGATAAAGAAAATCCATTAGCAGCCATGAAAATATTCAGAGCCTCACAGAACATGATGAAGAGTTGAGAAGCATGAGCTTTTGCCAAAGCAGATGGAGAGAGACGGAATTATTAATCAGAGAGAGAGAGAGAGAGAGAGAGGGTCATTAGGAAAACACCTCAGCTGAAAGGTGGTGTGACGATACATCGCTGAACCAATACACCGCGATTATCTGTAAATGATACGATGTCATGAAACCGTAATTAATCTCTGTGTAATCATCATCGCTTTCACACATCAGCTTCCTTAATTAATTACTTTATTAATCTAACAATCAGCTATGGTAATGATGATAACATTCTCTAACACTTACAGAGTTTAACTACGTGTTCATTCGCACTCTCAGGTTAGTTTGTTATTAAATAATTAATTCTTTATTTGGGGTCTAACTGTGTCTAAGAACATTCAGTATCGATACAATATCAATAGCACAATATTTTTGTTTCTTACTGTATTGTACTTCCTGTTATTAGAGACTGATTGTTAATGTTTTATTATATTTGTTTTTTTTTTTCTTTTTGGATTTAGTAAAAAAAATGTTTTAATAAAATTTACTATTTAAATTCTTATTACAGTGTAGATTAAATTGCATGTAGAGCTCTCAGAAAAAAATATTACTACATGTCAGAAACAAAATAATTTAAATAATTGTGCTTGTTGTGTTGGTGAGTGGTGTGTGTCTTCAGAATATTCTTCTTATAGTAAGAGTAAAAGTTTAAAATCTATATTTCTCTTTAAATTGAGTCATTTGATTTCATCTACTCGCTATTTTTTGTAAATTATGACATTTTTGAAGATTTTGGTCTATAAGCTTTAACATAAAATGAAAGAGTGCTTATTTAATCAGATTAAAATAAAATGTAAAAATACTGTTTTTAATTTATGATTGTGGTTTTGATTAAATAGTACATCTCGACATCATCGATATTAAAATCTTATTCCAGTCATGTGACCTTGCCCCTGGTTGATTTTTTTATGTATATATTCACTTATTATTATGACTTGATATTTTTGCTCCTTATTGAAACATCTGTCACATTCAGCATTAAAAAGTTTAGCACTTAGAGAAAGTTCTCCTCAATAATCCTGATTTCACTTTGTGTTTTAGACAGAGATACTGTATCGCTCTTCCCTACAGTGTGACGTCACAAATCACGGAAAACAATTCCAGGTGCAGAGCGTCACAGAAATCCCAAATGTTGTTAAATTAGAGGTGAGGAAGGTAAAGGTGTGCTTTGCTGTGTTTTCTGGAACCGTGATCGATCAAAATCTGTGATAAATCCGCACAGAGAGAATTCTTACACACACACACACACACACACACAGACATCATTTTAGAGGAAAATGATAGAGTGTGATCCTGTATTGACCGGAGCGACGTGGCACCGTGACTCGCTTCCCATCATGGAACGCCGGGCCGAGGCATGAACGTGACACTACGGAGTAACACAAGCCAGCGCCGGGGAAGTTGTTCATCCTGACAGAGTGTCACTGCGCCACACCAGCCGTCAGATTGAATCCCGCGTCCCTGGGGGTATTGTGGGTAACGGCGCCGGTGGCCCTCCATCGCTCTGAGAGGGCCTAAGAGACGAGCAGCAGCGAGAAAAGACCAACAGCGCCCTCTACTGAAGGATCAGCTATTTATTTTTTTATTTATCCATCTCAGGATTTCTATTCCACAAAATCTGAATTCGTCTCTCAGCGCCGCGTCTCACACACTGTGTTCTGAAGAGATTTAAACGATTTACAATTTTTGTGAATTCAATTTTTATTGTTAAAAAAAAAGGAAAACAGTCTAAACTATAAAATCTTTTTTATGTATGTTATTTGGATTTCGCTCATAGGAAACTTATCATAGGTATAAAGATCAGAATTATTTAAGATTATTAATACGAACAATGAAATAGAAGCGAGGTTTCAATCAAACAAGTGAGAAAACACAACACACACACACACACACACACTCACACTCTCTCTCGCCTCACACACACACACACACACACACACACACACACACACACACACTCTCTCTCTCTCTCGATCTCTTTCTCTCTCTCGCCTCACACACACACACACACACATACACACAATAATCACTATGCACTTTCTGAGGACCAAAAGCAAATTTGGTAAATAAGTAAATAAAAAAAAAAAACTTTGCACATTTTACCTGAAACTTTATGTTCATGTGTGTGTGTGTGTGTGTGTGTGTGCGTGTGTGTGTGCGTGCGTGTGTCCTGATCTCAGCATCTCCTTTCTCTCCTGATGCAGCAACAAATCAACACAACTCCAACAATTTCACATCATTTTAAGACAAAACTGCGCGCGCGCACGCACACACACACACACACACACAGACTCCATTTCACCCCATTACTGTGCATGTTAATCCTTGAAATGCCACACACTGCATGCAAACAACTCTGAGCTGCTTTGCTTCAGCCAAATCCTCCCTGTATCCAGTCCACAGTCCTGAGACGCGTCATATTTGCATTATAAATCCCCCTGAACGCTTATAGCCGCCGGTAATAACACTCAGACCCAGCGACACGCACGACTTCACCGGCACGCGCAGCTCGTTTATGTCCCTCCTGCATGTCGGAACACTTTGATTTAATCCGATTTGTTTTTTTCCTGTAACTGCGCATCCTCACTGAAAGACTGTACGGGGACATGGAACACACACACACACACACACACACACAGGCGCGCGTTCATATGCGTGTTATTAAGTGAGTAAGTCAGGATGCTGTGACACGCGGGTGTATGTGTGTGTGTGTGTGTGTGTCATCATCATCACATTCTATTCAGAATTCTCAGAAGCATCCTCTGTGTGTGTGTGTGTGTGTGTGTGTGTGTGCGTGCGTGCGTGCGCCTGGTGCGCGCGCGGCACCGCATCCACTTTGATCCCTTTAATTAATTAATTAATTAATTAACTGATTGATTTATGAATGCTCTGATCTCTTACCTGATGAAGAGGAGGATGATGATGATGAAGGCTGCTGTTGAAGTTCCGGTCCCATTAACGAGTCACGAGCGCCGAGACCACCACCGACATGCCCCCGACACACACCGACACACACTCACACACTCATACTGACACACACTCAGACACGCACTCACACACTTCAGCTCTCTCTCTCTCTCTCTCTCTCTCTCTGTATCTCTCTTCCCGGGTGTGTGTGTGTGTGTGTGTGTGTGTGTGCGTAGCTCCGGTCTCTCCGGTTTCTTCCGTTAAAGCGCGCGAGTCCGTAACGAGAGAGATAAACAACAACAACAACAATAAGAATAAGAGAGGAAGAAGAATATGAAGTAAATGATCCGGTGTGGAGGATTAAAGAGTCCAGAGTGAAGAAGAAGAAAAAATAGAATAGAGAGAATAAGAGCAGCTCCTCTCTCTCTCTCTGTTCCTCTGAGCGCAGTGCAAACTGCAGCGGCAGCGCGCGACTAAACACACACTCTCTCCTCCTCCTCTCTCTCTCTCTCTCTCTCTCTGTGTGTGTGTGTGTCTCTCTCCCCCAATGACTTTAGTATCTCTACCATTTATTCAGTCTTCATCCACCTAATCATTAATATCCCTCTGTTTGTGTTATTATACATTTCTTTCTCTTTCTTTCTTTCTTTCTTTCTTTCTTTCTTTCTTTCTTTCTTTCTTTCTTTTCCTTCCTTCATTGACTCCTACCTTTGTCCTCTCTCTCTCTCTCTCTCTCTCTCTCTCTCTCACACACACTTTCTGTTCAGTTCCTCAGGGTTTGATTGGCCTGAATGTTAACAAAGCAATTATAAAACATAATAATAAAGATTATAAATAACATCTGAATTTATAAACATAGTAAAACATCATAAACATATTAAATATGAAAGAATAACATAGTAGGTAAACATTAAAAACAACAACAAAAAAATTAACAACAAAACTCTCTGTCTCATTAATTCCATTTCATTCCATTTTTCTCACCCTCTTCATCACTCAATTATTTCTTCCTTTCTTTCCCCAGCACTTCATTTATCTCTCTCTCTCTCTCTTCCTCTTTCTTGCTCATCTCTCGTTTCATTCGTTCTTTCTTCCCTCCCTAACTTAATCTTAACATCCCTTCTTACATTGTATCATCCCAATCCCCTCTCTTTCCATTCTTTTGTTTCATCATCCTCTCTCTCTCTCTCTCTCTCTCTCTCTCTCTCTCAGACTCAGTTTTTTTATTATCTCACACACACTCTTATTTCCCATTCCATTCATAACTTTTTTTTCTATCTTTTTTTTTAACTCAGTCTTTCGGTCTCTCATTCTTTCATACTTTCATTCTAATTCTTCAATTTCAACCTTACTTTCTTCATTCAACAAATCATGTTCATGTTCTTTCTATTCTTTCATTCCATTATCATCTTCATCACCATCATCTCTCTCTTTCATCTTCCAATCCTGTCCTTCTCTCATGCTGTCATTCATTTCATATTCAGTTATTCATTCTCATTACCCCTCCATCGCCCATTTATTATACATTTCTCTTAAACACTTCCTTTGCTATTATACATTTCTTTCTTTCTTTCTTTCTTTCTTTCTTTCTTTCTTTCTTTCTTTCATTGCATCCTACCTTTGTTCATTCTCTCTCTCTCTCTCTCTCTCTCTCTCTCTCTCTAATAATTAATTCATCCTCTCTCTCTCTCTCTCTTGCTTATTTCCTCATTTCTTCTTTTACCATCTCTCTCTCTCCCTCTCTCTCTTCCTCTCTCTCTCTCTATCTGTCTCTTTTCTCACCAACACATCACGCAGTGTGAGAATATTAAAGAATAATAAAATAAAGAAATTGAACACTGGATTCGGCGGAAATGTAGAAATGAAAACCATTAAACACAAACAATTAACAATTTTTTTTAAAAGAAACAAAAACAACGCAGAGACACCGAGAGGAAGAGAAACTCTAACTGGAGTAAAATTAATGAATAAATCTCTCGACTATGCACTTGTGCAGAATTTCTGTCTTATTACTAATGAAGACAACTCATCACACACACACACACACACACACACACACACACACACACACACACAGTGATAATAATGAAATATGAAAGTAAAAGCAGGATGTGTGTGCATGTGTGTGTGTTGTAATCATCATGTTTAACAGAATTGATTAATATGTGAATGACATCATGTCCATCTTAGATCACAAAGATAGTTTATTTATTTAAAAAGATGCTCGCCAGTGTCTCATTATTCTTTAAAATCTATTGTTATTACACATTTATAATGAAAAAAAGTATTTTATTTACAATTTATTATAACTCCCAGCCGAGGTCCTGTAACAAGTGGTCTCGTACCCATTTGGTGAGTTATCAGTTGATTTTTAAGGGTCAGGCGTCCACTCGCTGAATGTTCACAGGAACGACTGCAGTGAGCACAAAACACACGTCCCAAGAAAACATAAAAGGCCTGGGGTGTTTCTCGATCACCCACATCCCCCCCATACCGGGATGGAGTCTGGATGGAGTCAGGAGTCCACCATGATCACCAGGCCAGGACTGAGCTTAATGATATGAGAACCAGGGAGAAAACTTGGCAAGCTTTAAAGATGAGCTAGATTTTTTTTCAAATATATTTTTTCTTTACCAGAGAAATTGTTTCTGTCCTTTATAACTCTTTTATATCAAATGTGTAGTTACTTAATTTCTATATATATTTTGTCCTGGTGTATTCTGGAGAACGTTCTCTGGAGGTTCCTGGGGCAAGAAACTCGGCCGTTTGGCTGCAGACGAAGTGAACAATCAATCCAGCAGATTATTAACTCTTCTAATAACTGAATCAAAATGTCGCCGAGTAATAGATTCACTCTGAGCTCTTGCTCACATACACACATTTAACACACTGAGAGACAAAGTGAGAGAGAAAGACAGAGACAGTTAGTTAGACAGAAAGAGTGAGATATATCATGAGAGTGAGACAGACAGTGATAATGAGACAGACAGATAGCCAGACATACAGTGAAAGCAAGACAGACAGCGCAAGACAGACAGTTACAATGAGACAGACAGTAAAAGTGAGACAGAGAGTAAGAGTGAGACAGACAGAGTGTGAATGAGACAGGGTAGTGAGGGCAAGACGGATAGTGTGGATGAGAAAGGCAGTAAGACAGACAGTGAGACAGACAGTGTGAGTGAGACAGACAGGGGAAAGCAAGACAGACAGACAGACAGTGTGAGTTAAACAGACAAAGAGATAGATGCTGAGAGCAGGGTAGACAGAAAGTCAAACGGACACGAGACACACAGTGAGACAGACAGTGTGAGTGAGACAGACAGTGAGATAGGCGGTGAGAGCAAGACAGAGAGACAATGTGAGTGAGACAGGCAGTGTGAGTGAGACAGGCAGTGAGACAGAGGATGGCGATGGTTTAAACAGCTGCCTTGGTGACACAGATTAAGCGTGTTGTTTTTCCTCTTTGCTCCTGAATCACACGTCTGTGGCTCAGGGTTATTCTGGGTTCTAAGAGGAACACGGTCCACTTCTCTTTAACTGCAGGAGCGATGTCATAAGAGCAACACTGTTATATTTACATTGTGCACACTGACATTTCCGGTGAAATATTACTCGGCGCTCGTCTCCTTCTCCTCTCTGACCTCAGACGCTCGTCTCACAGATTATTCACAGAGAGGTTTCTCAGAGCACAGACATGATTATAGTCAAAACCAGCACGTATGTGGAGTAATAATGCCATGCAGAAGGAACAGAAGGTTACGTTACGCTCATAAAATGTCAGGACGTGAGTGCGGTACATCTGTAACTGTGGCTCTAATGTACAGTTTAACTATCACACAGAAACACAGCATTAACATTATGCTATCATTACACACACACACACACACACACACACACATACACACACATATACACATGTATCACTCGTTCCCTACGGAGGTCTAAGAGAGAAGCACCCAGGGGTAGCTCAGTGGTTAAGGCATTGGACTACGTCCAAGGCATTGGACTACGGTTCGGAAGATCCCAGGTTCAAATCCCACATCCACCAAGTTGCCACTGTTGGGCCCTTGAGCAAGGCCCTTAACCCTCAACTGCTCAGATGTGTAATGAGATAAAAAAAAATGTAAGTCGCTCTGGATAAGAGCGTCTGCCAAATGCCTAAATGTAAATGTAAATGATGAGCAGCTCAGAGCGACTGCAAACATTATGAGACATGCAAGAGTTCACAATGACGTGCTACATAAAGGAGTATAAACACACACACAGGGATAATAAACCACAGAGTAGCACATACAATGACACAATCCCATAGGAGTACCAGGTGATAGTGGAGATGAGGGGGTGTGGTCAGGACAGGTAGAGTCGGTACCGCGGCCTGACAGGAAGCTTTTATCATGCTGTAACGTAAACCAGGTACAGGTAGACCCCCGTGCACAATCAGGTGTGTGTAAATAGATATGGTTGCCATAATAACCTGGAACTAGAAGTGACAGAGGTTTTGTGGAGTTACCTCTAGGTGAGGCGTATCTTATTACCTCATCCCGAAATTCAAACATCCTCAGGTACATCCTGTATATCGGTCAAAATCAATGGAGTTCCAAAATGTTTATATAAACATAATTCCTGTAAATAATCTAAAGGAAATTATTAGCATTTACTGAATGTAGTAATTTTACAGCAATTAATTGCAATAGATTATTTACTTAGTTGATTAGTAAATAAATGTGCAAATATTATAATCACTATTACTTAAATTTATATTTTGTAATTATTCTCATTATGTGTAATTAATTTTTAAAATATGAAATTTTACATTTCATTTACAAGAACTAACTGAATAAACAAATAAATATTTGCATTGCATTAATATTAAATATTATAATAATAACAAATATTAGTAATAATCATATTGTAATTACATCCAGATGAGGTGTATCTTATTTCCTCATCCTGAAATACAGTATGAACGTCCTCAGGTACTATATATATATATATATATATATATATATATATATATATATATATATATATATATATATATATATATTTATTATAATTTATTATATACTGTATTATATACTCTATTACTGTGTATACTGCACTGTAAAAAAATTCTTGCTACTCCAACTAAAAAATTTCTAGTGACCTGTTGCATCTAAAATTTTTAGTTGGCTCAATTTAAGTTGTATAAACTATTTTGTTTTTGCTGTGCTGATTACCTCTAAATGTACACACAAATTGAAATAAAACATTCTGTCAACTAAATGTTCTATGCTGAATAAACATGCCTAGTTAGGCCAACAAGCAGTCTCAAATTGAAATATAATGTTGTGTCAATTAAATGTTCCAAGTTGACTGAAAGGTATATTTTGAATTGGAAATTATGCTTGCATAATTATAAAATTAACATCTTAAAGTTTACTTGAGTAGGTTATTCACTGTGGCCACATTTCAAATAACATGACACATTCTTCTAAATTTGAATATTTTTTTAATGTAAACTTTAAACACCTGTTAAAGACTATCAACATTGATTAAGTGCAATCCAGCTACTCTTTCAACAAATAAACAAATGCTGCATTGTTATAACAAAATATACAAATAACATTCCAAAATGCAAGAATGAAACTGTGCCCTTAACATTCATGTTACAAAGCTTACTAATATCACACTCAGTCAAAACAGTATACTGGATAAATAGACTTCTGCTTTGAGGAACAAAACATACTGATATTTCTCAGTAAAAACGTGCAGTGGCTTATTTGAAAATAAAATATTTGCTTTAACTCAGAAATGGTTTAAGATATAAAAAAAAAAAAATGTTGTGAAATAATTTTGCCAAGCTCCAAGATTGTTTGCAGATGCAGTAAGCACTGTTTCCCAGATATTCTCCCTATAATACCTGAAATACAAAAAGAAAAATATATGAATAACTAATTAAGTAACCGTTTGTAGTTCAAAACCATTAAAAATCCTAGACAAAAAAATGTCCGTTTAGCCATTATAACCGTTTTCAGACACTATAAGGTTAATGAATGATGAAGGAGTGAGAACATTAAGCTCCCTCAGTGGCGCACTAACGCGCTGTCTTTTTCAAATAGCCTTTAAAATTATCAGTCATTAAAATGAATAAAATGTATGTAACGTAATTAAACTTTAGCGGTTTCATAGATTAACATTAATGTCAATGTACATACCATCTGAAAAAAAAAATGCATTAGGAGCTGAAACGAGTGCATTGCCAGATAACTACTGTAACACTCCAAATTATATAAATAAACACTCGAAAATATAATGTTCTAAAGCTTGCTGCTGGATAATATATATGTTATAAAGCTAAAATTGCTAATTACTTTGCAGGACAGTTAGTTTCCATGAAGTACTCACCATTTCGGGAGGAAATAGCGGGAAGTTCGAAAATTCTGGAAGAACGCTTTTGCGCATGCGCAGAGGTCCCTCTTGTTCGTCCAACATAAAATTGTTTGTGTGCAGTTAAATGTTTCATGAACACAGTTTTACTCGTTGCCTTGATGAAACTTTCGTAGTTGAGTAATGAAATTTATACAATCATTGAGAAAACATATTTTTCTTTTTTGACACCAGCATTATATTAGCCCAACATATATTTCTTTGTTCCAACAACTATTTTCAGGATTTATTTTTTACAGTGTGCATGGATCAACATCAATGCTTTTAAAGCAATTAAAGCAAATTATTAATATGTTAATAAGTGTCAGTGTGTTGTGTTTTGTGTTGTTTTTATTTTCATAGTTTTGTTTTATTAAAAACATCTGAGTCTTAAACTCCTGCGATTATGCCTCGCTTGCCAGGTAACTACATTATCGTGACAATAAGTAATTTATTTAGTGTAGAATCACTGGATGTTGATGAATGAAAAATATTATTTGCATAAATAAGTATGTGGATTTTATTAATTTTTTATATATATATTTAATTTTTTTTATAATTATCTTTAATGAGTCTCCTTATAGTTATCATTTAAAAAAAGATATAATTTCGCTCCTTAAACTTCTCTCCTAAAACAAACAGCAAACAAACAAATAAATAAAGTCAAATAAAATAAATAAATAAACAAATTATATAAATAAAGTCAAATAAGTCAAATAAAGTCAGAGATGCCATAAGGACAAATCTGTGATAATTGTGTTTGACCAATCTTTATTATTCTAGCTCCGCCCACATACCCATGGTTGGTACTGTACTCTTGGTACCCTTGCAGAAGGAGGCTGACATTAGGTTCAGATCTCATTATATTCTGCGTGTGTTAAAATCATTTGATGTTAGTTCGTCGCTAACCCGAGTCTTTGTCTAAAACAAGGTACATGCACAGATTAGCACAGGTTAGCATAGATTAGCAGTTAGCATCGCTGCTTAATTGGTCAGTGTTGTTGGTGACCTGGAGGTTATGCGATCAGATCCCTCAGCCTTAAGCTTTGTTTGGATTCTTCCTGACGTGCTGGTCGATCCGGATAAGAGCCGAGGACTCCCACTCGCTTTATCATCATTTATTGCGAAAAAAAAAGAAACCAATCAATCCTCCGTGCCGTTTATCACACGTTCTCCACGTCCACACCTCCGTTCCTGCGATGGAGAGAGCGCACTGCAGGAGATCGGTATCCATGAGTGTGATGAGTGTGGCCTTCATCCTTTAACGGAGACGTCGATATCCACCTCTGCCTCTCTGCCTCTGAAAGGATGATTATTTCAAGCGAAACAAAAACCAGAGCAGTTCTTCGTCCTCCTCCCTAATGGAGTGATAGATCTCACTCCTCACCGGGAGGAGGAGTGCATCCGAGCGCTAAGTCTTTATTTTCTTTTCCAGAGATTTTCCTCGGATAATGGCGGAGGATGAGATGCCTCCCCGCTGAACGCGGAATCAGAGTTCACGCTGCTTATCACATCGCTGCTGTAAAAACAGAGGCAGCAGGCGAGACCAGAGCCATTGTAAAGCAAACAAATAGCCGTCTCTCTCTCTCTCTTTTCTTGTTCCTCTTTATCTCTCGCTTTTCTCTGCCATCACACACCTCACTGAGTCATCAGTATCACTCTGAATCTGCAGTAATACCTGCGTTTAATCCGCACACTGAGATAAAATAATAATACACACGCAGAGTGTTTCTGAGCGACTGGTCCGATTTATCACACGTCTCACCATCACGATATTCCGCATTGCGATACCTCAGAGTATTGCTCGCAACATCCACCCTGTGAAACATAAAACCAAGAGTTACTGATTTATTTTATTATTATTTTTTAAATGTTTTTTAATAATATAATTGTTTTTATTTATTTTTTTAAATATGTTAGTATTATTTTTTTGCTGTTTGTTTGTTTTTAGCTTTTTTTGTCACATTACAGCCACAAACATGAATAAATTTTATTGGAATTTACCAATACAAAGTGGTGTACACGTGAGAAGTGGAACGAAAATCATACATGATTCCAAACAGTTTTTACAAATAAATAACTGAAAAGTGGGGTGTGTGTAATTATTCAGCCCCCAGAGTCAGTACTTTGAAGAACCACCTTTTGTTGCAATTACAGCTGCCAGTCTTTTAGGGTATGTCTCTACCAGCTTTGCACATCTAGAGACTGAAATCCTTGCCCATTCTTCTTTGCAAAACAGCTCCAGCTCAGTCAGATTAGATGGACAGCGTTTGTGAACAGCAGTTTTCAGATCTTGCCACAGATTCTCGATTGGATTTAGATCTGGACTTTGACTGGGCCATTCTAACACATGGATATGTTTTGTTTTAAACCATTCCATTGTTGGCTTTATGTTTAGGGTCATTGTCCTGCTGGAAGGTGAACCTCCGCCCCAGTCTCAAGTCTTTTGCAGACTCCAAGAGGTTTTCTACCAAGATTACCTTGTATTTGGCTCCATCCATCTTCCCATCAACTCTGACCAGCTTCCCTGTCCCTGCTGAAGAGAAGCACCCCCAGAGCATGATGCTGCCACCACCATATTTGACAGTGGTGTTGGTGTGTTCAGAGTGATGTGCAGTGTTAGTTTTCCGCCACACATTGCATTTTGCATTTTGACCAAAAAGTTCCATTTTGGTCTCATCTGACCAGAGCACCTTCTTCCACATGTCTGCTGTGTCCTCCACATGGCTTGTGGCAAACTGCAAATGGGACTTCTTATGGTTTTCTGTTAACAATGGGTTTCTTCTTGCCACTCTTCCATAAAGGCCAACTTTGTGCAGTGCACGACTAATAGTTGTCCTATGGACAGATTCCCCCACCTGAGCTGTAGATCTCTGCAGCTTGTCCAGAGTCACCATGGGCCTCTTGGCTGCATTTCTGATCAGCGCTCTCCTTGATCGGTCTGTGAGTTTAGGTGGACGGCCTTGTCTTGGTAGGTTTACAGCCATACTCCTTCCATTACTGAATGATCGCTTGAACAGTGCTCCATGGGATGTTCAAGGATTTGGAAATCTTTTTGTAGCCTAAACCTGCTTTAAATTTCTCAATAACTTTGTCCCTGACCTGTCTGGTGTGTTCTTTGGACTTCATGGTGTTGTTGCTCCCAATATTCTCTTAGACAACCTCTGAGGCCGTCACAGAGCAGCTGTATTTGTACTGACATTAGATTACACACGGGTGCACTCTATTTAGTCATTAGCACTCATCATTAATTATACACTGTATATAATTAATGTGTCACTGCTTGAAACACATTTGACTGTTATTACTTCATTTGCACCAATTGAAAATCAAATAAAAAATCTAAAAGCAACAACAAAAAACAATTCTACTAAATAAATAAATAAATTAATTAATTAATATTTACTACTTTCTCAACCTTTAGCTAGACTGATGTCTTTTTTTTTCCTGATGTTTAGCTGATGTATATAAAGCTAGCGGCTGCAGTTTATTCCTCAGATTCCTACCGAAGCATTCGGGCACACACATCCAGACTGTGCAACAGCTTTTTTCCACAAGCCATCCGTCTCCTCAACAAAAAGGGACTGGACAGATAAACACACACACACACACACACTCACACACACACCACACTCAGCTTAACTCAACTACCTCAAAATATTGTTTGCACATGTCTTACTTAGCTAGTTAATTTTTGTAAATTTATGTTGTAATTTATCTTAGGTCTATCTGTCTTGTCTTTGCTAGCCAGCTAACTAGGCCTCTTTAGTTAGCTAGTTTAGTGTTTCTGTTAATTTATGTTGAAATTTATGTTGCATGTAGCACCTTGGTCCTGGAGGAACGTTGTTTCGTTTCACTGTGTACTAACTGTATATGGTTGAAATGACAATAAAAGCCTTTGAACTTGAAAAAAAAAAAGATTTCTGCTAATGAATGTATTCAGCTAGTTCAAACTATCTAGTTAGGCTATTAGCATGCTACGCGTGTATCTCGTCCAAATAAACAGACCTGATTACACCAAACGAGCAGATTATATTATGTATAAATGTTTTTTTATGTAAATGTTTTATTTCAGGAAATGTGCAAAATGTTTGAAAAGAAATGTATCTACAGGTTTACTGTAATTTTAAACCCACAGACACACATGCACACACACACATGCACGCAACCACACACACACACACACAAACACACACACACACACACACACACACACACACACACACACACACACACACACGCGGTCGTGGTCAAGCTGAACAGGACGTACAGACTCAGAGGATGACCTATGAATAATTTAATGAGCTTCAGTGAGGAAGGTCTTCACGTTAGCGATGATAATTACGCTTTTTTGCTGACGCTGGTTGTTCTGTAGAAGCTAACGCTAATTGTCGATGCAGCTGGCTGACAGACGAGCGATCCCGCGCACGTACGTGATAATGAGCAAACGTTTCAGCCGCATCACCTAAGTAACACGGAGAGCTTTTAAAGACACGACCTGCTTCCTGTGAATAATGTAGTGCAGCACACACACACACACACACACACACAGCCTAAGGAAGTGCATTATCGAGTTATCGGGTTGAATTTTCACACATTTCATGCTATTACGCTTGTAATGAAATTCCAAATGGAATCAGTACAGCGTTCCCAAATTCCCATGAAGTGTCCACTCGTTTAATTTATTCACATTTATTTTTAGATTTGTGTCAAAAGAACAGCTTGCAGGAAACTGAGCATAAAAATAATCCTAAATTAATTTGGATAGCGTTAGCTAGCAAGAGTGTTGTTGACATGAGGTTGACATGAATAATATTATTTTTAATACCAGGTTTTAGTTTTAGCTGCTGGAAAAGTGTGCATTAAGATAAATAATGTCACTTAATGATAGAGAAATGTCAAAAATTAGCCATGCAAGTCAGGCGTGCTAGCTCTCAAGAGCATTTCTGTCCTGATCTGTATCAGATCTGAGACAGCCGTGATTAATATGATTTTCTTCTTCTGACTGCTCATGTACGTTTCAGATATTGCTAACACATTGCTCTTGACCGCATGGCTAGCTAAGGTATGAACTGTAGATCTCTGCAATCGAATCAAATCACTTCTTAACGCAATTCAATCAATTTTTTCTTCATGCTATTTGAATCAATTCACTTTCTCAATGTTAGAGCTCTCTTGAGAGGTTTCACTGCAAAGTGAGATAAATCCTTTTCTTTTCAATTGTGGTAAATAAAGAGTTTTTGCAGCAATTTGTATTGTAAAGAAATTTATTTTGTTTATGTTTGTTGAATCTCATCAAGAGGAGCAGATGATAAATATTTTGTGAAAATCATTTTGAATGTCAGTGACGGCTACAGTGAGAGTAATGACACTAACAGACTGTAATCATGCTTTTTCTGGAGGTTCAACAGTCTCCAAAAATCCTACAAACGCATTTAGTTCACTTACATAGCAGTCATCATTACAGCATGTTTCCCAGCCCATAGTTACACTTCACTGATCATGTGACAGAAAGAGACGACATGATTGGATGTCATGGTTATGTGTTTGTTCACTAAAGCTTCTAAAAGAGGGATATATCGTGCTTCGCAAAAAAAAAAAAAAATCACTTGGTTAGATTGAATGAAAGTCTAAAAAATATCTTGTCTTCATCACATTTTCTGTTCACTTTGAAAACGTACCGTGACCATTTCGCTCCAATCCCCTCAGACCTGAGTGTGACTGCGAGTGCGTTCTCAACTGCCCCACAGATCCACCCCGAGGGGTAGAACATGCCAAGGTTCCATTCGAACAGACTGAGCACTGTGTATGTGACAGGATCATTAGTGAGCTTCTGAATGAGCAGCAGGATGAGCTGATTTACTCCTCACTGCTTTAAAGCCTCGGGCCGTGGCCTGGATTTCATCAAAGCACAGAATCAAACCTACCTTCAGCTCACAGGAACTAGTTTATCCTTAATGACGTCTTCAGCCTGGATGGAGAAGTAGAGAGTCTACAACAGGAAATAATCACCATTGGGTGGTGATGATGATGCAGAGTTACTGTACTCTTCTTACCATCAGGTGTTTTATTCCTCTTACACCACAGGAAAGTGTTTATTCATGAAAGAAATCACATCATCTCTTTTTTTCACAAAAAAAAGCAATCATTATATTGTAGCAGCTGTTACTATAGAAACGATAACGTAAACATCAGAGTTGTCAGGGCTGGTCCATGTGATCGGATTAAAAGTTCCACACATGTCCGTCATATCGGTGATGTTTGTTGCAAAACGTCTCTGGTCAAAGGGATCGCTTCGAGGTCATGTCTGTCCCCTAAAACCCCCCAAGAAGACGAAAAAGAATCCCCACCGTGTTCAATCCTATTTACTGGATATCAGTGTCACAGCAGGAGCGCCAGCACTCGGCCTCGGATCTGCACTGCTTCCCATTTCAGCTCAGCAGCCTGCTTCCTTTTCCATTAGTGCTCATTCAATTACGGCCAGCGCCCCTGCCAATGCTTCCCCGTCCATCGCCGTGTCCTTATCAACCAACTGTCCGGCCGGTGCTTTTCTATCTCACATTCAAATTTAGGAGCTGCCACCAGAGGATACAGAGCAGATTGGACGAGCGAACACATGGCTCAGGTTCAGACAGGCAGAAGAGTTTATACAGGATGAGCGAGAGAGATAGAGAGAGAGATCTGAGGTCTGAAAGCTACAGTAGAGCTCGGAAATGACAATAATTTCACCTTCACACATTCACAGTACAAAGAACATGGAGACCTTCATCATCGTCTTTCACGAGCAGATATCTACCTCGCTGTCCTGAGTGATTAGTTACCGCCTGTGGAGTCAGTGTTATAGATATGGCACATGAGTATGTCTGTATGTTGAATTACTGTATATGAAGCAGAAATGTGAATATACTGTACGGTTTATCTCATTTACAGGTAAGATATGATGCTGTTGTGTTTACTGCTGATGCTGTGAGCGGCCATGTTGATCTGATGTCACTCACTATATCCTGGAGTTGAAGAATCCTGAGAAGAAGGCGGTCTCGCAGGTGTCTCCAAGGATGAAAGTTCGAATCCAAGTCCACTCTGTGTGTGTGGAGACCATGTGTGTGCATGTTCTCCCCACGCTTGATGCATTTCCTCTGGGTTCTCCGTTTTCCTCCCGCAATCCAAAGACATGCAGATTAGGCTAATTGGTGTTCTCAGATTGCCTGTAATCTGTGTGTGTGTGTGCGTGCGTGTGTCGGTGATTTGACGCCTCATCCAGGGTGAATCCTACCTATTGTTCTAAGATCCTGAAGAAGGTTTCAGGCAATCCCACTGTATACAGGATAAGCTTTAAGGAAAAATGATTGATGGATGGAGATGTGTTCGAAGCGGCTATATTAATCAAACTTTTAATTTTGTTGATTTAAAAATATTATATGCTGAATATTTCAATATTTAACTTTTAAATGCGCACCTCATGGTCATAATGTCATTCCCCTGTTTTTTTTATTTATTTACTTTGCAGTTAATCGTGAAGTTTATCAGGGTTGAAAGAGTCTCAAAGCAGAATAAAAGATTCAGAAACAAATCATTTAAATAGAATTCGTAATTTTAAATAACAAAATATATAAAAAATACCTAAAATACACAAAATATATAAAAATTGTATATCCTGAATTTAAACACTCCTGGGAACTTAACAATCAATGACTGTAGTTTAAACACATGTGAGTACACAGGAAATAACCTGGATGCTTTGTTCTCTCCTCTGATTGGCCGATCAGGCGTGCCCAGGGCAGTGGTGGCTCATCTGTTAGGGCTCTGGTTCCTGATCATAAGGTCATAAGGTTCAAGCCCCAGCATTGCGTATCTGCCACTAAGGTGCTCTGATCCAGGCCCGTAACGCCGTCAGCGCTGTCTCGTGGCTCTGATCTCACGTTCCTAACAAGAAGGTATGCAAAAAACTAACTCATCTTAAAGAAGAGTCTTCTGAGGCACACTGTGGTCTTTTACTGATGATGTGTTTTAATTAAAATGAGGTTTCAGCCAGCCCTCTTTAGCATTTAATAATTGCAGAAATGAACTCAGATCTCAGTAGAGAAGCCCAGACCTCACTCCAGACCTCTTCATATCTTCATATTAGTTTGATCATCTTCTCTCTTTTGAACTCCACTTCTCTTCACATCGCATGCAGTTGAACTCTGACACAGAGCCGTCACTCATCCGTTCTCCATTTTGACAGAGGTTCCCTCTTTCACGGCGGGGGACGAGGAGGCCGTGTCGTGTGAGGTCATCACATCAGGCCGTCACTCCGCTCCATCCATCACTCCACTCTCAGATCAAACCCCCTCCCCTCCATTCTCTCAGCTCTCTCCATCGTCTTTCTCCCCCGCCGGTTAACGCTCGGACCTCCAATGAACTCCACATCCATCATACACACACACACACACACACACACACAAACAAACAAACAAGAGAAGGAGTATAAAGATAGATACAGTCGGTAGATCCTCCATTCAGGGAAATGTAACATAATAAACTGTACATTCTGTAATAAGTTCCGTATTACTAATAACAGCCACACTAATAACCAAGAGTGTACAATAAATATGTTTATATATTTTCCCACTGCAGATATATTACACTCTGTGATTGCTGTTATAATGTTCTCCACTCGTCTGGGAAGGTTTTACATTAGATGTTGGAGTGTGTCTGTGTGTGTTTGTGTGTGTGTTCATTCACATGGTCTACACTCGCATTAGGACCTGATGTCAGGATATCGAGGAGGCTCCAGTTCATCCCAAATCTGATGGTTCTGTCAGGGATCTGTGCAGGACACTCGAGTTCTTCCGCTCCAACACACTCTCGTGGGTCGTCATGCTGGAGAAGGGTTTGGAACTCTTGGATCCACTTAAGAGAATCTGCATCAGAGACATTTTACATCAATGCGTGCTTTTATACAGCCGTGTATAAGAGTTTGGGGAAGAACCGCTTAAGGGTGTGATGAACAGGCGTTTACATACTTTTGGTTCCATTGTGTATATTAAATAACAAAGTGAAACATTCTAATATTTCCATTGAACATGTTTAGCTTCGATTACACACACACACACACACACACACACACACACAAACACACACACACACACACAAACACACACAAACACACACACACACACAAACACACACACACACACACACACACCCACACACACACACACACACACACACACACACACACACACTGTGGTGTCCAGTTCATGTGTGTAAACACTTCCTCATGATATGCAGAGCCACTCTTTCACACTGTTTTCACAAAGTCAAATAAAATAGTCAATATAATAAATGTAAAATGAAAATTAATCTGTGCTTTGTTAATGTCGACACATTCAGATTAATGTGTAAAGGATAGAAAGAAAAAGTTTTTGGTTGAAGCTGGTCTGACTTGTGGAGGAATCGAGTCAGGATCGAGGATCTCAGAGCCAGCTGGCCTCGACTCAAACCTGCAGCCATGCCAAGACAGAGTCACATGGTGTCTCCTCAACGGCGAATATGCAGAGTGTGTTAACATCATAAAAACACAAATCAGAGTTACAGTTACTAACAGCCGAGGCTCTCTCTCTCTCTCTCTCTCTCTCTCTCTCTCACACACACACACACACACACAACACACCCCGATGCTCTCGTCTGATTACTGCATGCTAATTATCCTGTAATTACACAGAAATAAAATATTCCACATCCTGTGCCTCGACCTCATCCTTCATTACTCACAGACTTCATTTATTCTTCACACTGAACTCACTGACTGGAGCTGCGGAGGTCAAAGGTCACCCAGAACACTGTGGTCATTAAAACAGAGCTGTTTTCAGAAGGCCGGGAGTACTGTATTCTGGAACCCAGGAACCTTTTCAGAAATTCAGGAGCCTTGTTGGATAAATAGCGTCTAGATTAATATTTTACAGGAACTGTCCACTTTTTTAAAGCTCTTATTAACTTTTTAGGAACCATGCAACTACTGTAGGAAGGCAGGAACATTTACAGGAACCAGGATTATTAAGGAGACCAGCAATCTTTTCATCAACCTCAGAGCAGCTTTAGGAGGATCGTTTAAGTAGATACAGTGAGCCTGGAACTTGTTTAGAGGAATACATATTTTTCAGACAAAATAAAACAGTATTCATGCAGAACCTTATATTTTAAATGATGTCAGGAGCTTTTACCATGGAAAGAATCACTTAGGGAAAATGTACAGTATGTTAAAAAAAATTATAAAATAAATAATAAATAAAATTATTATTCTCAGAAACTTGTTGTAGGAACTGAAACAAATCCAGGATTTTTACATGAACTTTTTTTTTTTCTTTTTCAGAAACCCAGGAATGTCATATTTTGTTCTTGTATATATTTTTAGGATCTTAGAATTTTTGCACTAACGTTAGTTTTTTTTTTCCAGGAACACAAGACTATTTTCTACAACTTTAGGACCTTTTAAGAAACCAATGATTGATTGATTGATTGATTGATTGATTTTAAGCAACCAGAGCTTTTATGACACTAGAAAATGTCAGGAACCCCAGTTTTTCTTATAGAACACAAGAAACTGTATTTTTCCTAGAAATCCATAAACTTTGCTTGCATTCCCGCCACAACAGCAAGAATTTTATTTCCAAGAGCATTTTAAGATTTTTATGTTTCTGCAGCAGGGTGGCGCGGTGGTGTAGTGGTTAGCACTGTCGCCTTGCACCTCCAGGGTCTGGGTTCGATTCCCCGGCCAGGCTCGATTCCCGTCTCTATGTGCATGGAGTTTGCATGTTCTTCCCATGCTTGGTGGGTTTCCTCCGGGTACTCCGGTTTCCTCCCACAGTCCAAAGATATGCAGGTTAGGCTAATTGGCGTTCCCAAATTGCCCGTAGTGTGTGATTGGGTGTGTGAGTGTGTGTGTGCGTGTGTGTGTGCCCTGCGATGGATTGGCACGCTGTCCAGGGTGTACCCCGCCTTGTGCCCGAAGTCTCCTGGGATAGGATCCAGGTCCCCCGCGACCCTGAATACAGGATTAAGCGGTATAGAAAATGAATGAATGAATGAATGTTTCTGCAGCACCCAGAGGTACATATCTGGCAACCCTGCCAACACTACATTATTTAATTCTACATCAGATATTAAAGTGATCCAATAATTTGTGATGCTAATAATGTGATAATCTGGCAACCCGCATGTTTGGTTTGTTACGCGAGTCTTCTTCCGGAATAAGATTTAATGTGAGATGAGAACGCGTCCTGATTTAAATGTCTCTTGCGCTCCACCAAGCCTGAGGTCACTCCTGCTTCTATTCAAATACATTCAAAGTGTGTGTGTGTGTGTGTGTTTACTCCTGTCTCTGTGTCACCGTGTTTACCAGAGTGAAAACTGTGTACAGTATGTGTGTGTGTCTGTGTCTGAGAGAGAGAGAGAAACAGAGTTTCTTTACTTTAAAAATGTTGTATTATTTCAACACCGTAATTATAATTTTTTTGTAGTATTTACATTTCTCTCCTATATATTCTCTCCTACATTTATTTATTTATTTATTTATTTAAAAATTTTTTCATGGTAAACTGTGTACATACACTGGGTGGTGTTGTAAGGGCGGGGCTAAGTATGACAGGTTGTGATGTCACAAAATTCCATTTCCAATACATCTTTGAAGATAAGCGAAACGCTAGGCAGAAACTTAGCCGCACGCCCCGCAGTGCTAACAGTGGTTTGGTTGCCGTGGTGATTTTATAGTCATTTAAAACAGTAAAAAAAAAAAAAAAAAAAACAGAATAACTGAAGTAACGTGAGTAATAAACAGATTTTGTGTGTCCTACCAGAAGGGGCACGTGGGCGTTTCCAGATTAGCATACTCATGCATATTCATAGACCATTGCATTTGAAACTGTAAATATGTTCTTCATCCATTTCTCAAGATTCACAACTGACTTATAAACATATATTTATTTCATACCACCTTCTGTTCATTGTGCTTGGTGTGTATCACTGTCTGAAAGTGTGTGCGGGTGTGTGTTTTAGTCACATGACATCACACACACACACACACACACACACACACACTGCAATCCGTGTTTCCTTTAAGCTCTTCTGCAGATTTTCCTGGTCGAGGACTGCAGCTTTTTTCTCGCTGGATCTGCAGAGTACAAGTGTCAGAATGGGGGTCACACACACATGCACACACACACACATACACACACGCACACACACACACACACACACACACACACACACACACACACACACACACTGAGCACTTAGCACATTTACCCAGAGCGTGCTAGCAAGACAGCGGTGCTAATAATAACGCTGTGAGTCATATCACAAGGTGGTGGGAGCACAGGATGTTAAAACCTCCGAAGGTCATGAGATCAAATCCCAGCAGCAGACCCTTGAGCACGTCTCTTACTCCTCGAATAAATGAGATAAACCTGCCTAAAGGTAAAAACAGCTCAACCTGCCATGATGTCCTGTGAGTCTAGATTGGTCAGAAGAGAAGGTGTTGATTAGTTTTCTTTAACAGCAGCTCTGATGGTTGTGCTGGTTATGTTATCGTTTCTATAGCAACAGCTCATTCATACTCTAGGGATGTAAATTCTTAATGTTGTTGTTGGTCTTTTGGCTGCGCCCGGCAAGGGGGCAGAGCGGAATACCCAGTCCGCACTACAACTTGGCACAGGTTTTACGCCCCATGCCCTTCCTGATGCAACCCTCCCATTTTTTCCGGGCTTGGGACCGGCACTGCATCCAGTGGCTGGGGTTTGGGCACTGGCTGGGAATCGAAATTCTTAATGAGGTCTTGATTTTGTGTGCAGAGTGAAGACAGGATTTTGTAAACTTTATGGAAGGAGTTTCCAGTGTCAGAGCAAAAGATTCAAGTTAAATTTTTGGTCTTCAGGACTGAACAGCGTCTCAGTACCAAAAAAAAAAAAAAAAAAGACAATGTTGGTTCTTTGTCTTAACTTGAAGAGAGAGAATAAAAGAGGATCTGTTGATGGAACAAACATTTATCCCACTGAGAACTTGTGGTCGATCAAACAAGTTGAAGTTGAAGTTCATCCTGATAGCATAACAGGATGAACTGCAGAGGTCTTGAGAAAGAAGGATCAACACTGCATATATCGACTCTTTGCATGAACTTAATGTAATTGTCAATAAAAGCCTCCGACTCTTATGAAATGCTTGTAATTATACGTCTGTAGACCAGTATAACATCTAAAACAAAAAGATCTAAAACACTGAAGCAGCAGAACTTTGTGAAATTGAGTATTTGTGTTAATTTTTGTCCCAGACTGAAGCCTGTAAAGGTTTTGGATTAAACACAGAGACTGACATTATAATACTTGTGAATTTTCCACCGTTAGTGTTGAGCGCTCAGGAGTGTCTCGGTCTCGACAGTCGCTCACTCAGCAGCTCTGTAGATCGTCGCCCTTTCCCGAGCTGCTCTCGAGTGTTTTACGTCGTTTCCTCTCAGCACCGCTGCAACATTTGTCAACACCTGGATCGTGTTCTTCATTTCCGCAGCTGAGAGGATTTACAGAGCAAACAGTGTGTGCTGAGAGGCGAGCTTTCAGAGCGAGCGGACAAACGCAAACCAGATGCTGAAATCAAACACAGAACAGCAGCAGCAGCTTCAGGAATCAACCTGGGATCGATTAGTCCCGGCAGATCCCAGCGCAAATCGCTGTAATTGTTCACTTATGCAGTTGTTTGTGTGTGTGTGTTTGTGTGTGTGTCTGTGTGTGTGTAGTTTTCGGAGGTCTTGTGCTAGTGTTTAGCGCTGCGTTTGTGCTATTTAACGCCAGATTCCAGGACTGTGGAACAGTTGGTGTGTGGATAAAATTAGGAGGTGATAAAAAGGGGAAGTCTGAAGTAAACACATTGGTTTGTGATCTTTTTTTTTTTTTTTTACATTTCCACTTTTTATTTTGTGGAAACCTGAGAATCGCTTGAACAGAGCTTAGAGCTCGGGTTTCGGGTCATCGATTACAATAATAAAGACAAAATAAAACAGATGCAGACAAAAGCGGAGGAAACAAAAGCCTTAGTGTAGCTTCAGACACACAGCAAACATTAGGAGCAAACACACATTGTACAAAAACAAGGACAAACTATTCAGACAGCACTGTAATGGACAGGTAACTACGACCATATAAGGAAAGCATGAGCCACACTAGGATGGAATGAGACCACAGCAATGAACAGACAGTTACAGTTACTGCTGTTTATCCATCTACAGTTTAAACATTCATTGTCTCAGAATATCAGAAAAACAAATTCTTATACACATTATAGCAGCTATAAACACTCACCAGACTCTATTTATTCTCAATCTCAATACCACAAACAAATTAACACAACTTGTCATGTTTTTCTGATAGAAATCCCAAAAAAGAAGCACAAACTTCTCTGTCCTCCTGGAGATGAAGTGGTATAAAGTGCTGACACTGGAGACTCCTTCCATACATGTTACATAATGTGACCCTGCACTACTGTCAGAGCCACTGCTATAGAGAATCAATCAACACCTTCTGACCAATCTGAGCGCAATCTGACCAATTCACAATAAGATAAAAACCCAGGATGTACAGTGCTGTGAAAAAGTATTTGAACATTCATTTTTCTTCCCACATTTTAACTCTAGAAATTTTTTTCAAGATCAATAAAGTGTCTGTCTATCTATCTATCTATCTATCTATCTATCTATCTATCTATCTATCTATCTATCTATCTATCTATCTATGTCTGAATGATTTTGGTCATCAAACAAATTTTAATGTTACACAAAGATAAACAGAGTAAATACAAAATGTAGTTTTTAAATGATGATTTAATTTATTAAGGGGAAAAAAATATTCCAAACCTACCTGGCCCTGTGTGAAAAAGTAATTGCCCCCTAAACCTCTCTCAACTGCAGTCAAGTGTTTATAATAACTGACACTGAGTCTTTCACATCACTTGACAGCTATGCAGAATTGTTTTAATTCAGTCGCACTGGAGGTGTCGTGAACTAACCTTAGGTGACCAGAAGACGTAGCTTTAGCGGTTAGCCCTTTGTTGCATGAATGGTAAACCCAAACACGGAAGAACATGAGTAGGCAGGATAATCACGCTATTTAGTCTAAGGACTCTCACAAATGGGGAGCAAGCGAAAGACACAATCTAACCTGCGCCCTATAAACACACACTCAATCTGAAAGCAAACCCAAGAAAGTGAGTACTCACGAATCGGCGAACGAATCCGCAGTGGCATGGGCGAACTCAATGACTGAGCGATGTGCTGCGCCATCTTGTCTCCTTTATGCTTCCTGGTTCACAACCGCATTACTTCCGGGTCCTAGTGCCGGTCGCGGACCGAGTGTGCATGACAGGAGGGTTCTCGAGTATGAACATATGTTTAAGCTCATCTCAATTAGATTTAAATCCTGACTTTGCCTATGCCATTCCAAAACCTTCATTTTGTTTTTCTCATTGAGACACGGACTTGTTGGTGTGTTTCGGGTCATTGTTTGGGTCATTGTCCAGCTGCAGAACCCAAATGCGCTTGAGCTTGAGGTCACGAACTGATGAGTGGACATTCTGATAGAGCGCAGAATTCAATGCCCCAGACCATCACACTACCACCACCATGTTTCACTGTTGGTATGATGCTCTTTTTATGAAAAGCTTTGTTAGTTTTTACGCCAGATATAATGTGATGCACACCCTCCAAAAAGTTTATTTTTTTCTCTCATCAGTCCACAGAATATTTCCCCAAAAGTCTTGAAAATGATCACAATGTTTCTTTTGTTGAATTTCAGATAAACCTGTATTTTTAGTTTTGGTCTGTAGTGGCTTTCGCCTTGAAGCCTGGATGAGTTGTTATTGTGCTTTTGGAGTAATTTTGGACGGCCGGACATCCTTTGTATTTACTCGGGTTATCTTTGTGCAATATTAAAATTTGTTGGATGATGTGAATCGTTTAATTGTGACAAATATGTTAAAAAAAAAAAACTTTCTTCACAGCAGTGTACACCATATTCCAAATTATTACACAAATGATATATTTCCCTGATTTTCATAATTAGTCAATGCAAATGACAGTCAGTATAATTTTCAAGTTATACTGAAACCATTAGACCATTAGAGTATTAGAGTATAATTTGAGTATAGAGTATAATTTGAGTATAATTTGAATTTTATTGAACAAACTTCCTAATGATAACAATATGTATATAAATTTTGTTATCATTAGGAGGTTTGTTCAATATATATATATATATATATATATATATATATATAGCATATATTATTATGCTCAACAGAGTTAAAACATTTTATAGGTTGTAAAGAACTGAAAATGGGCTTTTGTTGAATTTGCAGCTTTAGGAGGTCATATTTAAAGAAATCAAAAGTTATTTCAATCCAAAACATCCTAACAGGTCATGTTACATCTTAACATAGGACCCCTTCTTTGATACTGTATCACCTTCACAACTCTTGCATCCATTAAACTTTAATGTTTTATGATGAGTTTTTGGACAGTTTCTGCTTGAATTTCTTTAGAGGATGTCAGAATAGCCTCCCAGAGCTGCTGTTATGATGCGAACCGCCTTACACCCTCATAGATCTTTTGCTTGAAGATGCTCCAAAGGTATTAAATGGGTTTGAGGTCAGGGGAGGATGGTGGCCACACAATGAGTTTCTCATCTTTTATTCCCATAGCAGCCAATGACACAGAGGTATTCTTTGCAGCATGAGATGGTGCATTGTCGTGCATGAAGATGATTATGGTACGGAAGGCACAGTTCTTCTTTTTGTACAATGGAAGAAAGTGGTCAGTCAATATACTTTGCAGAGATCATTTTCACACCTTCATGGACCCTAAAGCGGCCTACCAGCTCTCTCCTCATGATTCCGGCCCAAAACATGACTCCGGCACCTCATTGTTGACGTCGCAGTCTTGTTGGGACATGGTGGCCACCCACCAACCATCAACTATCCCATCCATCTGGACCATCTAGGGTTGCACGACACTCATCAGTAAACAAGACTGTTTAAAAACTTGTCTTCATGTATGCCTGGACCCACTGCAACCGTTTCTGCTTGTGAGCATTGATTAGGGGTGGCCGAATAGTAGGTTTATGCACAACTGCAAGCCTTTAAAGGATCCTAAACCTTGAGGTTCACGGGACTCCAGAGGCACCAGCAGCTTCAAATACCTGTTTGCTGCTTTGTAATGGCATTTCAGCAGCTGCTCTCTTAATCCGATGAATTTGTCTTGCAGAAACCTTCTTCATTCTGCCTTTATCTGCACGAACCTGTCTGTGCACTGAATCAGCCACAAATGTCTTCACAGTACGATGATCACGCTTAAGTTTTCATGAAATATCTAATGTTTTTTACCTTGTCTAAGGCGTTGCAATATTTGACGGTTTTCGGCAGCAGAGAGATCCTTTTCCTTTCCCATATTGCTTGAAACCTGTGGCCTGCTTAATAATGTGGAACAACCTTCTTCAGTACTTTTCCTTTAATTGGGCTTATCTGGCAAATTAATTATCACACGTGTCTGAGATTCATTTCAGTGATCCAAAGAGCCCTGAGTCACAATACCATCCATGAGTTTAATTTAAAAACAAAACATTTAATGTTTATGACACTTGCATCCAATTTGCATAATAATTTGGAACGCAGTGTATTTGGGAATTATTCCAGATAGTTATTGCATGAATCCCTCACCAAAACACACAAACACACACACACACACACACAATGTTCAAACGTGGAAGCATGGTTAACTGATTTAAGCTGAATTTCAATGAAACAGCATGGAGGATTAAAACACTCATGAAATGTGTTTTTTGTTTGGTTCTGATGGCTGGTATGAGTCACATGTGTGTCACACATGGTGGTGCTCGAACCCCTGCCGAGCACTCGCCTTCCCCCTCACAACTTTCCTAACAAAACAAAACAAAAAAAAAGAAAACCCAAGCCTGAGTGGAGAGTTTAATTACTCTCAGAGACACTCTATCGGATCTATCGGAGTCTCGAGACCGGAGTCTGACTCCAAGAACCAGCTGCCTGGAAATGCACACGGCAAAGCTAAATTAACAATTGATCCCGGGCCCGTGGAATCGCCCAGGCGGCCATTCTGAGCCTTGAGTGAGCGGAGACGTGTGTGACTGCGCGGGCGCTCGCTCTGCATCGCAGCTCGACTGGAAACCTGCAGCGATTGCAACACGTTTCACCAGAAACCTCTCATTTGCCCACAGCACCGGCACGTGCAGGGAAGAGCAGGGCCGCGAGATGTCACACGTGCTCGTACGCTCATGGGGAAAACAATCACGTATTTGTGAATGATACGTGTATGCTATGTGACAAAGTACTGTAAAACCACATGATTTACATGAAAAGTCTTGGGTCAAGGTGAAAGGGTAGAAAATGTAAAATAAGCCATGTAAAAAAATTACAAATTAAAATTTATGAGTCTTTTATTAAATGAAATCTAATAAATTATGATAAATGAATCATCATTTAAAGGAATGGAAAAAAAATTATTAAAATAAATGAGTCAATTGCAAACAAATCACACGTGTAAATAAAATGAATCTCAAGAAAAAAGTGTACATTTAAAGATCACATTTACGTGAAAAGAAATGAATTACAGTACATGGACAAAACTTAAAAATCAAGTAAACAAACAAACCAATCAAATACGCTAACGAATAAATAATATATAGAAGAATCAAATTTAAATGAATCAATCACAATCAACGAAAGTGTGATTTCAGGGGAAATGAATCAACACATGAATCAAAAGGAATCTTTTTAATGACTCATGAATGTAAATTAAAATAAATAATAAAAAATCAGCGTAGTTTAAATGTCATGATTTTGTCCATGTGATTGTCATAAAAGTGTGAAAATACCCAGAGGATGTGTGTGTGTGTTATGGCATG
Source organism: Channallabes apus (assembly GCA_030522415.1). NCBI lineage: Eukaryota > Metazoa > Chordata > Actinopteri > Siluriformes > Clariidae > Channallabes > Channallabes apus. Next base: position 43,639,660 of record CM060106.1, read on the forward strand.
TAATATGAGCAGGGGATTATGGGTAATTGCATGAATCTGTTTGCAGGCGAGATGCTGAACATGACCTCGTTGGGTCAAACGGCTGAAACGTCCTGAGCGTGTTAGTGTTGTACTGTGGATGATTTTAACCGTGTGTGTGTATGTGTGTGTGTGTGAGTGTGTGTGTGAAGGAGAAGAGGACCAGTTTGAAGAGGTTCGGAGATTGCCTTGAGGTGCGGTTACGCAGGAGCCCTTGCGATTATCCGAGCCGGATTCTCACAGCCAGATTTGCGGGATGAATCTTCTCTCATCCGCGAGTCTCCTGCTCCCTCTAGTCTTAATCAAAGTCTAATTATCTCATCTCAGCTTTCGTATGGACTTTCTTTGCTAAATGGAGGGCGTCGCTGTAATAATCCCGCTCGGCACTGTCCACTCGCGAGTGTGTTATCTCTGCCCTCGAGCTACACATCATATGTCTCTCGTTAGGCAGCCGGGGACTGAGAGCCTGCTTACTATTAGCAGGAAATTGAATTTGGAGGATGGGTCACTCCAGATAGAGCAGAGCAACCGCGAGCATTTCAAACCCAGGACGAGATAACGGCAGAGTTTCAGCTGCAGACACGTATTTACCTTCAGCTCTGTAGTCACACTGAGGCTTATCACCTTACACACTCTTTATCTAAATATTTAAATATCATACAACTCATAATAGTCCCTAAAAAGTCTGTCCTTAAAAAAGGAGAATGAAGGAAAAGTAACATGACAATGTTGTCATTAAAAAAAAAAAAACTATTCACACAAACCTTCTGTAATACGCATGTGTGATATGAGTGGTGTATTGTATCACGATAAGTTAGACGTTTCTACAATACATGATGTAACCAAAAAAACAACAAAAAATTAAATAAATAAAAACAAATAATAAAAAATAATAAATACTAAAATAAATAACCCCTAAGGATACTTATGCCTACAAAAATTATAAATATAAAATGAAACAATTAAAATTTACACTTAATCAATATGCTAAAAATTATGTAAATAAATTATTTGAAAAACAAGCTCATTTTTTTTAAAACTAACTAAAAATTATAAATATACTTAATAATACAGTATATCTATGATATATCAGTATACAGTATTATTTCTTTTTAATTAATTAGTTTAACAATAACACAATAAAGTTAACAATTTCCATAAATATTAATTAAAATATTTATTTTTTATTTTTGTCTAATTTTATAATTCAGTACAGCATTTTAACATTAGTCAGCTACATCCTGTCAGAGTTTGTCAAAATATTGACACAATCTCATCATAATGTGCATTTCCAGAGTTCAGCATGCAAGTTTGTAAATTTTACACAATCAGGAAACTTCTATGTATCACGAGGGTGGGGCGGAGCCAGCATCAAAACATGTCATAATGTAAACAATAAGCACATGAATAATAATAAAAAGAAGAAGAAAAACACTAAATAGAGTCGATTAGCCATGCAGTGTTTCTTTCTCTGCTAAAATGCTAATACATTTTATTATAATTTATAATTTTAGTAAATAATAAAAAGAGAAAGAAATATCAGTAACAAGTTTATATGAATTTCATCTTTAAACTGTAAAGGGCGTGGCCGCGTGATGGTGATAATCCAAGATGGCTGCTACAGTGAATAACATTCCAGCGTCCATGTGCACAGTGAGTGACGTTGTTCATGTTTATACTGTAGATGACCGGAACTGTCACATTTTGTCTGTGTGACATCACAAAAGAACTGGGCGTGGTCAGAGGAGAGATTTATACTCTTAAGACTAAGGTCTTACATGTTAGGAAAATGAGTTAGGCATGCTAGCTTCACGTTTCACAACATTCTTTTTTGTATTGCAGATTTCTGTTTATCTTGACGAGTTTCTGAATTTCAGACATTTTTTTTTTACGCTGAAAGGTGTGTTATTTATGAAGGCCGGCGTACGTCAGAGAGGAGCTGAAGGACGAGGAGTGAGATTGGAGAACTCTGCGTCACATATACAAGCCAGAACAAATAAATTTTACATAAAGCGTGTCCTTCTCTCCAGCCTGAGCGAACACGTCTGTGATGAAGCACCGCAATCCTTCCCAACTCTCACCCTGAGACACACTCCCACCCCGTTCCAACCCCCTCCACCCCTCCATTCTGCAGCCCTTCCATTCTTGTTTAGCGAGTAAGAGAAAGCGAACGCCGCCCGTGGCTTCTCAGGGCGCTTTGAAGCTGCCAGACAGCTCGTAACAAATGAGCGAATGTCAGTACAGAAAATGGGCCGGCCGAGATGATTAGTGTTCTGCTACAATCTGGTAAGGTTTGACCTTTCAGGCTCGCCGTAATTCCCTTCCACAGTCAAAGTGAGACGAGCCCAGATGTAAAATGAAGGATGTTAAATATCTGTCACTCTGTTGGCTTCTGTCTCAAACATCTATTCATCTCAGTTTCCTTGTATTTTCTTTACTTTCTAGCGGGAGAGACTCGTCTCCATTTGATCCCTGCTGGAGGCGTTGTGGAGGCAAAAAAATGGCGCTGTCAGGAGCATATATAATAGCAAAGTCCCTTGTGGAGAATGGAAACGTATTCTACCACGGCTGATGGTTCTCGGGTGCAAAAAATGTGTGATGGAGTTTACATGTCACCGGATCAGTGAGCTACGTTGATGAAGAAGATAACGGCAAAAAAGAAGAAGAAAAAGTGTAGAGAGAAGAGAGCAATGTTTCAGGAAGCCTAGAAGGAAAGTTGCTGATCTGGAAGCCTCACTGCATCAGATTTAAAGTGCAAAAAAAAGAATGTCTGTGGTCGCTCTCTCTCTCTCTCTGTCTCTCTCTCACACACACACACACACACACACACACACACACACACACACACACACACACACACACACAGTGTTTAAGAACTCGATTGAAAAACAGACACCAAAAGCACCAAATTCAGACTCACTGCCTTCTAATACCACAGTATGTGTGCAGCATCAAGACCACCTTTAATATATTCAATTTTATAGCTGAAGAATAATATCAAGGAAAAAGGAAACCCTCCATATATGTGATACTCTGGTGATTCAGTACATTCAGGTGGTCAGCTGACTTCATTTTATTGCCCCATAACGTTACTGAGTCTAGACCTGAGTTACTGATCAACCCCAGATCATAACACTGTGGACACTATGCATGATGCACCCATCGCTTCATGTGCTTCCCTTCTTACCCTGACACGCCCATCGCTCTGGAATAGGATCAACCTGGACTCATCAGGTCACATGACCATTTTCCATCGCTCCAAAGTCCGGTCTTTATGCTCCCTAACAAACTGAAGCCCTTTTTAGGAACTAACTTCACTAACAAGTGGTTTTCTAATGGACACACAGCTGTTCAGTTCCAATCCTGTGCATTCTGTGTGTGTGTGTGTACTGTATGTAAATACTTTTACTGTCACTACATACAGTAGCTCTGATTTCCACTTGTATATTTTTTACCATTTAAGTGATCTATGATCATGCCTGTACTGCTTATGTAGTAAACATGCACTAACATGTTGTAGGCAAACTCCGCCTGTCTTTTGTACAAGTTTCAGTGCCTTAGCATGTAGTTTCAGACTTTTGGAATTTCAGTATTTCAGTTTTAAAATCTCACTGAGTGCTAAACTCTGAATATCTCAACAACACACCTAGCATTAGCGTTCTCTTGCTGCAAAGCAAAGATCCTCTGGTGAATCTTAAGAGCCGGCGATTCACAAACCCTCGCCAGTGTTAAAAGGTTTAAATAATTTAGCTGCGCTCTAGGCCGAAGCCGAGCGCTGAGAGCCGGACACACATCTGCTGAAGAGGGATCAGGACCGAATTCAATATTCAAGACCTGCAGTGTGATCAATGCAGCACAGTCCGGCACACAGCATGATGGGAATGATTCACCATTCCTGAGGACCCGTGTTACAACACACCACTCACTCGCTGATTTGGATGCAATCACAGAATTTTTTTTAACTCTCTTGGAGATTTATTAAGCGTTAAAAGATAAGCCAAAAGTTTTTGACAGAGCTGAACTACACTACAAATTCAAATTCACTTCAAATAGGAAAAACATCGGGCCTCTAGGAGAGCCTTGTGGGACACCATGACGCACTTTAAAGAACCTGTTTCTGCTAACAAGCTAAGAAAGGTCTGACATGTCAGACAGACAGCAGGAAATACTCAAGACTGTCTGTTATCCTGTCACTACTTCCTGAATAACATTCTGTCTCATCTTAGCTGGTGTTTGTTGTTGATCAGTAATGCTACTCTCCTCTTATTCTACTGCCAGGTCAGGTTCTCCCTCAGTACTAACGCAACTGAACATTTCAGAATACAGATTAGCTAGCACGTGTAGATGTTCTGCCACTTTAGCAAGCATTTAGCTTCCTAATTGATCTGGTTTCTCAATGTGTCCCGGTTTTAATCTCTCTGTATAGTGCTATTTCTACAATCCAAGCTGTAGCATGAGGAAAAATAACACTATTGCTTGTATCCAGAGCGGTTCAGCACCATGACTCAACCACGTGTCGAGTAGCTAGTCCAGTCCAGCGTACCTCGGTGTACCTGAAGACACACAGGAGAGCGTGATGAAGTGGTTCAGAAGCTCCAGAGGACTCGTACATGTCAGACTGAGTCGTGTCAGTGAAGCTGAAGCATGTGTGATAAAAGAGGAAGCGCTAGAAGGATTTCTCCCTCGGAAACCAACAATCTTGTCACTCGCCCGAGATAGAAAACACGCAGAGGAAACCTCGAAGTAAATAAACAGCAACAGCCGTCACACCGCTTTCACTTTTATCCCACGATCCTGACACGATGAAATCCTCCATGCAGGTTACACGGTTTTCATATGCGATTGTTACACGTCTGGTTGCGCTTTTTCTTTTGTTTATTCTTGCATTTTTATAAAGCTCCACATCAGAATATTTCTTATTTCATTCATGAATAATGCTGTGATTTTTCATCAATTTATTTCACCATGTAATTTTAACGCTTTGTTATTTTACATGCTTTTTTCACATTATTCATTTCCTCTTGTTACACACACATGTCATGATGATGTGTTTCCTAAAACTAGGGTGTAGTTTTAACCTGACCATGTTTTCACACGTGATCACGTCACACTCCTGCAGTATAATCACATGTGAGGTTGTGTGTAACACCATGACTAGATCATCTACCTAACACTAGAGCTGCTGTATTTATTTGCAGATATAAACACACACACACACACACGCACCACGCGTCTCCAGCCGTGTTCCGTCACTGGATCGTTTATCAGATCTACGAACCGACTGGAAATCCTGTTAGCTCGGGAGAGCACGGTGAATCAGCAGGACGTGTGCCGTTAGCGCTACAGCGTCGTGCTGTTTTTTACAAGACTATTAGAATAAATAACCTGAAGGCTGATGTGGAGACCCACAAATCGCATTCATACAATCAGCGCACGCTTCAAAATTTAATATCTGAATTCAGAAACGTTTGACTCCAAACACCGGGAGAGGTTCGAGGGATGAAGGCCTGCGCCGTTCAACCTTTTCATCAGTTTTCCCATGTACGAGATGAGCGCATTCATAATTCATACATTATTTATTTTCCCCTTAGCCTCTGCAAACTGGATGCGGCACCTGCAAAGAGGCGAGAAGCGTTTTTATTGTTATTAAGGTGCAGTCTGTACACGTACGAGCTACAAGATGAGATCTGAGTGTGATTAATTTAACACGAGTGTGATGATCATCTCGGCTCTTTGTGTGTCATTGTGTATCAATTCTTCTTCTGTTCTCTCCACATCAGACAAATTCGCCTGCTCCACTAGCGCCGTCTGTTTCTCCCCTGATGCCCACAAACACGATCGACAGCTGACAGATTTGTGATAGACAGAGACAGAGAGAATTATCATTATGATATTTACACAAAGTGCTCATTTCATCCACTCATCCTACATTATAATCGAGAGCAGAAGAGCAGAATGTCTCCATCCTCTCAACGCAGAAGGCCCTCACCTAAATCTCAATCTCAGGTTTAAATGTCAGAGTCAAGTCACTGAATATCTGAACTAAATTCTGTAAAAATTATTCACATTTTTATTGGTTCCTACTGGGATCAGATGCCTTTCTGGTGGTCTGTAATGGGCTTTTAATGGAGCACGCTAATGGTTTCCAGTTTATTTTGTTGTTAATTGAGACAAAGGTGTTTTATTTAACATTTTACTAGATTTCAATGTTTACAACCAAATGGACAGGAAAAGCTATACAGTATAAAAATATTTAGAAAGTTCTGTAGACAATGAATGCACTAACAAAGAAACAAACAAAAACTGTATATAAATAATAACATGAATTATAAATGTGTATCAGTAACAACAACAACAGCAAAAATAATAATAATAATACTCCTAATAATAATAATAATAATACACCCTAAAAAATGCTGGGTTAAAAACAACCCAGTCTGGGTTGTTTTTAACCCAGCTGCTGGGTAAATATAGGACTAACTAAATGCTGGGTTAATTTAACCCAGCAAAATGGGTTATTTGTTTAACCCAAGATGGGTTAAATATTCAATCCAAATGCTAGGTCATATTTAACTATAATGCTGAGTTAATTCTACCACATAAATTGGTCAAATGTTCTACCCATATGTTTGGAGTTTGTTGGTTCATTTTAACTGGAATGTTGGGTTAATTCTACCTCACAAATAGGTTATTATTATTTTCATGTTTTACAGTGAATCTGTAAAAAAAAAAAAAAAAAAAAAACACCCATGTCTATTAAACTGTTAAATTACTTTGATATACTGGTCTATTACAAAAAAACATACATATATGCAATAAACATCCTATTAAATGTTCTTAGAAAAAACATTTATTTTTCAAAAGCACAAGAACAGATAATCAACAGTGACATCATTACTATACTATTACTGACAAGGGCAGAATGGAATAATTGCACAAATAGACTGAGGCAGCTTCTACAGAGCAGGATCTCTCTGTGACTTCAGATATCTTTTCTGCAGAACAAAACTATCCAGCCCTGGTCTCATTTTAACATACAAACACTGTCTATGACTTTTCAGGTATTTCATCTCGCTATTTCATAGCAACATTACTGAGAGCAGCGCTGGTCATTATCTCCCAACGTCAGGATGTAGGGGTACAGCCTTGACACTTCAGCCTGCTGGAGGTATTCCACCATGTTAGTGCCAACCTTAGAAAGAAAATTTTGTTGAATAGCAAAGATTAAACTGAATGAGACTATTAATTTAGTGTGAAATAGGATTGATACTAAAAAATTACAAAGCTGCCCATTAAGATGGGGTATAGGTAACCAGAAACAAAAACATGGAGACAGCTACTACCAAACATAAAACAGCAGAATAAGCATGGCTTTTAGGATACAGCTCTTTATGTCAGACTAGTTGATATTGTGGTCTGCATTGATTTTAAGATAATTACCGAAAAAATGTCATAGCTGGTGTCATACTGGTACATTACAATCACCAAAATATTAATACTTCCATCTAGTTATCTGTACCGCTGTGATACTTTTTCCTGTAGTTGGCGCTGACTGATATTTAATTTAACTTTGGTTAAAAAGAGAGCTACCTGGTTAGCTTACATGCTATTACTGGTGATACATTTGCATACTTGCCAAAGGGGGAAAGGTGTAAAATATTGTTATAACTCGGGAGAAACGCAGGAGAAATTTGACCGCAGAGTAAATTACTAGCTAGTGAAAAACGGGAGGGTTAGCAGGTCTGTATATTTGTGAGAGACCAGTGTTTTGTAAAACAGTGTTTTGTAAAACACCAGCATTTTATTGTCTCAAGCAGTCAGATTAATAAAGTTCTAAAGTGGTTGCTAATGCTAGCAAACTAACTAAATGCATGCGTCATGCTAGCACTACAGTTAACAGTTTAGCGTTCATTCATCACTTCACCATCTTCGTAACCCTGCAAACATTCTACAGAGAAAGCTAAAAAGCTCAGACATCTTAGCCGTTTCTTTCATACACAGGTGGGGTTGTTTGGCTAACTAGCAGCTATTCTCAGCTAAATTATCATCCAGTACCTCAGACCAGCCGGAAAGTTTGTGTGTAACCTTAACACGGGAGCAGTAATAAATGTTACATATAGTAATAATTTTTCAGTCATATGTGAATTAGGTGAGTGAACATGTGTATACAGGCCTTGTATTTAACGCCATTTCCCCTTAAATGTCCGAGGAGGATGAACCGTCATCAGCGGTGTGAGAGCTCAAGAGACACGAAGCTGAGTCACAGCCGCTGAATCCACCTGTGAACTTTGGGGGAGGAGCCGAGCAAACTTCAACCCAGCAGCTGGGTTACACAAAAACTACCCAACTCTCTGTAAATAACCCAGAAAAATGACCCAATAGCGGCAACCCAGCGTTTGGGTAGAAAAAACAACCCAGCATTTTTTAGAGTGTGTGTGTATACAGACCTTGTATTTAACGCCATTTTCCCTTAAATGTCTGAGGAGGATGAACCGTCATCAGCGGGGTGGGAGCTCAAGAGACACGAAGCTGAGTCACAGCCGCTGAATCCACCGGTGAACTTTGGGGGAGGGGCCAAGCAAACTTTAACCCAGCAGCTGGGTTACACAAAAACTACCCAACTCTCTGTAAATAACCCAGAAAAATGACCCAACAGCGGCAACCCAGCGTTTGGGTAGAAAAAACAACCCAGCATTTTTTAGAGTGTAATAATAATAACAACTCTGTAGACAATAAACAAACACACAAATAGACATGTAAAACGAAGAAAAGTAGAGTAAAAAAAATAATAATACAGTGGAACCTTGGATTACAAGCATAATTAGTTCTGGAGGTATTCCAAAAACACTTATAAATCAAAGCACATTTTCCCATAATAAATAATGGAAACTCAAATTATTCGTTCTACTGTACAGCCCAAAAAAATAAATAGATAAAAATAATTAACATAAAAAAGGCAAGAGTGTGTGTGTGAAGGGGCACGGTGTCAAATTACGCACACGCACACATGACGACAGGGAGAAAATGGATTTTTAACCTCTCTAATGAGACTTGCTTTTGCTTTACACGCACACTGTACACACATGCATACAGACACAAAATGAAATATGTTTTATGCACACACACGTGGTCACAGTGTTATAGTAAACAGTACACGCGTGCACGGATGTTGATTATACCAGCAAGAGACGAGCACTTCAATTCCCTGACGATTCCCTGCAATTCCGCAGCGCAAGAGAGAGAAAAAATGTTGGCTCAGTTGGGATCACGTGACGCTCGGCGTCAAAACAAGAAGCGCATGCATGATACATGATACTCTGTACTCATATCAATAAGTTCAGTAGACCAAAAATAAATGACCAAAACTGTATGAACTCTCTGGTAGAACTTTTTTATTATTATTATTATTATTATTATTATTATTATTATTATGTAGAGTTCTGTAGGCAATAAGCAATCAATCAATCAAACAAATGAAAACTAGATGAACAAGAAAAAGAAGTTTAATAATAAAATCATCACTTTGACACTGAATAAAAGTTAAACTACAAAACGTCATACACAAACTCAGAGCATTTTAGCCATTATTTAATTTGATGTTTTTTTCAATAAACATATACAGGGCTCAGGATTGTACAGTATAGAGTGACGTTTCCTTTATTTTATCACAAAATAGGCAACATAATGATCTGAATTTTATTTAATTTTAAGCAGCTTCCCAAACATGACTGAAAAAAAAAAAGAAAAGAGTCACATAGGCAAAGAAATATCACAGATAAACATGATCACGTGTTTTATTGTTGTATTTGTTGCGACATGTTCCATATTCTGGTAGTCGTACAATTTACCCTTTGTAAAAGTAATGATAACTTTTCTTCCACATGCTAAAAAACCCAAATACACAGGTTGAAGTGTGAAGCTTCCCTGTTAATACACACCAGCCGTATAATATAACATACAGTAGATTAAATCATCATTAACCTTTGCTGTGCTGCCGGCATGGGTCAGTGCCACTTGAGTTTTAAGGGTTTTTAAAATCCAGCAGAAGATTTCAAATAAAGAACAATGCGTGTAATCTGAGATAGTTATTTGTGATTTGAACGTTGTGGGGTGAAGACTCCGCCCCTTTCACTGGAACGTTCTAGTACGTTAATTTCAGTTCTACTAAAAGTACAGACCAGAACTCCACATAAGGGTCGTGTTTCCCATCACTCCCTCCCTGAGACGTCCATCTCAGTTGATCCTGCTGTTTATCGTCTCTATCCAGGACGTTTTCTCAGTTTTCTCAGCGCGGTGAAGTGGAAGCGGTTCCTTCGAGACTGAGCGATGACGTTCTTTCTTTTCCTTCCTGAAAGCTTTTTACAGCCTGTCACCGACACACATCACAGTTCTTCCTCTTCTGCTTTTTTAGAGCTGGATAAAAGAAGTCCTGACATGGCCGCACCTCTCTGTCCCTCTGCTTACTCACCCTTCTGTCTCGCCACGTCTCTTCTATCTACACATCCTGTACATCACAAACACGTCCTGCAACCCCGCGCGCTGTCTTCTCCTAAACGCACTACCAGCTTCCTCTGTGTCCCCTGGCTGTGAAGAACACGTCTTCCTCTCTTTTAGAATTTATTCTGACAGGTTACACTCTCCAGAAACCTCCATAAGTAGAAAAAAGGGGGTTGAGATGTGGCATGTGAAAGAGAAATGTCGCGAGTTATGGGGTAGTTAACTAATCAAATCAGGTAAATAGCGATTAGCAAAAGAGCGATAATGTAAATTGGGTCTAATTGATTCGTCTCAAATTGTTTAATGTCTCTTGAAGCTACTATTTGTTAGCTCATCTAAAGTAAGCTAACATTAGCAATGCTAACAGTCATTCACATTCCAAACAGAGTTCAACATTTTTTTAAGAACAAAACTGAAACAGTAAATGGCATCAGTATATACCCTTATAACATTTTATCTAAAGTTATGTTAACCATTTCTAACACACACACACACACACACACACACACACACACACACACACACACACACACACATTAATTCCATCTTCCTTGTTTATTTCTATTCATGCATGACATCATCTTTGGCCACACCCCTCATGTTTCATTAACTGTTTATATCCTAAGGATTGCAGTGTGTCTATAAAACGTCTTTGCGTTAAAACAGAAGTGTGCGTCACTTGGTTGGTTTGTTCTTGGAGTCCTCTGTTCCCTATTTTTACACTCAGTTACTTCCTTACAGTCTCCTACAGTATGTTCTCGTTTTTAGTCTCTGTTTTGTTAAAATTTTTTATCTTATACATTTATTTTATAGTCGTGGCTTTAAATCTTTGAATGAAAATCCAAACATTTCTACACATGATCGATTTCACAGATGATTCACTATACGATTTACACAATGATTCACAGATTGACTCCCAAATGATTCTCTACACGATTTACAAATCATTCAGTATCCGATTCACAGTTCACTTTCACTTCAACTGTTCTACACTCGCTGACTCGCTGTCTGATTCACAGTGCATTTGGTATTTGATTCTCTGGTGATTTATAAATCAATTCATATCCAATTTACTATCTGATTCAAAACCTCATCAGCAAAGGCAATGATGTTTAGGTCTGGATCGATTTGACAGATGTTTCACTATCCAGTTTACATTTACACTCAGTTCAAATGATTCGCTTCCTGACTGATACATGATTAAAAATCTTATTTACATACAACTCATTATTCAACTCATTAATGATTCACTATCCAGTTCACACACAACATGTACGGTTCATGCATGATTCGCTATCTGATTCATAAATAACTTACTAACCAGTGTTACGTGCGTGTGTGTGTAGTGATCTCTCCCCCTTTTTCACTCTCTCGCTGATTGGACGTGCCGTGACGTGCACCAGGATTGGCTGGCCTTGGATCTGCGCGTCCTTTTAAGCTCTCGGATGAAAGCCGGAAGTGCGCGACTTATGCCTTGTGTGTGACTTCTGTGCTCAGTGATTGATTGTTGGATTGTGCGATTGATTGATTGATTGTGTGGTAGTTGATTGTGTTTAGAGAGAGAGACTGTTGTGTCGCGCCCTGCGCTCTCTCATTTTCTTTTGTTGAATTCTTTTTTGTACGCGTGGATGGAATTATTCATTCTTTTTTTTGTATATAGTTCAAGGAAGCAGTAGGGGTTGGGTGCCATTTTTGTGTTAGTTAGGTTAGTCTTTGTATTTTGATTTATATTCTTTTCTTTGTTAGTTTAGTTAGCTTGCAGGGAGGAGACAGGGGTGGGGTTTTGTTTGTTGTTTTGGCCTAGGCCCACCCCTGAAGCCAAGAGCTTCCGGTTTGTGTGTGCGTGTGTGTAAAGGAAAACATAAAAGACCACACACCGTATCTTGATTGCAAGATTTATTATTTATTTATTATTTTTTTGTTTCGTCCCTGGACCCTAGACCGGGGGACGTAACAAGTGGCGGCTCATCCGTTGCCAGTTACTGGCTAACAAGTGGGGACTCGTCCTTTGCCAGTTACTGGCTAACAAGTGGGGGCTTGTCTGTTGCCGAGTATCCTCTGCCTTTTGGTTTGTTTGGCTGCCTTGGCTGGTTGGACAGTAGTGGTAGAACAATGGCTTTTGATTTAATATCCTTTACGCTTTACATGTGCAATTCACAAATGAGTCACTTTTCAGTTCCAACATGATTGATATGATGTTACTCCTCTGCTCTGGATATGGTTTGGATATGGTTCAGACATGGTTCACTATTTGATTCACACACGATTCACTGTCAAATTTACATGAATCACCTACCAACTCATGTGCAAGTTAATCTCTGACTGAAAGCATCAGCAGCAACAGCAAAAACATTTAGGCCTGGATTTGTGCTTGGCCTGTTGGAAATGCCGTAGATGACAAGATGGACACTTTTAGAACCAAGTGAGAATGATTCTGAAAATATTAATATGACTCGTATACCATAATGTTTTTGAGGTCTCTTTTAACCTAAAATAAACTCCTTAAACTCAAATGATAATAACTGTGACTTCTGTACACACACATATGCATAAACTTTAGAGAAGGCTTCGGTCTGGACCCCGCAATGGCTGATGGGAGTTTAAGGTTAATCATATATATTTATATTTAGTCACTTGGATACTGTTTCATGTAGAAGCTAGTCAAAGCAAAAAATAATAACCAAGTCGGGAAATTAGTGCGATAATTAAATAAACCAATAAATAAAATAACAGGCATGAAATATACACACCATGAAATACACACCATGAAATAGCAAGATATTTTAAAAACTATAAAACCGGCTTATCCTAATCTGCAGGTCTTTGGACTGTGGGAGGAAAGCAGAGTACCAGGAGGAAACCCATCAAGCACTCGGAGAACATGCAAACTCCACGCACATAGAGACGGGAACCAAACCCAGACCCTGGAGGTGCAGGGCGACAGTGCTAACCAGTACACCACTGCCGGCCAGCTAGCACAAAAATGGCAACAAATCATTGTTTCATTCATTGGAGCAGCTAAAAATGTTTAACGTTTTTTTAGGGAATGACTAGATTAAGTTAGTGCTAGATTTTCATAGCCTAGCCTGTTAGCTTAGTATGACCTCTGCCTGCACTAAATGTAGCTTCATTTGTAAATGAAACCTAAAACACAAATTAATTGTGTTTATTCTTCACCTCTGCTTAGGCCTGCTACGTCCATGGAGTCGCCTGACACCAGCATAAACTACACATTTAGCTCACTGCTGTGTAACATTCTTAACAGGGTTAAACACTTCATAAAGTCAGTCTTAAGTTTGATTTTATGGTCAGTTAGAGCTGATTCACACAGCCGTCGGAGTGAGCGAGACAGGTCACAGCTGCTCTTCGCTACTTTAGCGTAACGAACAGTGCAGAATGAGCACAGAATGAGCACATACAGTCTGAGCACTGAGACTCAATTAAGCAACAGGAGGTTCGGCGAAAACATACAAGTGTGATCCGGGGAGCGTTCAGGAGAAATGGCGTCAGACTGAATCGTGTCAACACACCTCCGTGGTGATGCAAGACGAGGCAGCGGAGCAGACAGGATGATTTATCCTTCTGAAACCTACAGCAAGTTCTCCGTCACTCACCGGGGAGACGGCGTGCGGGAGACAGAGACACGTGCGGAAAAGCCACTCAACAGGTCCTGAAAATTAAACAAGCGGCAGCGACGGCGAGTGTAAAGTCAGTCAGCTCTGATTCCTGTCACGCTGAAGCTCCTTAACCCCCCGAGCGAGGAGAAACAGACGCTTCTTCACCCTCCTGCTAAACACCATGATGTATTGCTCACACGTTTCAGAAGAGCTTTTTTTATCCGCGCTCAGATCCCAGGAGGTTTGCGTCTGTCTCCGGTTCTCGACGTGTGGATCTGACTGCTTGTTCCCCATGGTTCTCCGGAAAATGTTGTTTTTCATGAGAAGATGCAAAGCAAAATGACAAAGCGCATCATATGTTTTCATACGTTTCGAAACTCAAGAGGTTTGAGAAATTCTGAACCGTATCAGGAGACCCTGTGAATTTTTTTCTATGTGTTTGAAAACTCGTAACATGCTGTTCTTTTTTTTTTTCACTCCTTTTCTGCCAAAGCACAGTTGGATTATCAAGGACTTTCATCACACAATGCTGATCATCTGACCAGACCACTGGGATGGATTCTCTGACTGTCTGAAACATGGTTCTGTCAAATTTATAGATAAAAAAATAGTATAAATTTACCCAGGTTATGATAGCGATGCTGATGCAAATGGATTTTTTTTTATTTTATATCTGAAATAGCACCTAATCATAAAATTCTGTTTAATCTTTTTAAAATTTTTATATTTTATTTTCATTTTTATTTATTACACTGCATTCCAAATTATTACGCAAATGATATATTTCTCTGATTTACATAATTAGTCAATGCAAATGACAGTTAGTATAATTGTTTAGTCATCAACTATTAGGGTATAATTTGAATTTTATTGAACAAACCTCCTAATGATGACAATATTTATTTAAAAAATAAAATTATTATGCACAACAGAGTTAAAACATTTTATAGGTTGTAAAGAACTGAAAAAAGGCTTTTGGTGAATTTGCAGCATTAGGAGGTCATATTTACTGAAATCTAAAACTATTTCAATCAAAAACGTCTCGAGTTAAAACCCTGTTTTCGTGTTGCCAGTTGTGAACCATGTGTGTATCAAACACGCCAAATTTTGGCATATATAACCTCGGTCAGGTGACATCATCTGATGAAGCGCACCTGCAGGTTATAAATAGGAGTGAACCGGAAACATTCCTCAGATCAATTTTGTCTGAAAGGACGTCTAGTCATGCAAGCAGTGCAGCATTGGAGCGCAGCATCTCGTTTCCGCTTTTTCAGGGAACAAGGTTACAGCAAAGTAACCCGAGCCGTTCCCTTTCAAAAGCTACACTCAATGCTGCATGAAAACGTTATGGGAACGAGAATACCAACACCACCGTCTGGACCCCTAAGGTTCTGTAACGTGTGCGCACGAAGCCTGCAGATCTCTTGAAAGAAGTAACTATAAGAAAAAACATCTTAAGGGTCAGAAGCCAGACAGGCGCTGACTCTAGTGGTTTGGAAGGGGTGTCAACCAGACCCATCAGTCAGAACATTACAAGCCGAAATAGCGGCTACGTACATTCTGAGAGTACTAGGGCATAAGCCTGAGCCTTTCTTGCAGAACTCCAGCACTGAAACAATTCGGCAGTGGACTGGGTCTACATGTTTCACCATGCACCACTTTCAAGTACCCTCTCCTTGAAGGCATAATGTCTTCTAGTGCGTAAAGGTTCCAGGGTTCCGAACTTCATATGTCCTGGAATATAAATCGCCCTGAGGGACAGGAACTCTTCCTGTGCCCAAAGCTGAACCTGGTGCACTAGCTTATTCAGGTGGCGCGAGCACAGTCCGCTCTGGCTATTATGTACAGTACAAGACTACCGTAATGTTGTCCATTCTCACTAGGACATGGTAGCCTCAACTGCTGGAGGAGGTGTTTCAGGACCAAATAAAGCCATCAGTTCGGGGCAATTGATGTGCCACGCGAGAAGATGGCCTCTCCAGCTCCCTTGGACTGGACGGCCATCTAAGACCGCACCCCAGCCCATGAGGGAAGCATCTGTCGTTAGTGTCTCGCGACGACAAAAACGAACATAGAGTGGGACCCAAAGTCAAAACTGGGGTCTGAACCACATAGAAAAGGGTACGAAGCCACCTGGCGCATAACCCGTATTTGTTGGCTTTTAGCTAGAATGTACATCGCGATGCAGGACAGGAACTCGTCCTGTACCCCAAGCAGAACCTGGTGTGCTAGCATATTCAAGTGGCGTGAGCACAGTCCGCCCTGGTGATTATGTATGTGCTGGAGGAGGTGTTTTCAGGATTAAATAAAGCAATCAGTTTGGGGCAATTGATGTGCCACGCGAGAAGATGGCCTCTCCAGCTCCCTTGGGCTGGACGGCCATCAAAGACCGCACCCCAGCCCATGAGGGAAGTGTCTGTTAGCGTCTCACGACGACAAATACGCACATAGAGTGGGACCCAAAGTCAAAAACCGGGGTCTGAGCCACATAGAAAGGGTACGAAGCCACCTGGGGCTTAACCCATATTTGTTGGGTTTTAGCTAAAATGTACATCGCCATGAGGGACAGGAACTCATCCTGTGCCCAAAGCAGAACCTGGTGCGCAAGTTTATTCAAGTGGCGCGAGCATAGTCCACCCTGGCGATTATGTACAAGACTACCATAGTGTTGTTCACCAGCACTAGGACATGGTAGCCTCAACTGCTGGAGGAGGTGTTTCAGGGCAAAAATAACGCCATCAGTTCGGGGCAATTGATGTGCCACGCGAGAAGATTGTCTCTCCAGCTCCCTTGGGCTGGACAGCCATCTAAGACCGTACCCCAGCCCGTGAGGGAAGCGTCTGTCATTAGCGTCCCGCGACGACAAAAACGCACATAGAGTGGGACCCAAAGTCAGATACTGGGGTCTGAATCACATAGAAAAGGGTACGAAGCCTCTGGCGCGTAACCCTTAATGCCTCCGGGGATTGGCCCTGAGATAAATCCCTTTGCCTTCAACCACAACTGAAACGGTCTCATGGGCAGCAGGCCCAAAGGTGCAGCTGCCATGAGACCTAAAAATCCCTGAAAGTGATGAACAGTCACTTTCTGGCCTAGCTTCGTTTCCTTCAGGGTGATGGAAATGGATTTGACATGCGCAGGAGACACCTGTGCCCGCATTGCGATCATGACACCCAAATATGTTGTATTCTGAGCAGGAAAGAGAACACTTTTATGGCGTTGAGTCTCAATCCTAAGAATCAAGATGAGCTAGGACGACATGCCGGAGCGCTAGGTTCGGCGACTGAGCCAGAATCAGCCAGTTGCCCATGTCATGCAAAATACAGATGCATTTTCTATATGAGCGGGTGATAGAGCTAGGCCAAATGGAAGGATCCGATAATGGAACTTCCTGTGTTGTGGCAATATTTCCATATGAAAATATGCGTCCTTCAGGTCGATTGTCGCAAACCAATCCTCTAGGTGGATTTGAGAACAATCATTTTGACAGTCAATATTTTGAAGTCAATATTTTCCAAGAAATACCGGCTGTAGTAGCTTGACTCTCTGTCTGGTAGGGGAACATGTTCTATGGCCCCTTTCCCAGCAGAATTGCAATTCCAGAGTCGGAAGGTGCGCACTTTCCGGTTTCACGGAAGTAGAGACCACGCCGTTGAAACGCGAAGGGCAATTTGCGAACTGGATCCTGTTGCCTCTTTCTACAGACCTTAATACCCATGGAGATACACCTGGCAGTAGCTTCCACTCTGTTAGTTTCTCCGAAAGGGGCTCGAGTTCTAAAACTTCCAGTGGGGGGGGGGGGGGTCGTAGGGTTAGAAGTTCGGCATCCTGGACCACCGCAGGAGAAAACCGAAAACTAACCTCAAATTGGAGACCGGTGTTGCCCGAAACACCAGTGATGGCGGAGCATGAACACCGACCTCCTGAGGGTGCCAGGGAGGGCACTTTGTTCTTAATGAAGAAGACAGTGCGCCTGTCCGACCTAATTGAGGCCGCTTGTGAAGGGCGGCGAGCCGTACCCCAGTCTTTACGAGGGGGTGAGCAGCTGCTAACGCTCTCCTTCTGCACCCTTTTTTGGATGGGGGCATCAGGGAGGAATGCATGATCCTTATACTTGATGTCCGTGAGGTTACGCCAGTGCTCAGATCTTTTGGCAGATCAGCTTGGTACGTCTGCAAGACCGCTATGGTGTGCAGAGAAGCACCAACCTGACCTGCTGCATGAAATGATTTTCCCAACAAGGCAGATGAAAGTCTACATGGCTTGGAGGGAAGTGTTGGCTTTTTATTTATTTATTTATTTATATTTTTTTAAAGAGATGATGTCCCAGGAGAGAGATAGGCCACAAGCGTCTCTTCTATCTGAATTATCATTGTATAAGGTGCGCTCGCGAGACGGAGGGAGAAACTTCCCGATTGGGAGAAAGCGCAAGAGAAAAGAGGGGAAACTCCGTCTCGTGCACTCCTTCCAGAACCGCAGGAATGCGCCACGGGTCACAGTGCTCACACTCTCCTTGGAGAGCATGATCTTGACCCAAACACTGGAAGCAAAAAGTATAGAGATCACCCTCCGATAGGATGAAATCACACGGAAGGACACATCTCGTTTGAAACTCACCCATCTTATCGGTGAGTCAAACACTCTTTGTTCTTTGTTTTGCTTGGACACACACACGTGAATCACAATACGTGCTTGAAGATGAAAAGATCTGAGGAATGTTTCCGGTTCACTCCTATTTATAACCTGCAGGTGCGCTTCATCAGATGACGTCACCTGATCGAGGTTATATATGCTAAAATTTGGCGTGTTTGATACACACATGTTTCACAACCGACAACACGAAAAGATGTTCCCATAGCGTATTCACGCAGCATCTAGTGTAGCTTTTGAAGGGGAACATCCTAACAGGGCATGTTACATCTTAACATAGGACCCCTTCTTTGATATCACCTTCACAATTTTTGCATCCATTGAACTTGTGAGTTTTTGCTTGAATTTATTTGCGCGGTCAGAATAGCCTCCCACCCTCATAGATCTTTTGAGGATTCTCCAAAGGTTCTCAATGGGGTTAAGGTCAGGGGAGGATGGTGGCCACAGCATGAGTTTCTCATCTTTTATACCCATAGCAGCCAATGACACAGAGGTATTCTTTGTAGCATGAGATGAGTGCATTGTCGTGCATGAAGATGATTTTGCTACGGAAGGCACGGTTCTTCTTTTTGTACCATGGTTGAAAGTGGTCAGTCAATATACTTTGCAGAGGTCATTCAGGGACCCTACAGGGGCCTACCAGCTCTCTCCCGATGATTCTGGCCCAAAACATGACTCCGGCACCTCCTTGTTGACATCGCAGCCTTGTTGGGACATGGTGGCCATACACCAACCATCCACTACTCCATCCATCTGGATCATCCAGGGTTGCACGACACTCATCAGTAAACAAGACTGTTTGAAAATTAGTCTTCATGTATGCCTGGGCCCACAGCAACCGTTCCAGCTTGTGAGCATTGGTTAGGGTTGGCCGAATAGTTTATGCGCAGGTTTATGCATAACTGCAAGCCTATAAAGGATCCTACACTTTGAGGTTCGCAGGACTCTAGAGGCACCAGCAGCTTGATTGCTGCTTTGTAATGGCATTTCAGCAGCTGCTCTTTTAACCTGATGAATTTGTCTGGCAGAAACCTTCCTCATTCTGCCTTCATCTGCACGAACCTATCTGTGCTCTGGACCAGCACAAATGTCTTCACAGTACGATGAGTTTTCGTGAAATATCGAATGTTCCCTTTTCGAGGCTTCACTCAATGCTGCGTTAGAACGCTTATGGGAACTATCTTGTCGCATTGCCGGCCATGAAGCATGTGTGGAAAAACGCCATTATCTGGCTATATATAACCTCGGTCAGGTGACGTCATCTGATTAGATCAGGTGGAGGTTATAAATACCGGAAAGCCGGCAACAAAACCGCAGATCATTTGTCTTCATGCCGACTTGTGATCGCGTGTGTGCAGCAAGTGACAACCTACTTGGGCGTCAGGTGGAATTCGATCGCTATGCAGGAACATCTGTCTCCTGCCCGCGTCGAATCCATAAACAACGCTCTGAAGGAAATCAGACTAGACCAAGAAGTGACTGTACATCACTTACAAAAATGTTTAGGCCTCATGGCAGCTGCGTCCATGGTGATACCCTTGGGTCTCCTGCACATGAGAGCTTTTCAGCTGTGGTTAAGAGCCAGGGGAGTTCACATGAGAACAAATCCCCGAAGGCGGATAAGGGTTACGCGCAAAGGACTTCGTACCCTTTATATGTGGACCCAGTCCACTGCCAAATTGTTTCAGTGCTGGAATTCCTGCAAGAGAAATTGTCCTCTGGCTTGTGCCCTAGTACCCTCAGAACGTACGTGGCCGCTATTTCAGCCTGCCACGTCCTGTCTGAAGGGGTTACTGTAGGAAATCACCCTTTAGTTGCCCGTTTCATTCGTGGAGCTAAACGGTTGAGGCCACCCACTAGAGTCACGGCTCCCTCTTGGGATTTATCTATCGTGCTCGAAGGTCTGATCGACACTCCTTTTGAACCGCTAGAGTCAGCGCCCGACAGGCTTCTGACTCTCAAGATGGTTCTTCTTATGGCCATCACCTCTCTAAAGAGGATCGGAGACCTGCGTGCATTGTCAGTCTCCCCATCTTGCCTGGACTTTGCCCCTGGGCTAGTCAAGGCCATTCTGCATCCTCACCCAAACTATCTACCGAAAGTTCCTTTCTCTACCATGTACCCTGTCGTCCTGGAAGCCTTCTGTCCTCCGCCCTTTGTGGATTCGGAGCAGGAGAAACTTCACCTACCATGCCCAGTACGTGCTCTTCAGGCTTATGTCCACCGCACCAGCCAGTGGGGTAAGTCAGAGCAACTCTTTATATGTTATGGAGGCCGCAACCGGTGGGCGGCCGCCACCACACATACTCTGTCACACTGGGTGAGAGATGCTATTGCCCTCTCCTATGAGGCGTGTGGACTCACTTCGCCCCTAGGAGTCAGGGCTCATTCAACCAGAGGGGTCGCCTCATCTATTGCTCTTGCAAGAGGTACTCCCCTGCAACAAGTGTGTGACGCGGCGGGTTGGTCCTCTCCGCACACATTTATAAGATTTTATAGTCTGGATGTCCATGCCACTCCAGGCTCATGAGTCCTCGGGTCAGCTTCCCGGACATGAATCTGAGACCTTCTCGGCCTTGTGCGCACACGCTACACAACCTTGGGGTCCAGACACCTGTAGTGCGGCGGCGTTGGTATTCTCGTTCCCATAAGCGTTCTAACGCAGCATTGAGTGAAGCCTCGAAAAGGGAACGTCTCGGGTTACTTTGCAGTAACCCTGTTCCCTGAGAGGCGGGAATGAGATGCTGCGTCCGAACGCCGCACTACCATGTGACCGTACGTCCATTCAGACAAATAATCTGAGGTTTTGTTGCCGGCTTTCCGGTATTTATAACCTCCACCTGATCTAATCAGATGACGTCACCTGACCGAGGTTATATATAGCCAGATAATGGCGTTTTTCCACACATGCTTCATGGCCGGCAATGCGACAAGATAGTTCCCATAAGCGTTCTAACGCAGCATCTCGTTCCCGCCTCTCAAAGTAACCCGAAACGTTTTCATATCATGTCCAATTTGACGCATTTCGGCAGCATAGAGATCCTTTTTTTCCCCCATATTGCTTGAAACCTGTGGCCTGCTTCTTCAGTACTTTTTCTCTAATTGGGCTCATCTGGCAAACTAATCATCACACGTGTCTGAGATTCATTTCAGTAATCCAAAGAGCCCTGAGACGCAATACCATCCATGAGTTTTCTCTAGGACACTGACAGAAAAAGAAAACAGTGAAGCCAAAGAAGTAAAAGCTTCAACAAAAAACACAACACAAAATCTACTCCATAGTTCTCCCAAGTTCCCTGTTTATATCTGGTTTCCTTTCACCTTTAGCGAACATTACAGGAGGTCAATGGACTATTCGAAATTACCACCTCAGTGTAAAGCATTTAATGGGATAAACTCTGTATCCATTATGATCTTGATCAGGATAAAGTGCTTACTGAAGTGCTTAAGAATAAACAAACAGTAAAAAATTCCTTGAACAATAATTCATGTCATAATTTTTTAAGTTCATTAGAAATTTTAAATGATGTATTACATTTTTCCTAAAACCTTAAACAGAATAGATACATTGAAGAAAAGTTATCTGTAATATTTATATGACGTTTTATTTTAGCTAGTACTTGTTGCGATGGTTACATCTGTGCGATCTTTAGCGTCCTTAATTATTGATGCTGTTAATTCAATTAAAATATTATACATCAACTTCTAGCTTATAAACCTTAAATACCAATGTCTAAAAAATATAAAATCATTATGATATTTGTTGCCATGGTTACTTTGTATCTGGTGTTGTAAAAAAAGGAAATAATAAACCACAAGCCAATCAGAAACAAGTACACATCTGCGTGGAAGTGCAGGTGTGAAAGTGTTGACCAAATATATGTTGACTGCATCGACCATGAGGTTACATCAGGTTTAAGAAGAAAGTTCAAGTGTTCATATGATATTAATTTAAACATCACAGACACACACACACACACACATACACACACACAGACACGCACTGATATTTACAGGACAGAAACCTCCTGGCAGTGTGTGTATGTGTGTATTTGTGTGTGTTTGTGTAGACTAAAAGGAGTGTATAAATGGAAGGGCTGTCATGCAGAAGCAGCGGGGTGATCAATGGTCACGCTCGAGAGGCTCGCTCAGGAAACGGCAGCCATCATGACACGCATACTAAAGCTACCCAACAACGAAAACATTAAAGGGCACCGTATTCACTCCGACACACACCGTTCCAGCCTCAGCGGCCGAGTATGAATTATGAAAATGTCCCGTAATCGTCCTGTCGTCGTGTAATTGAGCACCAGAGCCTCATAAAACCAACAAACTCGAGTGACGTTGTGAATAATGTTGCTGATATTTACAGCTTTAGCTGCATTATTTACATTTAGAAAAAAAATGTGGAGGACGCCTAGGACATTTTGGCTCAGTTTTATTTTACAAATACAGTATATTGTGCTTTAAGTTGTGAGTTACTGTAAATATCTGAAGACCCAAACATTACGCCTCCCGGGTGGGGTGCTGTGCTGCCTGGCACCAGTACGAGGCCTTTATGCATTGGACTTGTTTGTCCAGCACATCTATGGGGCTTGATCAGATAGGAATCTGGGGAGTTTGGAGTCCAGGTCAGGGGCCTTGGACTCTTTGCCTCTTGGACCCTGTGCGCGGGGGGCTGTGGTGAATTGTGTGTTCTGGTTCCTTTCTATTGCGTCCAGCTGTGAGTATTTCAATGAATTTTGCTGCGTTGCCTTTTCTGTGAGATCAGACTGGACAGGCTGGCCTTTGGTTCCTGTGGGCATGGGTGAGCTTTGGGTGCCCAGCACCCTTCACCAGTTTACTGAGGTATAATTGATAAACGGTGCAAACAGGTTAGCTGGTGGGGGTGTTAATCTTGTTGCTGATAATATGTGCATATATAAACCTGCAAGATGCAATATTAAATCTTATTATCTGTAAACACCAGCCAATCAGCAGGGGCTGACATTTATTTCATTACATGGTGTTTAACGATTGAAAATTTTAATCATAGTTGTGTTTTTTGTTATGCAAGTAATACACACAATGTGTGTGTAATATTTAGGGTTGGGTACTGAAAACCGGTGCCAGTACAGCACCGGTACCTATATAACCGGTATGTACCGGAAAGAAACAGAATGCAACTTTCGGTGCCGGCTTTCGCGACTTTCTACTGTCAATTTAAATATTTGTTCTCTGGGTTTATGATGACACAGTTGTAATAAGTATCAGATTCATCAACACATTAGATCGCTATTAAAATTTAAATACTGCATTTATGGGGTGTCAGAAGATTGGAAAAATTTATTATTTCCTTAATTATAAAAATCCAACATTGTTGCAGTAATGTTACTGTCCATTTTATTTTTGTAGATTAAAAATTCATTAGATTAGATTAAAAAAATTAAAAGCACTAGGCATTTGCATACCTAGATGACATCCTCATCTACTCCCGCACTCAGGAAGAACACATCCAACACGTCAGGGCGGTATTAAAGAGACTGCATGCCCACCAACTGTACTGTAAGTTGGAAAAGTGCGCTTTTCACGAGCGCTCCACCACGTTCCTGGGTTTTGTCGTCTCGCCCCAGGGTGTGGCCATGGACCCGCAGAAGCTGGAAGTTGTACGTCATTGGCCCCTACCCAAGACTCTCAAGCAGCTTCAACGGTTTCTTGGGTTTGCGAATTTTTATCGTCGCTTTATCCAGGACTACAGTACGGTTGCAGCACCCGTAACCGCTCTGACCCGTCCATCAGCTCATCCATTCAGCCTCAACCCAGTAGCCGTCAGCGCCTTCCATCGACTATGTCACCGCTTCACCGCCGCCCCCATTCTTCTCCATCCAGACGCAAGTAAACCATTCGTTGTGGAGGTGGATGCCTCAGATGTGGGCGCTGAGGCTGTTCTCTCCCAACGAGGTCCAGATCAGAAACTACATCCCTGTAGTTTCTTCTCCAAAAAGTTTGACACCACTCAGCAGCGATACGGGGTAGGGGACCGCGAGCTGCTGGCCATAAAGTGGGCTTTGGAGGAATGGCGTCACTGGCTCCAGGGCGCCAGGGAGCCATTCATCATCTGGACCAACCACCAGAATCTTATCACCATCTGCAACATAAAACAGCTCAATCCGAGACAGGCGCGGTGGGCCCTGTTCTTCGAACATTATAACTTCCATCTGTCCTACCGCCCGGGGTCCAAAAACACCAAGGCCGATGCCCTCTCCTGCCAGCATGAGGAAGACGTCACCCGGGCGGAACCTGCGCCTGTTCTCCCACCCACGAAGATCATCGCACCTCTCCATTTTTGGGATTTGGAAACAAGGGTCCGCCAGGCACAGGCTATGGAGAACGAACCGGCAGGTGTGCCGCCTGGACGTCTTTGTGTACCACCCACCATGAGGAGTGAGATCATGCAGTGGGGCCACGCCTCGCTGTTCGCTGGACACCCCGGCAGCCAACGGTCCACCCAGTTCATCAGGCGCGCCTTCTGGTGGCCCTCGATGGCCCAGGACATCCACGAGCCATCTGATCCATTCCACCTGTAGTCTCTCATCTGGATACCACCCTCAGACTAATGGTCAGACGGAGCGGGCCAACCAACAACTGGAGCGCTATCTGAGATGTTTCGTCGCCGATCGCCAGCGCTCCTGGGCTCGCTAATTCTTATGGGCTGAGTTATCACATAACCTCCATGTCACCTCAGCCACCAATCTCAGTCCATTCGAGGTATGCCACGGTTTCCAACCTCCGATGTTTGAACATCAAGAGCCGGAGGTTGACGTACCGTCCGCCCAACAGTTGGTCCGCAGGTGCCGTCGCCGTCGGCACCCTCCGGGACGGTTGTATAACGTAGGTGACAAGGTGTGGCTTTCAACTAAAAACCTCCACCTCCACACAGAATCCAAGAAGTTGTCACCCAGGTTCATCGGTCCCTATCGCATTCACCTCCGGATCAACCCTGTCACCTACCGGCTCCAGCTGCCTGCGGCGCTCCGAATTCACCCGGTATTCCACACCTCACAGCTCAAACCCTTCACCACCTCTCCAATGATTCCACCCTCCCCCCCTGCTCCTCCTCCCCAAATCATAGATGGTGCCCCTGCCTACACCGTTCGTCGGATCCTCGACTCGCGACCGAGGGGTCAAGGCACCCAATACCTGGTCGATTGGGAAGGCTACGGCCCCGAGGAGCGGTTGTGGCTTCCGGCCCGCTTTGTCCTGGACCCAGGACTTATCAGGGATTACCGTCGTCGGGTAACCTCCACCCCAGGACCGTCGGGAGTCGGACCTGGACAGGGGGGTACTGTCACACACACTCGCGCCGCGACCGGCACAAGGACTCGGAAGTAGCCAGGTCGCAAAAGCAGGAAGCATAAAAGGAGACAAGATGGCGGTTCACGTCACTCAGTCATTGAGTTTCGCCCATGTCGGATCAGCTCGTATCGCTTCCAATTCGTGAGTACTCACTATCTTGGGTTATCTTTCTGCCTAGAGTGTGTGTTTATAGGACGCGGGTTAAATTTGTGTTTTTCCCTTGCTCCGTTGTTGTGAGAGTCCTAAGATTAAATCGCATGGTTATCCTGCCATCTCACTTGCTTCCGCATTTTGGTTTACCATCCACGCTACACGGGCTAACCGCTAAAGATAAGTCTTCTGGTCTACTGCAGGTTAGTTCACTGACATGATGGGAGACATCACTGTAAAATCCTCAAAGCTGCCAGGTGAAGTCAGCATTTTTCAAGCCATGTTCTTAAATCTTGGGTGCAGTGCAAGTGCATTGTCTTCAAAGTTAGGTTGCAAAGCCTGACAGGCACACCAGCAGGATGTTCTCAACATCTGGTGCCCATACTAATACCACTACATCCTCAAAGCTGAGGAGTGGTGTAAACAGGACTTCTTTGATGTTAGAATACATAACAACATTGTGGCTCAAACAGTGCAGGGCATAACTGAGTTGGTGACGTAGCTTCCTGTTTTCGTATTGTTGCCGCGAAAGTTTCGCAACGCGCGAGTTTCCTCAACTAAACAACTAAAACTCCGACACAGAGGTACGTTATAATGTCTACCGTTCAGCTTGTTCAGTGTGTAGAGTGCAGGATGTTTAGACATTCTTCCTCCGTCATTAGCGATAATTTTATTTGTGATAGGTGTGTGTTAGTGAGCACTCTGACGGAGAAGATATCAGCATTAGAGGAGCGCATCCAGACTTTAGAGAGGGTTAGAAAGCGCGAGAGCAGTGTTATTCCCGTAGCCGACAGTCTGGGTGCCACAGGCGGAGATAAACAGCCCCCGACTCCGGCATTAGAGCCCTCACAGCGGGGCGAGTGGGTGACGACTCGGCGGCATACTCGTTCAGCCAAAGCTAACGCTAAGGCTAGCCCACCGGAGCACACCTCCTCTGCGCTTCACGTGTCCAACAGGTTTGCTCTCCTCAGTGCTGCACCCGCTGAGAAACCTGAAAGAGCTCTGGTTATAGGAGACTCTATACTGAGGCACGTGACATTAGCTAGACCTTTAGGGGCGCCAGCGGCAGTGGTTAGGTGTATCCCGGGAGCCAGAGCACCGGACATAGCAGGTAATCTTAGGGCTCTAGGACAGCATAGGTTCTCTAAGATAGTGGTACATGCTGGAGCTAATGATATACGCCTTCGTCAGTCAGAGGTTAGTAAGAATAACTTTACAGAGGTGTTTAAATTAGCGAAGGCGATGTCCGATGAAGTAGTATGCTCTGGTCCCATCCCAATGAGACGTGGCGACATAGCTTACAGCAGGTTATGGTCGCTGAACCGCTGGATGTCCAGGTGGTGCTCCGAAAATAATGTGGGCTACATAGATAATTGGAAGACCTTTGAGGGCAAAGCTGGCCTGTTAGGGCGGGACGGTGTCCATGCCACTCGGGAAGGTGCTGCTCTCATTTCCTGTAGTATAGCTCATAGTCTCAGTAGAGGTCTAGTTAATCGGTGACAATCCAGAGCCCAGGCCAGGGAGCAGACAGACAGGCTAAACCAACCGTCTGCTAGCTGCATAGAGTCGTCACTCAGGGTTCACCATATTGAGACTGTGTCTGTTCCCCGATCTAAGCAAAAATGTAGAAAGACCCAGAAAGTCTGTTTCAATAATCTAATTAACATAAAGACCACAAACTCAGATCATACTGAATGCGCAGCCGGCACCTCTGATCTGAAGCTAGGATTGTTAAATATTAGATCTCTCGCATCAAAAGCAGTTATTGTTAATGAAATTATCACAGATCAGGCGTTTGATATACTCTGTTTAACTGAAACATGGGTTAAACAGGACGAGTATGTAGCTCTAAATGAAGCTAGTCGTCCTGGATACAGCTACATACACCAGCCTCGGTTAACTGGTAGAGGAGGAGGCGTCGCAGTTATTCATAATGATAATCTGTCTATCGTACAAAAACACGGACACAAATTTAACTCATTTGAAATTCTCTATAGTAACATAAGTGTATTTAAGTATATTAAATCAGCTCAGTCGATTCCACTAATTATAATTTACAGACCTCCAGGGCCGTATTCTGAATTTCTTAGTGAATTTGCAGATTTCATCTCAGACCTGGTCATTTCTGTAGACAAAGTGTTAATTGCTGGAGATTTTAACATTCATTTTGAGAATCCAGAAGACCCTCTGAGAACAGCATTTATATCCATACTGGACTCCGTAGGTGTAAATCAATGTGTAGTAGGACCCACTCATAAAGCAGGTCACACTTTAGATTTAGTAATATTCTTCGGATTAATTATAAGAAATGTATTCACAATTCCACTGTCTGAAATTATCTCAGATCACTATCTTGTCTCCATTCAAGTGTCTCACAGTGATAATGTACGCACAGTACCGCGCTACCGTATTAAACGTACATTCACATCAACTACCACACAGAGTTTTATCAGTAATCTCCCAGAGTTACCAACTTCGATTAGGCCACCGTCTGACCCCACAGAACTCGATCAGGCGACTGAATATTTAGAGTCGACACTTCGTTGTACCTTAGATAATGTAGCTCCAGCTAAAAGAAAAATTATTAGAGATAAGAAACTCGCTCCCTGGTATAACGATCACACGCGCACTTTAAAACAGACTGCTCGGAAATTAGAGCGTAAATGGCGTCAAACTAAATTGTTGGTATTTCAAATAGCATGGAAAGAGAGCATCCTGAACTATAGGAAAGCTCTTAGTGTAGCTAGATCAACGTATCTCTCCACTCTTATAGAAGAAAATAAAAATAATCCTAGATTTTTATTTAATACCGTAGCCAAATTAACCAGAAATAAGACCACTACAGAAATCTCCACAACAACATCATGCAATAGTGAGGACTTCATGAACTTTTTTAATAATAAAATTGTAAATATCAGGCATAAAATTGAGGCTTTGAAACCAAACAATGTAATTGATACTGATGTTAACCTAGCCATGTCAGATTCAAACCTAGAATACTTTACTCCTCTTGAAGAGAATGAACTAATTTCACTCATCTCTTCTGCAAATTCATCAACCTGTATATTAGATCCTATACCGACACATTTTCTTAAACAGATAGTACCAGTAATAACAGAACCGATGTTGAGAATAATTAATTCCTCACTCAGCATTGGTTATGTTCCAAAATCTTTTAAAGTAGCAGTTATTAAACCAATAATTAAGAAACCTGACCTCGACCCCTGTCAGCTGTCCAATTACAGGCCAATATCAAACCTCCCCTTTATCTCTAAGATTCTGGAAAAGATAGTAGCGGAGCAGCTATGCTCATATCTACATAGAAATGGCATACATGAACTGTATCAGTCAGGATTTAGGCCTCATCACAGCACAGAAACAGCACTCGTTAAAGTAGTAAATGACCTCCTATTGGCCTCTGATCAGGGTTGTGTAACTATGCTTGTATTACTCGACCTCAGTGCAGCTTTTGACACTATTGATCATGCTATTCTTCTTCACAGATTAGAAAATTTAGTAGGAATTAAGGGTACAACCCTCTCCTGGCTCAGATCCTATTTGACCGATCGTTATCAGTATGTAGACTTAAATGGTGATTATTCTGCATGCTCTCTAGTGGAGTTTGGCGTTCCGCAGGGTTCAGTTTTAGGCCCACTGCTTTTTTCCCTTTACATGCTTCCTCTGGGCAACATAATCCGTAAGCATGGTATTAGTTTTCATTGTTATGCTGACGACACACAGCTATACGTCTCAACAAAACCTGATGAGAAAAACCATCTTACTAAAGTTGAGCAATGTGTTCAGGACATAAGAAATTGGATGCTAATTAACTTCCTTCTGCTTAATCCGGATAAGACAGAAGTTCTAGTCATAGGACCGCATACAGCTAGAAGTAAAATCTTAGATCACACCGTAACTTTAGATGGCCTTTCTGTTCCGTCAAGTGCAACAGTAAAAGACCTCGGCGTGATTATAGATTCCAGCCTTTCATTTGAAGCTCATGTAGATAATATCACCAGGATAGCATTCTTTCACCTTAGAAATATCGCCAAAATAAGAAATATATTGTCGCTAAATGATGCAGAAAAACTAGTTCATGCTTTTATCACTTCTAGGTTGGACTATTGTAATGCCTTACTGTCTGGTTGTTCAGTTAGGTGCATAAACAAGCTTCAGCTAGTCCAAAACGCAGCAGCGAGAGTCCTCACTAGAACCAGAAGATATGAGCACATCACCCCTGTCCTATCTTCACTGCATTGGCTCCCTGTGAAATTTCGCATTGATTTTAAAATACTACTCTTGACATATAAGGCATTAAATGGTCTCGCGCCGCAGTATCTGAGCGAACTGCTAGTGTCTTACGATCCGCCACGCCTACTTCGGTCAAAGGATGCAGGCTGCTTATCAGTACCGCGTATTATGAAAACTACAGCTGGGGGCAGAGCTTTTTCTTACAAAGCCCCAAATTTATGGAATAGTCTTCCAAATAGTGTTCGGGACTCAGACACAGTCTCAGTGTTTAAGTCTAGGCTAAAAACCTATTTATTTAACCAAGCATTTTATAAATAGATTTGCCATAAGGTAAAGGAGCAGAGCTGGGGGACTCATGGACGTAGAGTATTATGGTGAACTGGTATGTTTAGATGCTGTCTTCCTCAGTCTCATTTGATCACTCAGGTTTGTTGACGGTGAGGTGATTGTTTGCTTTACATCTCAGGGAGCCCTCATGTTTGTGTTTCCTTCTGGCTCTCCCTTTTAGTTATGCTGTCATAGTTAGTCCTGCCGGAGTCCCTGCTTGCACTCTACAGTAAATATACATTCACATTAGACATTGTGACTGTGACCATACCTAATTGCAATCTCTCCTCCTCTTCTCTTCCTCCCCCTCTTTCTCTTTCCTCTCTCCCCCTGTCTCCCCCTTTCACTCTTTCTCTCTCTCTCTCTGTCGAGCTACACATGTGGTTCCTGAGCTGCCAGTGATCCAGACTCCCTCTGCCCTCCGGACCTGTCTGATCCATCCTGGTGCCCGGTTCCTGGTTGGAGGTCTCATCGCATGGATGCCCCGTGTGTCTCTTTAGGATGCGTCTGGTGTCTGGGGATGATTCTCTATACTTAGAAGATGGTTCTGGCCTCGACTGGTGTGGTCAGCTGTTTCTCTGAGGACTTGACAATTCGATAGTTCAGGACTGGAACTTTCTACAAGTCTATCTGAGTCTCGAATAACTACTGGACTCCATTTTACATCAAGTATTATAACATCAATTAACATCAACTATTATAGCTGAACCTAACACTTAACACTGTATAAATGCAGATCATTTCCTGCTATCTGTTTCACCCAGATGAGGATGGGTTCCCTGTCGAGTCTGGTTCCTCTCAAGGTTTCTTCCTATTACCGTCTCAGGAAGTTTTTCCTTGCCACTGTCGCCCTCGGGCTTGCTCGCCAGGGAATATCTGAACATTTTGATTCATACACATTCACATTCCATACAAACTTAAATAATTCTTTTGATTGTGTAAAGCTGTTTTGAGACAATGTCAATTGTTAAAAGCGCTATACAAATAAAACTGAATTGAAAATTGAATTGAAATAACTGGACAATATTCTGGTAGAGGGCATGAACTAGTGCAGAACAGGGCATGACTTTTTTTAAGCAAAACACAACATGGCTTGGGCAGAATGGAGCAAGGTTATGTATGAATGGAGCAGGGTGGGCCTTAGGCGAAATAAGGTTTGGTAGCAACGCCTTGGAGGGTGCTGAGCTGTGAAGACCGCCAGGTTTACCCCCACAGCCAGGAGGATTTGTGGCATGAGGGAAGGTGATGCAGGATGTACAGTAAGTGCAGACTACACTTTATTAAGGCTCATATTTGCATGATCATAAAATAACTGTGAAAAACTGTTTAAAGACTTTTAGCATGGTTAAAACAAAATCTAAAATCAAAGAACAACTCAATGTACGATAGCAACAGAAATCAGTTTTAACAATGCTAAAATCCGATAAGATCTGAAACAGAACACAAGATACAGATGAACAGGAGTACCGTTAGAACTAAAACAACAACTACAAAAAATAAATAAATAAATAAATTAGCAAATAATTATAAACTCAGAGCAGGGAATTCTGGAAACAAAATACAAAATAAAAGTCTTAAAAACACAAAATGAACAGCACCAAGGCCTCAGCACCCAGGGGACACCATGACACACATCACAGAGTTATCCTGCTGAAAAAGCAATAATGCTGCACTTACAGTTAATATCTGAAGAAAAAAAAGAAATAGGTATGTTTAATAAAAGTCATCTCCCATTAGATAAAAGTAAGACATATTTCTACCTGTGAGAGATGAGAGTTTTACGTCTTCACCCAAATGAATCTGTGTTCTGATTTATAAATTATTTTCGAAAAAGAAAAAAAGAAATCTACTAGTTTATTGAGTCTCTCTTTCCCTGAAGCACATCATAATTAAATATTGATAATATTTTATTCGGGAAGGCCGCACACGCCGGCTTTGAGGGAAAGTCAATTGTACCAGCAGACCTGAATATCAGGAGAGAAGCTTGTGCCTAAATAAATACCGTTAAATTTTGTCCTTCAGTGGCTCTAGACCTGAGACACACAGGATTAACATTTAACCAAAAGAAGAAGACATCATGTTTCACAATGAGCTGAAGTTAAGCTAAATCTGATTAACTAATCATAAAATGTACTGTAACATGACTGCTAGTTTTATTCTCCCACTTTGTTTCAAGTCAATGAACTGGTTAACTTAAAGCACTGTTTTTAATTAAACACAGTAGAAATGTTAATCAGTATTTATTGCACTAGCTTGTGACATTTGACTAACATTAAAGTTTAATGTTGTAAACGTCACAGGAATAAAAAGAGAAAGAAATTCCTCTTGAACATCTAATGAGGTCGTCCCTAACTCGGCCTGAAGCAAACTTAAATAAATCACACTCTTACTTAAATTAATATTTTTACAAGGGTTATTATAAACGTGTGTTTTTGTCTGTGTCCAGGCTGTGGCATAGGAAAGTCACGGTGCAGCAAAAGTTGAACATTTAGGAGAACCCGCTAGATAGCCGGGTATGATACGGGAATCTCAGCGGAGAGGTTCTCCTACCCAAAGTAAATGGAAAGGAAGTTTTTCATTCACATCATCTTTTCTCCCGGCTGCTTCTCGTGGCTTTGGGAGTAAATGTATCCGTTATAAACACAGCCGTGTGCGCCGGTTTAATGGATTTCCCCTGCGCCTGGATTCCAGTGAGAACGGCTCTGCAGTATTCATAAATATAAAAAATGCATGTGGAAATCTGATCTAATGCACGTGTTGTGTACACAACTCTGAATGAATCATTTATTTAATGGCCACTCAAAACTCCATCAACACACACACACACACACACACACACAAAACACAGTGCACAACTTGGTGCTCGATTCAGTTCTTGACTCAGTTTTTTGACTCTGCTTGACTTGATGCAGGACCAAACTCATGAGTCAATGCAAAATTTGGTTCTCATCCCAGAAGGTAATTCTGTGCTCAACTTGGTGCCTGACTCAATTCAGTGTTTGATTTAGTAAACAACCCAGTACAACTGCCAAAGTGCGTGACATTATGACTCAGTGCTTGACTTTATAGATGACTGTGTAATTAATTGAGTGCTCAGCTATGATTCAGTAGTTGATTCAATGCTAGACTCATTATTTGACTCAGTGATTGACTCATTATATAACTCATATTTTATTGACTCGTTCTTGACCCTTTCAGGCACAAGAACAGTTGTTTTTCCCCCAGGCAATTTCCCTCATGAACAGCTTAACATTTTTCTCACGGTCACTTAATATACTGTGCAATATATTATGCAATACCACAGATATTTATATAACTTATTTGACAGTATCTCACACCTTATTCCATTTGATGTTAACCTTTTTCTTAAAAAAAAAAAAAAGTGTGTTTGTGTGTCTGTGTGTGCGTGTGTGTCGTGCTGTTTTGTCTTGTCATTTGTTTTGTTCTGGAAGCTCTCACTAAAACAAATTCCTTGTACGTGCAAGTGTACTTGACAATAAAACTATCTGATTCTGACTCAGGAAGTGACTGACACATTGCTTGAATCATATTTGACTCAATTGACTCAGACCTTGACTCATTATATGACTTAGTAATTGTCTCAGTGCTCGAGTCAGTAAGTGACTCAGTACTCAGATTATTGCTTGTTTCTGCTCAATAAAAGAATTGAGTTAACATTCTACACATATACCCCAGGAAAACAAGACCAAAACTTACCTCTGCTGCTACTTACCTCAGAAATCACCAATTAACAAACAGCACCTCAGATTAGAGCCATTATGAAGCTTTACAGAGCTGAAGTAGCAGATATACATCACAATATCAACTGTTCAAAGGAGATTATTGTGCATTTTGGATAAACGCTTCTGGTATTGTTTTACAGTGTAGAAAGAAATAAACATCAGGAACGACCGTGTACAAACTTTTTGCTGTTAATGTGCATATATAATATCTCCTAACAATTTTACTTGTTTATTTGTTCAGCTGTTTAAGTTAATTTCTTTTTTATTATTATTATTTGGTTAATTATTTTACTTCTGTTACGTTAAATGGAATATTTTATTTAATTTTGTTGTGCAATTTTTTAAAAATATATTTTGTTCATATTTTAATTATGTTGTAATTGTAATGTCTTAATCTTAAAATCTTTGTTTTTAGGTGTTGGTTTTGGTAGATCTTAGACTTTGTCAATTTTTATTTGTAAATTTAAATTTTTGTAATTTTATATTTTGTTTGCATTTTATATTTAATACTAATATTATTGTAGTTAAACTTTCTTAAGTAGTATTTTGTTTATATATTTTAGCTTTGCTGTTTAATATAATAATAATAATAATAATAATAATAATAATAATAATATATTACACATTTTATGTTAAATGATATAAGATAACTGTATATTGTAATTTTCTAGGGATTTATTTATGTTTATTCAGTTACGCTTGCAGACGAAGCCCCTGAGCTCGAGCAGTTTGGGAGATGTTTGAAAGAGGAATTTGATTTGGTTCTGAGTTTGTGATCCTGCTTTGGGAACCTCCAGCTCTCCCGCAGAACCTGTCTCAGCTGGCCGGATTAGGCAGCGATGGCTCGGCATCACACACTTCGCTCTGGAGTGTGTTTCAGCGAAAGCCGACTTTTCTCAGCGGTTTGGCTCGGGGCTTTCAGATTATGTATATTTTATTTCAGTGAAGATTAAAGGACAAGTGCAATAACAGCAGGAGCCTAGAGCTAAATGTGTGTGTGTGTGTGTGTGTGGTTTTCATGTTTCATCACATATAAAACAACATGATTATAGATGTGAATTGACAGTTGTGTACAGATCTGGCTTCAGATTGGTGAGGAGGTGTTAATTAGTTTTCTCTAACAGCAGCTCTGACCATAGAGCAGCTTTATAATCTTATTTATATTATTATATTACATTTGTTATTATGTTCTCTTTTCTATAGTAACAGCTCGTTCACAGAGAATTAAATGGTTGACTTGGTGACATTTGTGTGAAATATTTCATAGAGCTGTAGGTAAAAACACACACACACACACACACACACACACACTATAAGCTGTATATAAACGACATGCTTGTAGTTCTGCAGTGATGTGATGTCAAAATGAAATGAAGAAGATCAATTAAATTACGCTCCTGTGTTAATTGTTTACGAGTTGTGTGTAATTAAAATAATAAAGTGTGTAATCGAGTGTGTAATAGAGTTAACGATGTTCGCTTTGCGTCATGTGATGATGAGAAATTCAGGATCGTTCATAAGAAGAGCAAATCATTTGGTCATATAGACGACATGACAAAGATTTTAGTTAAATGTCCTCACACGCACTTGTGTTAAAGGGTCCCTGTTCACCTGTTTGTGTGTGTGTGTGTGTGTGTGCGTGCGTGCGTGCGTGCGTGCGTGCGTGTGTGTGTGTTAGTTAATACCTCACACTCCTGTGCTTCCCTCCTCTTCCGAATGAACCGTTTCAGTGTTTATGTAAATGAGCTTGTGAGTATAACTGTCAGTTCTCTAAATTTGGTTCTACACACTCTTAGCTCCCAGTGCTTCTTTGTTCCACAACCTTGGTCTCAACACTCAGGTTCTCAGCACTCGAGTTTTTAAGACTTGGTTCTCCACACTTGGTTTTCAGTACTCAGTTATCATTACTTACTTCTTAATGTGTGGTTGTCCGCACCCATGTTCTTTCCACTAGCTTAATTAACACTCGGTTCTCCATATTGACTTTTTAACACGTCGCAGTGATTCACCACAATCTGTCCTGTCTGTCCTGTTCTTACTTACTGTCTTTCTCACTTCCTGGTACTGACTTTTTTCATGTAATTTCTCCTTAATTTTTTTTCTTTTTGTCTCATCGCTTATTTATTTTTGTTTATTAAATAATAAATAATGAAGTTTTTTTGCTGTTGTTTTGTTTATCCTTTTTGATAACTGATAAATAAAGCAAATGTAAACTGAATGATTTCGCTGAAAATCAGTGTTAGAATTTGTACAGTACATACAGTACAGTACAGTGTGTAGGTGTGCGTGTGTGTGTGTGTTTCAGCATCAGAGTGACTGCAGGAGCTAAAAATGGTGTTTTAATGCGAGTCTACTTAGCGCTGGTGTTGACCGGAGACGGCCGTGACGTCCCACAAATGCCAAGTTCAGTCAGACGAGAAAATCATTAATTACAGTGAAGTGAGCGCAGGAGCCTCCGCATGGCCCGCCAACTCACCGCTCAACACACAAACACACAACAACATTGACTGTGGGCTGAACGGAGAGCATTCACACACACACACACATGCACAGTTAATGACATTCTTCTGTTCGCTCCGTCACTCCGAGTGCTCTGCACTGTTAGATATATGATTAAACTGATTCCTGCACTCTGATTGGTCAGGAGGTGCTGATTAATTCTTTATAACAGCAGCTCTGACAGTAATGCAGGTTTATATTAATGCACTCTCTCTGACACGTTATCGTTACCATAGTAACAGATTTTTCATGGTGATGTGTACAGCACACGCTGACATGAACACATTCAATTAATGCAAAGATAAATATTTCTGTGACATCAGTGGAAGGAGTCTCCAGTGTCAGTGCCGACAGGAAAGCTGGAACCGTACGTCTCTCCACATCTTCAGTACAGAGGAGTTTACACTGCTTTGCTTCTTTGATAATAAAAACATGAATAAAATTCTCCAATCTGAAAGAGAGAATAAAGCGGCAGGAGCTCGGCTGCTTCAGGGATAGTTAGTGTAACTATAAACGTATACAATGTGTGATGTTCTTTAGTTAGTAAAATGCTGTGGAATAAAAGGAATAAAACATTTAAAGATAAGAGGTGACAGAGTGAAGATCCACTCTGGGTGGAAAAGTTCTTGCACAACTTCACACCACAGAGGGATAAAAGTATGTTACTCTTTAATGAACAGAAAATGGAAAACGACTGTTGTTTGGTAAGAGTTCTCGACACTCAGGTTCTCAAAACTGATGTTCTAAACAATCAGGTCGTTAATATTAAGTTCTCAGCACACAGCAGATTCTTAACCCTCGGGTTCTTATCACTTGGTTCTTAGTACTTAGTTTTTCGATGCTCAGATGTCCATACTTGTTCCAACTTGTTAACAAGTTTTTCATCAACCATGTTCTCTATACTCAGGTTCTTAACACTTGGTTCTCAGTACCTGGTTTGTAATACTAAAGTTGTCTGTGCTCACCTTCTAACATGTGCCTGTTAACACTCAAGTCTCGACATAAAGTTCTCATCACTCAGTGTCTACTGTATACTGCTTTATATTGTATACAGGCTTGCAGGGGCCGGAGCCTATCGGAGGATACACCCTGGACGGGGTGCCAATCCATTGCAGAGCGCGCGCGCGCACACACACACACACACACACATACACAGACCTGAGGTTGGAATCAAACCCTTGACCCTGTGGGTGCAGGGCGACACAAACTCCCCAAACTATGCTGATTTTGGATCACTGGTTTAACAGAACGACTCCGTCAGGAAAAAATTGTATCATCATTTCACTAATCCATGAAAGAAAATGACTCCTCTGCTAGTGTGCATATGCTAATGTGTGTGTGTGTGTGCTTGTGTGTGAGCTGACCCGTGCACCCGCCCGGGAAAGCCGTCCGGTTGAGGAATCGAAGCCGAGACAAACAGCCGCATCTCCGGCGATTAAAGGCGTGCTGTGAAAACCACGCATTAATAAGATTATTATGGACATTATGGACTCAAACAACCTCTCAGCTGCAGATGAAAAATTTAAGAGAACGCCAGAAATAAAGCACGGACCCACCGAGGCACATTAGAGCCATCAATAAGTCAGGAAACAAAAAAACACACAATTTAGAGAAGAAAAGCAGCTTGAGGTCCTTCAGAGCCGTGGATCTTCCTGCAGGTTTCTGAAATCTGCAGCTTAATCACGCGCCTCTGTCTCGCTTTGTACCACCCATTAGCCTGAATGTGTGTGTGTGTGTGTGTGTGTGTGTGTGTGTGTGTGATAGGATTTCCAGACAAAAATCTCCCAAACTCTTCCAGCACTCATCGTTAGACTTTTCCAGGCTCTGAAGTGAAGTTTATGTTGCAGCTAATGCGCGATGGAGCTAGCGTTAGGCTGGCGAAGACATTTAAGTGCAGTACGAGCTAAACGCCTTTAGCAACTCGCGCCTTGAGCAAAAGCCTGTTCGCTCTGAGTAATAGTCGGATTTAATTCTTTCTCTCCACAACAGTACTTTAGTTGTGTTTTACAGAAATAACACACACACACAAACACAGGTGTATGTCTGACGATTTACAGACGGTGTAAAATATAAAAGCTGGTTTTAGTGGAACAAGCTAAAAGGCTCGCAGCTCTGATATGCGTGCATGATACACACACACACACACACACACAGAGTCAGAGGGTACTGATGAGTAACGCATTTTAGCAGTGAACTTTTGCAAACATGCGGTTGTGTGTATCTGTACCCACACAGGGTGAATTTACACTCGTTAGCTAAATGTTATCTGACATTTTACAGGCTTTATATTAGTTTATATCACTTTTTGGTTTGTAGTGAAATCGCTCTCATGGCTCGTTTAATGATCGTTACAGGAGTGTGTAGGAAGTGCGCATGGGGGATGGGGGGTATACTTATCCATTCAGTCAATTTAGCATTGATCTCACACACACACACACATTCTATTGTATCCAATTTATGTTTGAAAATGATTTCTCATGCTTTTCGTTCACATTCGGAGTCCTGGAATATGGCGCGTACCATCAGAGAAGAAGAGAAACCCTCCATAGATGTGATACTCTGATGATTCAGTACATTCAGGTCGTCAGCTGACTTCATTTTATTGCCCCATAACGTTGCTGAGTCTAGACCTGAGTAACTGATCAACCCCAGATCATAACACTGTCTCCAGAGGCTTGTACAGTGGATACTATGCATGATGGGAGCATCGATTCATGTCCTTCCCCTTCCCTCCTTCTTACCCTGACACACCCATCACTCTGGAATAGGGTCAGTCTGAACTCATCAGGTCACATGACCTTTTTCCACATCAAACAAAAGTCCAGTCTTTATGATCTCTAGCAAACTCGTCTCACTAATAAGAGGTTTTTCTTATGGACACAGCTGTTTAGTCCCACTCCTGTGAGTTCTCATCACATTGTGTGTGTGTGTGTGTGTGTGTGTGTGTGTGTGTGTGTGTGTGTGTGTGTGTGTGTGTGTGTGTGTTGAAATGCTCTTACTTTCACAATTCAATTCAATTCACAAAAACTTTATTTATCCCCAGGGAGCAATTTAAGGAATAATACAGAAAGACAATAAACTACAAACATTTGTTCATCAAGATGGTCAGATGGAATGAGACGGCCAACATTGGTGCAAATAAAATAATTGTTAAAAAACTGTTAGAATGACAGTAAATGGAATTAGACCAGTAAACAATTGTATAAAATATCTGTAAATAAATATCAACTCTATAGCTAATAGCTAGTGCAGCAAAACAAAAAGAATAAGAATAGAGTTAAATGGATGGTGTTAAAAATATCAGCAGTAGGATTCCTCATCACCTCATCTCCATCATCAGTGAAACATTCCCGAAGGAGCCTCGCAAAAATCTCACACTCATTACCATTCTGACTCACACAGGAACTCATGCGAGATGTTTGAGGGAAACACTGACACCCTCAGCGTCACTATCAGGTCTGCTGGTCCCCTGCGGTTCTTTACAGGAGGTTATCTCAACTCGGCCACCCGTGAAGAGAGGAGATGCTTTATTGCTTCACTGAGCTTCAAACCCATCTCCTGTCCTCCTCTGACCTCTCTCCACTAATTTTCTCTCTTCCTCATATCTCCAACAGCAGTGGAGCAGAGATGTTCTCGTTTATTCACCGCGAGCTCTGGCCCAGCTGGAACCTTCTTGAGTATTTAAAGTCAACAATTAGTTTTTTTTAAGACGTTGATGTTCTCTGCATCTCCTTCAGGTCATCTGAAGTCTTCTATCATGGAATGTTTGGTTTTGTAAATTGTTTGTTTTGTCCAGGTGGAGAGTCAACCGTGTTCACTGTTTGTCCAGTTCCACATCAGTGTTTGAGGAACCAAAACTTTTAGACCAGGATGCTCTCTGCGATGCTTCTCGATGTCCTTGACTCTTTCTTTTTCTGCTAAAAAACACTATTTTTCCAGTTGGAGGTGGTTATGATTTTCGGTGTTCCCCTCCTGTGATTCTTCCTGACTAGTCATTACATCTCCAGCTGTGGAGGAACCAACACGCTGGCCCTTTTAGACCCCACTACTTTTATTTTATTTTTATTTTATTTATTTATTTTTATGAAAGAACTCTTATATCTCTCTCCAGTCAAGTGAACTTTATTTATTTTTATAAACCTCTAAATCACAGTTGTGTCTTCGACAGATTTAACAGCTTCTTCCCAATCAGCTCCCTGCAGATTCCTGCTCTTCATGAAAGGCAAGGAACAATTGAAGGATCCCACGGGGGGCAATTAAGAGAGGAGACCCCCCTATGGGTGGTCAGAGGAGGTGATAATGTGGTGAGTTGTCTGTAAGATATATTAGTTTGACTCCGGCATTAACAGCGTTATCTACATTGAAAAGCTCAGTCTGAAATAATGTTAATAATCATTAATATTCTTTTAATAATCTGATCATTAGGAGAATAACAGCCGTGTATCTGATTTCTCTCACCATCGGAAAATAAATGATCCAGTAATGAAACAATTTAATAAAGCAATCAGTCAGGAGATTGTGTGTGTGTGTGTGTGTGTGTGTGTGTGTGTGTGTGTCAGTGAGTTTATAATTAGTTAGAAAAGTTCTTAGATACGATATTTAGCAGAATAAAACTACGAGCAGGTTACAGGGACGAGTCCGGTGCCATCAGACAGCATGGAAAGCACAATCCATAAAAAATAGAACGATGAAAGGTCGTAAAGTGACAGTAGTTTAAAAAGTGCAACTGGAAAATCTGTTTACTCGTCCTGCATGCCGTTTATCCAGAGATCAATAATCATTAATCATCTGCTACACTAATGCACTTACTGTACCCCAGTGTTTCACTAGCGCTTGGATTCAATTCAATTAAATTTTATTTGTATAGCGCTTTTAACAATTGTCATTGTCATAATGCAGCTTTACACAATCAATGAAATTATGGAAGTTTGTATGAAATATGAATGTGTACAAGTCAAACTGGATGAGTTCCACGAGGATAGAAAGCTTTCCATGATCAGACTGCTTACTTCACGTCTGAACCCCCCGGCCTTCCAGGAACTCCATGTGGAAATGTCTTGGAGCGCGGTCAGGACTGTGCAGGGGACGTGGTGATAACTCCCAGCCAAGTTCCTGTAAAGAGCGAGTGGTGTTGGTGAATGAGTGTGTGTACAGTTGACACACACACACACACAAACACATGCAGAATATATGATTATTTGATCATTGGTAAAGATTTATAGATTCTTATTGCTGTATTTCTTATCTTTAGTTTTATAAGGATATTTTTATGTCAACATTTGTCTTAGATAAAGTAATAAAAATTATAACAATAACAATAATAATAATAATAATAATGTGTAAAACTACCTTTTTGGTCTCACTTCATCTTCTTAAGTATACCCCATAAATATGCCGTCTGTCTCACATTCTGACCATTTTCACTTTTTTTTTTATAAATAGTCTCTTTTTCATGTTTGCAATTTAGGACTAATGTTCACACTTAAAAAAAAGGGGGGGGGGGGGGAAACCCTACTGTTATAAATGTTAGCGTTCTCCTCAGAGGGGAAGCCGATATTGTCATCAGTTTCTAAATTACACAGTGCCTCTCCACGGAGCTCCGACTAAACATGCAATCAAACCTCATACTCGTCTGAATGGTAGCAATTATTTCACAGTGCTGAGAAAAAGCCGCTCAGGTCCTTACGTGCCCTCGAGGGTGCCGCTATTTACAGACGTCATGCAGGAGGACTGAAACATGGCACACGCTTAAAGCAAATGAAAGACTGTGTTAGAGAAGAACTAAAGGAAAACTGAGACTCAGAGCTCGCCGCTTCATCCACACACAGCTGGAGCTGAAGGCGACGACTCGATAGATTATCCGGTTCATTGCAAACTCTGACCGTAGAAACGCTGCTGCTACGTCTGATAAAAACACTGCCATGATATAATTATAGTGACAGAACACCCAGGTCATTAATGAAATGTCACACTTTTCTGCCTGAGGTGATGCAGTTCAGCAAAACAGATTAAAATCACAGATCTTGAAACCATGCAGGCTGAACTTGTGTTAAGAAGAAAGATACGGCAATAAAAACATTCGAGTCGCACAAACAAGCAAACGTGACCGAGTGAAATCACACAGTTACAGTGATAAGGAGACCTGAACGTTTCGCCGCTTCCAGAATTCACAGAGAAACAGAGGGTTTGGTGCTTGTGTTTGTGTGTGTGTGTGTGTGTGTGTGTGTGTTTAAGTAGCACACAACCTTCCAGGCTCAGAGAAGATGTGATGTACCATGATATCATCGGGGTCAAGTCTGATGTACCACGTGCGTCTGAAATATCATACACA
This sequence comes from Channallabes apus, assembly GCA_030522415.1. Lineage (NCBI taxonomy): Eukaryota > Metazoa > Chordata > Actinopteri > Siluriformes > Clariidae > Channallabes > Channallabes apus. Next base: position 43,683,078 of record CM060106.1, read on the forward strand.
CCGCTGCTTTCAAACCACTAAGGCCGGATGAACTGAGTGCTGAGTTGTGCACATTTACATCACTCACCAAACACAGTGTTCTGCTCGAGCTCACTGCCGCTCCAGTTCACTGCAGTTTCTCACTGACGAGGTACTTAACTGCACTCAAGTCCCGCCCTCAGATTCATTCAAGATTTCAAGATTCAAGATTCAAGATTCAAAGAACTTTATTAATCCCAAAGGGAAATTGCTTGTCAGATGTCACAGCCTGTCATGCTTTTAAATTCTTATAACTAAACATAATAGAGAAGGTTATTTTTGCATCTCTGAAAGTTGGACCGAGCCCAGTGTCACGGTCACAGTCACTCTGAAACGCTTAAATACCTTTTTATGCAAACCAAAAATAAAAGCCTGGCCCTGCTGATCTTTTCAAAGAGAACTCATCTCGCCCCTGTCTCTACTTTTGCTCCCACTTAAAGGGAAAGCAACAACGAACCTCAATTCTGCCTCTGTTCCTTCTATCCCGAAAGCCGAAGCGCAACAACGGTGAAATGTTCTTGTGTGAAAGGAGCGAGCATCATATTAAACAACACTAATTAAATAATTATTAATCCAACAGATAACTAGCACAAAATGTTTAACAATCACAACAAAATCAACCAAGCAAACAAAAATGTCTCAGGAAAAAAATATTCAACTAAAAAGACAAACAAAACATTTCACACAAAAGATGACTGAAAAGAAACAATGAAATGAAACCAAACAAACCAAAACAGGAAATGACATCATAACGGAAAGAATCATTCAATTATCCTAATGAATGAATCCTAAAATAAAAAATAAAAATATTTCCATAATGTGATTAGTCTGAGAGTTCTGGGATGTGAGGGCGGGGCAGAACAGTCTGGGGGTATCAACAATAAACCATCTTATAAACAGACCCGCTCTGACACCACAGTTTAAAGTAGTGGAGCCCTCATTCATTAGTGCGATGATAAACCATAAATCATACGCAGGGGCGTCATTACTCTAGAGCATTAGCTCATTACATTAGTACATTAGTGTAACAATGAGAATTGTACAGAAAACCATCTTATTATAAAACTGGACTGGGTTCATCAGGAGCGAAAAAATAATGTTTCTAAAAATTAATAACGCAAGTTTTAGTAATAATCTCTAACAAATCTGAATGCGACATCTTCCCCTTCTCTTCATATTCACTCACTCTGAAACTCAATGAAGAACCAGGCTTTCCTTCTCATAAAGGGTTCTTAGTGTTCTAATGAACAGAACCTTGAAAGATTTTTCCATGGGGCTAACTACAAACATTTCTCTGTTCTAAAGTTTCGGAGTCTTTGATTGAGGTTCTTTATGGAGCCACTGGGTTTCACCATCCATATATCAGAACATGAAACTCTTACTCTTGTACAAGAACATAAAGAACAGAACAGAATGTCTGTTGGAACGATTAACTCCCAAACAAGAGATCATTAAAAGTTCTTTACGAGTTCACTGGATAAGTAAGTATTATTTAGCTTCCAGAAGGTTCCTCGAGTAGTCTTTGGAGTGTTACAGGATAATTCAGGGTTCCCTAGCTCCCAAGAACAATCTTTATGGGTTCTTCCCTTAACACAATCTCAGGTCTCAGCTTCTAACAAGGGTTTCTTAACAGTTTATTATTTAATTAATTACCTCAGCTTCCAAGTGAGGTTCCTTAAGGGTTCTCTAAGAGATTTTTGGATCATGAAATTTGTCTTAGTGTTTAAAACCATGTTTTCAATGTTACAGAATCATTGGATAATACATAAGGTCTCAGCTTCCAAAAGGGAGGTTCTTCAATAGTTGATTGCGTACTTAAATATCTCAGCTTCCAAATTAGGTTCCTCAATGGTTCTCTAATGGTTTATTGGATATTTAAAGATCTCAGCTTACAATTAAAGGTCCCTCAAAGATTCCTTACCAGTTTCTAAAAAGGAGACTCTTCAACAGGTTATTGGTTAATTGATAATTGTTTCAGTTCTTTAAAGGTGTTCTTGGATTTCTTTTAGCATTCTGCAGTGTACAGTATGTGAGGTAAAGCATGCTTCTGATGTCTTTAGTTGTAAAAGCAGTGACTGTATCCTGCAGTAACCTAATTATTTCACTCAGTTTTCTGCTCGGTCCTCAGGGGAACCTTGGTGTTTTGCCTCTGCAGAAGCAGCACACCGTAGCCTAAATGATGATACTCTATATGATGAGGTCTGTAATCTTAGAGAAGGCCGACCACTGTGTTGAGCAGAAAGTTTACAGGAGATTATCGCAGGGTGACCTTGACAGCGCTGAAGGCTGAGGCAGAGCTGCAGTGAGCTGTTCCGTGGTTTATAAAAAAGCTTAACTTGCACATTTTTCTCCTCCGTCACGCCGAAACCAGCGGCTTCTCACCACACTGAGACGAAACATTTTAATACAACCCCAAACTACAGCATTGAGAGATGCTTTCAGCAGACATAATGCAGGGGTAAAAACTCTCCCGGATCACAAAATAACATTGCACAAGGGTTTTTTTCTTCTTCTCTCGAACCAGAGGAAATAACAGCCTGGTCATGTAGCTGCTGGTTTCATGAAATCTGTCCTTCTCTGCCTCTTTTAACTCCTTTGGTATGATGACAGCAGCCACAGCACTCTAAAAATACGCTCCCCACAGCGGCGCAGATAAAAGGCTGGCCTCGCCTCGCTGCAGGCTGCGGGCTCTGCAAACACTGTGTTTATTTCCACAAGTGTGTTTCGCCAAGATTACAGCCACCACTGTGCAGCGTGGCACAAGAGAAAGAAAAGAAAAATTGACCTTTCTGTCTTTCTTCTTGTTCATCATCCAAGCTGTGATGGAGCTCGAGTCCCTGATTGTATTAAAGATGGTATAAAAGGTCAGAGGTAACGTATGGACTCGGCTCCACCCGCTCGGAGTAATCCAGTGATATGATGTCACCATCTGCATCACTCAGACTGCCATGCTCCATCGTACAGCTTCGTCTCACCTCAGCTTTTATCCTGATTGAAACCGCGCTATGAGACATGTTTCTGTAGTAGGTCATAATATACAGGAAACGCCTCCATGTCACCTGGGATTAAGTCACAGCCCGCGAGGTCAAAGATCAGGAAAGAGATAATGAAGCAGAATAAAAGGTTTGAGAAGGTATGATAAATTTCCCACTGATTTGAAACCTCTTTTTTTGGTGAGCCGGAATTAAATGGATTTTTCTGAAACGTCTGTCGGACTGAAGCCCTAATTTCGAGTGGATTAGTTTTACACACAGAGGTGAATAATGTAAATATTCCAGAGGATTTTCCAGAGGATTTTCAGTACTACTCGGACAGGATTAGTTTCCTGATTAATTTTTCACAAGATTTACGCAGTGATTCTGATCGAAATACACGCGATAAGTGTTTAGGTTAGAGAAACGGGCGTGTTCCATCACCGTGTAGCCACACCGAAAAGTTCCATGCATTCTACACACTCTTTATTATAACATTCTATATTATATATGACGATCATCTGATTGGACATATATTTGGGGGCGTGGCCCCCTGTGATCATGATTGTAAGATGTCTGTAGACTGTCCTCGATACTTAACTTTTAAACATTGTCTGTTAATCATGATCTAGTTCGAGGACATCTGAGTGACAGGGAAAGTGAATCGACTCACTGCAGGAAGTGAATCATTTATGTTGTGTTTTGGTTGTAGTTGTAGCGCTGCAGGAATGCCTGGACATTTAGAGTGATTTAATAAAAAAAGAAAAGAGAAAAACAGAAAGGCATCTTACTGATTATTTTAAACTTGTTATTTATATAATTATCGAGTTATTGATTTAGCTTTCGATTTGTGTTCTTCATGCCTGGGGAATTTATGATGGGGATTCTACATGCCGTTAATTTGTAACAGTAGTCAACGAGAGCTTTTTTTTCCATTGGTACAAAACAGTCTATATTATTTTTTGCTTTTGGTTTAATTATGTTCAGTGCGACCTCAAACTAAACCAAACTGGACAACAAAGGCAAAGAATCAATTTCACTCTGATTCTGAGTCGACACACTGAGGCGTGAAAACTCCAGTGTTCCGTATCATTCCAATTATCCGAGCTCTGACTTACTGATTACGGTTCTGATCTCCATCCTTTCTAATCAACATGGGCGAGCGTGATTATCTAACGCAACCAGTCTGTTCTAATCCGATTCACACATGAGATCAAAGAACAGAATTAAAACCACACGGAATAAACAAGACGCGCCGTTCCGGAAGGTACCACCTTACCCTGTTTGTGTTAAGTGATGTATGATATATGAAGTCATGTTTAGCATTAGCGGATAAAACACTTGGCAATCAGGTACTCAAGTGGAACACCACATGTGCAAGTTCATCAAAGTTCCTCATGTGGCTCGTCTCCAGGCTAATAAACCCAACGCTTTGTTTAGAAGTTCTCTATTCTTACACATAAAAGTATCTAGACTTAAAGAAATTATGTTGTTTAATTAAACATGAATTTAAAGAATGTAAACGGTCTACAGAATTCCTTGAGTTTTTATCTAAATTTTTTAGGTACAGTACAGTATATAAGGATTTAACTGAACCATGACTAAAGGCATTGTGTAAAGTGTTGCTCAGGATTTTACTATTTTCTTTTGTAGAACCCTACAATAGTTTGTAAAAACTACAAAAGTTTGTTCCAGATTCCATGTCCGTAAAAACTGTGTTTTAGAACTCTACAATAACATGTTCTAGAACCTTACAGTAGTCAGATTCCCAACACGGTCTTTTAAAAGCCCACAGTAATGTGTTTCTTATGAAGAGTGTGATCTAGATTCCCACAATAGAATGTTTCTCTATACAAGTGTGATTGACAACTCTACAATAGTGTGTTTCTCTACAAGTGTCCGTTCTAGAACACAACAGTGATTTTTATGTTTGTTCTTTAATCAGTCAGTTCTCACGGCTGTGGATGGAAATTGAACTGACTGCATTCAATACACACTGGAGTTAAAATGAGTTCCTTGTGGGTTCTTTAAAGGCCTTGCTTTTTAAGAAGTGTAGGTTCTGCAAAGAACATAAAAGGGTTCTAAAGAATACCTCTTCATTAAGAAGAACACTTTCCAATGGTTCTGTCAATGTAGCTCTTTAAATTTAAACATGTTTCACGGGGCATGCTTCTCTTGGTACTTTGGAAGGTTAATAGAAAAAAAAGTTATTTGAGGGTTCCTTAGAGCGGTGATTAGATTGAATAAGGGATATAAGCTTCCTGTTACATTGTTCTAAGTAGAATATTTTGAAGATCCCCCAATGGGGCAACTAAAGATCCTTTGAAAATTTTCTGTTTTATCTTTATTTAGATATTAAAAGGAAAAAGATTCTTCAAGAGCTCTTTAAATGAATAACTGTTCCAAGTAGAAAGATTATTACAGTTCTTGAAGTAGCTTTTCGAACTTCTGAAATATTCTTGGGTTTTCCTCTGAGGGAAACATGAAAAACTGTTTGAAATAGAGCATTAATTAAGTGGGAACTTTGTGCTCTTCAGTTCTACATAGAACCTTTAAATGTTCACTTAGAGGCACAACCAAATGAAAGAGCACATCTCTCAAGCTTTCTGTGATCTCCAGTCCACCATGGATAGACAGCAGATTATTCCTGCTGTTTTACTTTTTTTTTTTTTAATCTTCATGAGTTCTCCATGTTCTTTTAGCAGGCTGGTGAACACTATGTAGGCTTATTTAAGTATAACATATTCTTGCAGTTCCTCAGCAGCACCCTTGGGTTCTCTGAGACTCATGTGAAGATCGTATACCATGTTGTTGTGCTGATCTCCAAAGAATCTAATCTTACTGATCAGAGCTGAACTTCATCCTCCAGGGATAAATAACATGAACTCAGAGAGCGACAGTTTCCACGCTTCCACACTTGACCAGAAAGGTTCTCAGGTCATATTAAATCTGAGCCAGGTTTGAGATTGGCCAAACCCCCCTTGGGCAGACCTGTACACCTGACTACACTTACCCTGTGTTCTTGAGGTCGTGATGTGAACACAATGGTGTCACGTTCCATCCTGAGAACCGCAGCGCTAAACTTTAGCATCTATCTCATTTAACAAACCTGGTTCCACTTAGATGCTAATTACCCAGAACACTGGTGTCAGAAATGAGAGAATGCATGTTCAGTAGAACTGTGACCTCTCCAGGAATCAGGACCTCTGTTTGACCCATATGTTATAGTTTCACATATTAATGATCTAATCTTTAACTATAGAACACTGAGTGTTGTTTGTGACATATTCATCTCCTTCTAGGATTCTGCAACTTCAGCTCCTGAGATGTGGTTCTGTTATAGTTCCTAAAAGAAAAAAGTAGGTTCTCCAAGGGGTGCTTCTCTTGAATAAAGTGTTTTCCAGAAAACTGCAATAGTACAGGGACATCTCCGTACAAGAATGTGTTCTAGAACCCTACAGTAGTTCATTTTCCTATAAAAATATGTCCTAGAATCCTGCAATAGTGTATTTCTCTATAGGAATGTGTACACTACAATAACATCTCTCTCACACGCATGCACTCTCAAACTTGCTTTTGCTTGTTCAAGATCATTTATGTGTGTTTGAACTCTGTCTTCTGCGCTCTCAATATCAATAACTGCAGCTGGTTAGAACTCTGCAACCATTCCAGCCAAGCAGGGACTAGAATTGGGGCAACACCAGCCTGGGACGGGGAACATGACCAGGACTGGGGAGCCAATCAGAAAACAGACAGTTTGAATCTGCCCGCCTCCAGCTTCTGATTGGCTCCGCAGTCCGCCACCAATAGTTTGAATTCTTGGCAGGAAGCTGCATCACTTCGTGTGTTAATTCATATCATTATTTTATTTTTACTCGCATAAGGTAAATTTCATGGTTTTTGTTGGGTAGTTTAAAATTAACTAGATAGTTTCAACTATAGAATGTATTGTCTAATGTGTTGTTGTTAATGTGTTCTGTACTTTGCTTGTGGTATAATGGCTCCGTAGCTCTCAGCCAGTTTTCAGTCTCTGTGTAACAGAATCAACACACCAGGTTTAAACTAATACTGTACCTGTAGATTCTAATACTAATGTCTGGCTGTATTCAGACAACTGTTTAAATTTTAGTTTGTGTGTTTGTGAGACATCCTGACTTTTGTTGAACACAAATAAACTATAGGACTGTTTTTTGTAACTTTGTGCAAATTAAATCTGTTGAGCTAATGAATAAAATCTGACTCATAATTACTGATGTAATGTGTTTTAAAAACATGTAGAAAATGCATTTAGTATTTGTGAATTATCCTAAGACTGTGTGTACTGTAAGATACTGTATAATAAAAGTATATTTGTATTAACCACAAAGTGTACTTTTTTAGTATTTGGAATTGGACAGAAGTATAACAGCATTCTACTGCTGCGATAAGAATATTTTCATAGTATATTAATCATGTATTTGTAAATCAGTAATGTACTTATAATACATTAAATATATACTTTAAGTTCATTAATTAATGAAAATGATGAATGAAGAATCCGGCGATTCCGGAGCTAGTTCGAAGTCTGTGCCCGATTTTGAACCATTTCTTAGTTTTTCAGATGGTCAAAGCATCGGCTCTAATGGTTCTGTGGCGGCACCAACACTCTGCTGGACTAGAACAGAACCGCTTACGTCAGGGACTGAGGGGTGGGATTATCACGAACGACTAAGTGAACTCAATATGCAATGAGCAGCTCAAATGCTTCCTAGTAATGAGACCTGACCATGATGAAAGCAAAGCCATGATTGAGTTTGCCGTTGTTGTTGTTGTGCTTGTTGCTAGCATGTCTTTCCACTAGCATTGCTGGGAAAGTGGAGAAGTACATGTGCGTATACCATGATGTAATAACGTGATGCTCTAACCCATGGAAAAATAAAGCCAATACTGTACTTTAGAGATTCACTAATGAACGGACTCTGAACCAGCGCTCACTCCAGACATGAGATAGGAACCTCGTTCTTTTTGGTTGAAAGGGGTTAGAGGAGCAGCTCTTCAGGTGGAACTCATCAGAACCGGGTTCTTGCTGAAGCAGGAGAAATAAAGAGGAGCAGAAATTACATCCTGAGAGCATCACACGTTTAATCAGTGATGGGAGAATAAACACTTTATTCTCCTATCACTGATTAAACCTTCATGTGCTTCTTCCTCTCGATTTTCACCGGTTATACTTATGTCTTACATCGATGAGAATTTTGTTTCAAACCAAATTTTTGACATTCTTTGTGTGTTTGCATTAAATATTTCCTGTCTAGACAGCCATATGTGTGTGAGTAAGAGAGAGAGACTTTGCACTGAAAAAACATTCATCAGTAAATCCCCCAAAAGAGAGAGAGGAATGAAAAAAAACAAGAAGTTTTTAAAGCATTGACACAAATAGAAACTGGGAGGTCCCTACTGTGTGTGTGTGTGTGTGTGTGTGTGTGTGTGTGTGTGTGTGTGTGTGTGTGTGCGCGCGTTTGTTAATGTCAGTGCACAGGAATCAGTTCCAGATGTTGGTGTATCCTGCAGCACACACACACACACACACACACACACACAGTGGTAATGGTTGAGAGCAGTTTGTTTAGTCAGTTAAACATCACAGAAACACATTCACATGCAAAACTAAAGTAATAAGCTCCAGGATAAACAGATAAACACTTGGTGGCTAAAAATGAATAAAACAGAGACTCTTCATCATGTGACATCACATCTTAGCATAAAACAATAGCGTTTTGTTAGTCACGTAGCTGCCTTCTGCCTTTTATTCTGCTCCTCCTCGCTCAGCTTCGGCTTTTATTTAACCAAAAAATTATTTCACAGTATTATTACAGGTCGTCCCCGACTTATGATCAAGTTACGAATTTCCACAGATGCCAATGGACTGCAGTTCTACAAACATTCATAGGTGAGGATAGATCAGTAACTCATGGGTCAAAAAATAGACATCGCAGTGCACCAGATACCAATATATACTGTATATAGCGTCCGGGATTCCCATTGTGATTTAAAGGACAACAGAGACAACACTGTTACATTTCACTGTAAGATTAATTTCCTTAGGTGCTTTTACGCTTTTTGGTCACAGGATGACAGATTTAGTCAAGTGGGTTGGTATGCTTTACATCGTATAATCGTGTCAAAGGCGTATAAGACTCACTTTTTCTGACTTAAAAACAAATCCGACTTATGAGCGTGCTCCCAGGATGGAACTTGTCTGTAAGTAGGGGACTACCTGTATTTCATTACTAATGAAATAGCTACACAAGCTCACACTACGCTGCTGTATTTTAATTTAATCCTTACTATCTGAGTTTGTTAGCAAGGAAATTTTCATTGTCTCTTTTTCACTCCGGACAAACGGAAAGTCAGGATTAAACCTTCACATGTTGTGACAGCAGCGCTGAGACAGAGACCTGGGTTTTGTGAGGAGGTGGAATCTTTACCTGTCACTTCAGCAGGGCCTTTGGAGCCTTTAGCACCTGTGTTTTTTTATTAGATATTTTAGAATAATGGAAAATTGGAGAGCGTTAGCACAAACACCGTCACCGCGGCACCCAGTCACACAATTCACTGCTCTGAACAATGTGTGTGTGTGTGTGTGTGTGTATCCTAAAGGGATCTCACACTAATTGAGCTTATGTTATTGCAGGAAAATGTTCTGAGAGTCGAGCGTCTGAGCGCAGAACCAGATGTGGACCAGAGTCATGAAGTGTGGGAATGCAGTGTAACACACACACACACACAGTTTTGTATTGTATTTGCTTATTGGCCTTTTGTTTGTTTGTTTGTTTACAGTTTATTTACCCCATAAACTTCACCACACAGTTAGACTGCTGTTTCCTGCTGCATTAAGATTCATTTCAATATGTTAGTACAAATGTTTTATTTTTTGTTTTTAATTTTATAACTAAGGAACACATTTAATTTTGTTTCTTTTCATTTCCCTCACATGGTCATGTGACCTTCACACTCTGAGACTGAAAGAGTTTAAAGTCGTTTCGAGAGGAATCTGGAGAAATATTTCGAGTTTGGAAAGTGGAACGTCCATCACATACTGACATCTGAGTGTGTATGTGTCATGTTTCTGATATGTATCTCTCCCACACACACTCGCGCTCTCTGTCTCTCACACACACACACACACACACACACACAGAGACGGGTGAAAGGAAGACGGAGCGGGTCGACAGTGACAGCCATCACTCACACAGCTCACTCCTGTCTGTCTCTAACACGGTGAATCTGATCTAATAAATATTCAGGGCTCTGAGAGTCATTTTAAAGAAATCCGTCCCACTATGACCGGACCCGACACACTGCAGCGCTGACACGCTCTACGGTCCGAACAGCATCCTGAAGAAGCAAGAGATCTGGACCTCCTAATTTCCATCACACACTCGACAAAGAATTAGTATACATACTGTGCAAAAGTTTTGATTCAACTAATGAGACTGGAACAATTGTTTTAATACAACAGGCTGCAAAGTGACTAAAGATACAATTTAAAAACTGTACCAAGTCATTTATGTACCAACCTCAACAGCGACCTGACTTCCTCTCTCGTCTGTTCCAACCCCTCAGCATTCAGCATCAGCAGTTACTAATCACCGCCTGATCATCCGTCATCATCAGCACCTGTTTCTCACTGGGTCAGGACTTAAATTACATGTTTTTTTATGCTTGAATGATTCATAGGTCATAACAAACAAACGCATTCGTCTGAAACTGCTCAGGTACAGAGACTGGAGTAAAAATAATGAGAGACAAAAAAAAGTAAAAAAAAAAATGAAGGGGGAGTCAATACTTTTGCACAGTACTATACACAATCATTCCTGAAGAGAATTAATATTAACTGATTATTAGGTTTTAATCTCAGTATTGAATTGATTATGAGGCATTTTCAGAGTGATTAATGGTGAAAATTATTATTATTAATAATAATAATAATAATAATAATGGCATGTTATATTAAGAGTATTTTTTCCCTTTCTTGTCAGGATAAGATTAATTTTGTTAATCTTGATGTCTCTGTAATGTCTGTATGAAACAGACGTTATTGAGGTTATTTATATTTTTTTGCTGTAATCTCAGTTGATAAATAAATTTGTCCAGCAGAGAGATTAGCACTGCTGTTCCTCTCCCGTGGGTTTGAGTCGAATTTGAAGGAATGATTTAATTTCCGACCGAGTTGCTTGGCTCAGGCAGGGGTCTGATTGAAATTGTTTTTTTTTTAAGACAAAGCATCTAAACGGGGTCTTCCTAAATAATGAGCATTAATTTACTCTCCGCGTGCCCTCCGGCTCCGTGCCAACTGATTGGATTCAGTATATATATATAAACTCTTTTTTTCTCTCATTCTCCCCTATGTGCGATTTATTTAGAACAATCTATTTAGATCTCCTGGAGGCCTCAATTTACAACACACGGTGTCAAACTAATTAAAGCACTTCAATGTGTGACTTTTCCAAACAGCACGGCGCTGAATCGGAGATGAGTGACACGAGAGCCGGGGAGAACCCGTGGTCTAATCACCGAGCTCCACGTCTAACCAAACATCTAACATCTGCTGGGCGTCGGCCGTGCTGGTTCTGATAAGGATGGGGGAAACATGGAACCCGAGTCTGTCTCGGCTGGGGTTCTCCAGATGATCGGGCGTCACGGGAGGGGGTGAAGATAGCGCTCCTGCTGGCTAATCCCCTCGAGAGGGGGGAGGGATTAGCACTCGGGCCCCTGTGGACGGCCATGCTGGCACGCGGCATCACATTCTGCCCAGTTATCTCCCGTCTCCAGCTCTGCTGCATGCATTCCCAGGGAAAATAAATAAATGAATAAATAAATAAACAAACAGATAAAAACTTTGCATTGCACAGAACACAAAAAAATGAAACTACAGCAGCACATTTCTAGAAATTTCTTGTTTATGTGTTTTTTTTTTTTTTTTTTTCATGTCGGTGCAAATTTACGTCGCGACTTTCAGGAAGATTTGCAATTATAACTTTATGCAATATTGAACAAAGAACTGGAGCAAATGATGTGTGAAAATGAACAGAAGACAATCGAGGCACTGCTAATGCACCGTCTGAGATCTTCTACACCACCTATCAGTGTGTGTGTGTGAGAGATTCGGATGGTCCACCAGGGCGCCATTACGGCCCGCTTCAATCTGTTTCACATGGCAACAGCAGACAGAGAGGATAATGAGATGGGATAGAATATTATAAACATTTCTCATGTGGAAAAAAAAAACGTGTCTTGACAACCATCCAGGCTTCAGTGCCGACTACCAGCCGAGCAGAGATCAGTTTAGTGTAGTGCCGTGTGTGTTAGTGGGGTGAAAAAGTCACCATGGTGCTAGGAGATGAGTTTCCTTAGTTGTGTGTGTGTGTGTGTGTGTGTGTGTGTGTGGGGGGGGGGGGGGGTTGTTCAAACCCCACAACCACCAAGTTGCCACTGTTGGGCCCTTGAGCAAGGCCCTTAACCTTCAACTGCTCAGATGTGTAATGATGTAAGTCGCTCTGTATAAGAGCGTCTGCCAAATGACTAAATGTAAATGTGTGTGTGTGTCATAAACATAGTGTGGCGCTGTTACAGTTAAATCTAATCAGTTGTTCATCAGTCTCTTACACTGGAGACTGATGTCACACAAACATGTCCTTACTTAAAAAATCCATGTGTTTTTGCATCGCGTGCGGCGAAAATATCCCTGTGAACGAGCCGTTACTACGGTAACGATGACAAAACCGAACAAGGCATTAATATTATATTTAAACAATATAACACTTTCGGCCGTGCTGAATATCATCACAGTACTAAGTACTAAGTAGCGACAGTTAGCGAGCGACAGTTAGTGTAATTATGAGGAGGTGAAAGTCGTGTTAAACTCTAAAAGTGAGAGGAATAAACCATGAGGTGGTGGATAGTCCAAAAAAACCTCACCAATTTACTTTATATTATACTTTAGAATATCAGCTTCGTTAACTTCAGGGTTCTGGTGTCAAATCCCAAATAGTGTTAAATGCAAAACTAGTGCACTATGTAGGGTGTACAATCCCTTGTTCCACACACCAAGTACCCTTGATCAGGGGTTAGAGAGGGATTTGGGATTCAGCCTTGTGTTAGAAGCGAGTTAGCTTTGTAGCTAAGCGTTAGCCATGAACAGAATGACACGGACAGTTCAGAGGCGATTCAGAACGACTTAGAAGTGATTAGTGCAGAGACGGCGTGTTGTTTAAGATGACATAATGTTATCAGATGTGTGTTCTTACAAGTGCTTCTGTGACTAGTTGTGAATGTGGGTTTTGTCAGACAGCTGCTCTCTCCTCAGTACTGCAGACCGTACAGACCTACTCTCACCCACGCTGAGACACACAGTTAGTGTCATTAACCACTGGACAACACCTGGGACACGCCTAGGACAGGAAACGTCCTGGTGCAAAAGAGGCAAAAAAAAATAGATGACTAAAAGAAACAAAATTAATGAATGAAAGAAAAAGTAACGGAAGACGGAGGAAGTGATACTTTTTAGATTTAAAAGTAAATTATGAAAAATAAAAGAAGCAGGTGTGTAGAAAGGACTGATGGGGAGACGAGTGAAGGAAGGAAGGAGACCAGATAATTAAGAAAGGATTGACATGTTTAAAGAAAATAAAGATTAAAAAAGAAAGAACGGCAAAAACATTAAATTAACAATGAAGGAATAAAAGAAAATAGAAATAATAGAGAGCTGAAAACAAAGAAAGGAACAAATAAATAAGAAGAAACAAAGAAAATATAAGTGTTAAATAGATAGGTAGATACATTCACCACATCAGTGTCGTGGCTGTAGTGCTAATCGGCTACTTGTGTGTGTGTGTGTGTGTGTGCGCGCGCGCGCGTGTGTGCGTGTGCTCTAACAGGAACAGTGTGTTTCACTCAGCTGTGCTCTGACAGAAAGCTTAGCCTACTTTCTTCTCTCCTGCTGTTTTTCTCATCATTTCTTCTTCTTGCTGCGCTGTTCACCAAAGAAAAGGAAGAAAAGAAAAAAACGAGGGAGAAGAAGGAGTGCGTTTTGTTGACTTTGTGTTGGCGGCGAGGGTTTTAAGCGGGTCAGACGGCCGAATGCTGTCTAGACATTTTTTTTTTATGACAAGCAGCAAAACAAAGACGGAGTGAGACGTGGAGTGTCTCGAGTCACCTGAAAGGCGGCGCTGGGAAAAGCCACGGTTCAGCCGGCCGCGGTTCGGCTCGGCGTTTTTTTCCCCGACACTGAGAGCGATTGAAGACAAATGGCCGGGAATTCACAACAGATTAATGAAATCGACAGAATGGTGGAACGCTTTTCTACGGAGAAGAATCTATCAAATTCTGCTTTACTCTCAGCTCTGTCAGGAGAGCGAATGGGGTTTAACACCAACTTTACTGAAGTGTGTGTGTGTGTGTGTGTGTATGTGTGTGTGAGAGCGTGCTAAACCTTTCACATTAAACATCTGTGCAAATAAACAATACATTTGTTTTAGAATTAAATATTAATTAACAGTAGCAATATACATTTTCGATGTATTAAGCGCTATTCAGTAGCTGCACACGAAGGAGGAGGAGCTTGTCTAAAACAGGGGTGTGTCTCAGATATGCTAGATTCTGACTTTGAGTGCGTGTTTTATGCCTTATCTTGTCCCAAATGAGGAATTACCATGGTCAAGTCCAGCGCCCCCATATGACTGTTTGGTGTAACTACAGAGGTGGCGGTGTAGACGTTAGTGCTGATGTCTGACTTTCTCTGAACATCTCTGGACACCTTGGAGATGTGATGTGATCTGAACATGGAGCACAAATGCAGACTGAACACCAGAAACTTTCCTCACGTGAACACCGACGCTGATGTTTCATTTCATGAACAGTTTAAGTTTTCTGTAACACGGGCCTCATGGGAGGTTTTAAAGGAATGTGATCTGCATTCAGATCGTTCCACGACAACGCGGGTTTTTCTTTAGGATTACGCGTTCCTCTCCTTCTCATTACTCCTTTGGTCAGGTGACCCAATTCTGTTCTCCTTCATCCAGCTCATTAGCGCAACTTTTGAAATGCGGCGAGACGCCAAGCTTCTCCTCCAGCTTTGTTTTCGGAGCCGGGCTCACAGAGACGTGATCTATGTCAAGGCCGGGACTTTAGGACTTCATTGCCGGCGTAATACATTTCTAATTCCCTGCCTGAGTAAATCACCGGCTGTGAATCGGATATTAATTTCGAGAGTGTGAAGGAGCCCGAGAGTGAGTTATACGCCTTGTGAGATGGATTACTGCATGAGAGGCATGACTGTCCTCGTTTTATAGCTGTCAGAGAGGGAAAAAAGAAAAAGCATGCATATACACATATTTTGGTGCCTCTCGCTCTGTCTATAATTGATTAATCAAAAGTGAAAGCAAGTGTGTCTACAGCCGAGGTGTGATTTCTTTATAGACACAAAACCGTTGCGTGTTTTTACTCGCCAGCATCCAGATATGAATTGTTTATTGATGCACACAAAGAGAAGACTGAGGACGGCTGCATGGCAGGGAGGGACAGGGGGGGAAAAAACAGACTGTAATTCCAAAACCAATCTCACACACACATGGGCAACACACACACACACACACACAAAAAAAAAGAAAACGTGTCATTCAAATGAAACAACCGGACCGAATCCCCAGGAGGAGCATTTCGATAACAGAGCTGTTCGAGATGCAGAAATGCCCCCGTGTGTTTCACTCGCTCACCTCTGATCATTTCATTTTATTCTCAAACTCACAACAACATCCAGCAGCGCGAGACCGCCAAAACTCTCCTTGCACAACAATGTGCCACGGACCGGCTCCCAAATTAACATGCAGATCCTAAGACAGGTACGTTCACACTCCAGAGATAAAGACATCGCATTGGGAGGAAGGCACCAGTCCGAGTGCCGGCTTATCTCGACGTTCTGTACGAATATCTGGCTGTTAGAGGCGCAAGGTCATGGCACTGCGTATGTAAAAATGGAGGATTTAATAAGCAGAACTAAAACAAAACAATAAACAAAAATGGTAATTGGAATTTGGAATCGATAAACTGGAAGCGAGAGCTGTGAAGCGAAGGCAGATTTTCCATTCAACAACTCTAATGTTTAAGGTCTGATTCGTCTCTCAAGTAGCTGCATTTAATACAAGTTTTCACACGACTAAAAGTATCTAATAAACAATCAAATTTGTGGTGATATTGCTAGTCTCGAAAGGCGAAGTGATGTCCTCTATAACAACAGGTTTTATTGCACAATGTGTTTATTTAATATCAGCGGAAGGAGTCTCCAGTTTCAGACTTTTTCTGTTTGTTTCCTCAGTGACATGTCCTGCTGTGTAGCACGTTTCCTCTTGCCCAGTGAGAACATGGAGCCTTTTCTGTCCCCACCCTCCTCCCGCTCGCCCCTGTGTCTCTGTCCCACCCCCGAGGGACCGGGTCAGGATTTTACTTCTCTCTGTCACTCGTCCTCGTGAATCGTTTTTCTCCCCCGACGCGGCGTTTAATCAGAGCTTCAACATTCATTACCACTCTAACAAACACTTGTCTTCTTTTTCTTCTCTCCTATTCTTCTTCCTCATCAGCCGTCTTCTGTTCGCGAGACATATGTGTCTTTCGTCTCTCTCTCTCTTTGTAGTTATACTTTAATTACTAACAGAGACAGAAAGTCTAAATTACTCAGTCTGTTCCAAACTTCCATCACAAACACAGTGTCAGGAAGTTAATAAGAATATCTGAAGAATAATTTAAACGTTTGTAAGAGGGTTAGTCTGAGAACTAGAGGAATATAATCAGTATTCGGCGTGTCATGTGAGCGTAGGGAGGATATTTGATTTGTTTATTTATTCATTTATTCAAATTGGGGTAAAAAAAACACAGGTGGGGACAAAAGAGAAAAGCGAAGAAGTTTTAAAGTGTTGCATATGAAGAGGGAGACGAGACTGAGAAGTAAATAAGAAGGAGTAGGACAGGTGTTCAAATTAATTCATCTGTACTCACTGATCAGAAATACCAAATGTGTCATAAAAAAAAAGTTAAAAACCACACAATGCAACAAATAAAATCTCTGTGCCAAGATAAAAAAACAAAACTTTACACAGATAAACAGGAAGATTCACACTGAAAAAATGAAAATACTCACACAGTCTATACCGCTTTATCCTGTATTCAGGGTCGCGGAGGCGGAGCCTATGCCAGGAGACTTAGGGCACAAGGCGGGGTACACCCTGGACAGGGTGCCAATCCATCGCAGAGCACACACACACTCATTCACACTACAGACGATTTGGGAACGCCAATTAACCTTACCTGCATATTATTGGACTCTGGGAGGAAACCGGGGAGCACGGGGAGAACATGCAAACTCCATGCACACAGAGATGGGAATCGAGCCTGGCCGAGAATCAAACCCGGACCCTGGAGGTGCGAGGCAACAGTGCGAGGCAACAGGCAAATCATATCACTTTCTTATGTGGTCCCACATCAGATATACAAGGTTGAGTCGCAATACTCGTAGGATTGTGAAAGTTTCCTAAAGAGAATAAAAAATCCTCAATCATCAACCGAGAAAAAAATCGACCATCAACTGTAAAATTCATCAACGCATATGGTTTTCTGGGATTCTCAAGGGGCAAAAGTATTGGAACATCATCAGGAAAAAGGTTCAACAATCAACAGTGCTCATTACAGTGAGACGCTTATTGAAGAGCTGAAGACTAAAATTTAGATTAAACACAGTGGACTGATATCAGAGGGCGCCGTGATCTCACGTGACGATGTACTTCGACACACTCCTGCTCACACTGTCGTCACTCTGAGGTGTTAAAGCTCCTCATTATAGTCCTGATCTCACTCCATCTGACTCTCACCTGTTTGGTCCCCTGAAAGCAGAACTGCCAACACACACACACACACACACACAGGTAAGATTCGACCCACAGCCCTGGTGGTGAGGAGACAGCACTAAAACCGCACCACCATACTGGGAGACGAGTTTGTCTTTTTTGAATACAAATATTTTATTGTAAAAAGTAAATTCCAGAAGGATTTCTCAGTGTTTCTATAGACGAGGATGCTGAAGGCGTCAAGGGTTTTTCATAAAAATGTAAATTTTGAAAAATCAGACCAGGTTTGTGCTGGAGCGTCTCTTTGTTGCCTGTGTGATGTTTCTGCTGACGTGTGAGCTCCAGCTGTCCGTGCTCCTTCTATTGTTCTCGTGTTCTACAGAGAGCGTCTTTGTCTCGTCAGTGTTGAAGGTCAGTGCTGGAGGAACGCGCCGCAGGAACGGTACGTAAAACAAAGCCAGCGCCGAGGCTCCACGTCTCCCACCAACACTCAGGTGGATCATCGCTTTTCTCTTCCAGTGCTCGGGTTCTCCGGCCCCGGATCACTGAAGCATCCGGAAACTTCCTGCGAATTTCACTTCACAGCTCTGACGGAGGCACTGTAATCAGAGTTTCAGCTCTGACGCTCTGATGGTGGCGACCTCACAGATCTTCAGGCTTCAGCAGAGCAGCTCAGAGTTTTATACAGCTGGAAGGAGACTGAAGAATCACACACACCCACAGCTGTTTCTGCATATAGTACTAAGGTGAGTCCCTAGTTAAAATTAAAAAAAAAGTATGCGAAGTATATTAAAACCTAGCATGCCAAAGCATACTTAAATGTACTTGCAGCCAGACTAATGACTAGTATACTTTAAGTTTGCTATTTTGGAACAACTAATTTTGTACTAAGTGTATTTAAGTTGTCATTAAATTGTACAAAAGCACAATTTTAAGTGTATTAAGTATACTTTTGTGTGCTAAAGTGGAACAACTTTAAGTATACTTTAGTACACTTAAAGTATATGGCTGTGTGTGTACTAACGTACATACCTGACAGTAATTAATACAATTTAAGTATATATTTAATGTATTATAAGTACATTACAGCTATTTTTGCTGTATTACAAATACATGATTAATATACTATGAGTATATTCTTATTGTCAGGGACGTGAGTAAATGGAAGTGAACCCAATTGCAGACAAACAGCTTTATTAATGGGAAAGCATAAAGGATCTTCACCATGCGGCAGGAGCAGAGGGGAGAGGGGCTGCACATGTGAGTGAACAGAACGAATGGAGAAATCCCCTGTGACGAGAGAGGAGGCGGGTCAATGACGTGCGGGGAATTCCACAACCCCGGAAGCAGAGCGTGACAGAGAATCTCCAAAAAGGGGTGTGAATCCTTGCCTAAGGCAGAGTGTGTGTGATCGCGGCGCCCGATGTTTGGAGCGAGAATTCGTTCGAGGTTGAATGCCTGTGCGTATCGGCAAAAGCACTCCTGTGCGATGTCCGCGAACGCGGAAGAGCTCACAAGCACACACGGGTTGCGGGAAACAGCGTGAGTCGAGGTCGGTGAGACAGGCAGGGTCGGCAACAGTTATCCAGCAGCGAGAGAGACGAAATCCAGAAGCGTGATCCAAATTCGAAGTTGATAACAGGCGAGGTCATGCACGTAGTCAAATCCAAACGAGAAAATCCAGAGGGCAAAGACGAAACCGAAATCCAGAAACAATCAAGGTCAAAACACAGATACAGGGCACTAGAGAAAATCACAGACTGACAAGACGAGAGGCACGCACGTAAGATACTTCGGCACTGAGTGAAATTCTAAGCTTCCTTTTAAAGGCAGAGGTGGATTGCTGATGGGCTACAGGTGTACAGGTAATTTGTTAGGGAGGCAGGAATGGGCATGAAACTATTGGTCTTATCTGGGAGACGTGGAATGAAGGATTGATGCGACGCATTCTGGATGGCAAGAGTAGCCTGAGTGTGCAATGGTTGATAATCTTGGAGATGGTGAAAGGCCCAATGAACCTTGGAGATATCTTGTGGGAAATTGTTTTAATGGTGACATTACGGGTGGAGAGCATGACTCTATGGCCAACGCGGTAGGTTGGGGCGGTTGAACGACGGCGATCTGCTTGGCGCTTAAATAGGGTTATTGCATGGCGAAGCCTCAGTCTTGCACGTTGCCAGGTCCTTCTACAGCGACGTATGAAAGCTTGGGCCGAGGGAACCGCCACCTCCTCCTCTTGGGACGGAAACAAAGGAGGTTGGTAGCCGAGACAACACTGGAATGGTGAGAGGCCCGTGGATGATGTGGGTAGTGAATTATGTGCATATTCAATCCACGGTAGCATCCGGCTCCAGGAGTGTGGGTCTTGGGAGGTCATACATCAAATCGCTGTTTCGAGGTCCTGATTGGCTCTCTCAGTCTGGCCGTTGGTTTGAGGGTGATAACCAGAAGAGAGGCTGGGGGTAGCACCGATGAGTCTACAAAATGCTGTCCAGTATTGGGCGGAGAATTGGGGTCCGCGGTCAGAAACAATGTCTACAGGGATACCGTGAAGGCGAAATACATGCAGGATGAGTAACTCTGCCGTTTCCTTGGCCGAGGGGAGTTTAGACAGGGGAACAAAGTGAACCGCTTTGGAGAAACGATCGACGATGGTTAAGATGCTTGTGTAGCCATTTGAGTCTGGGAGTCCAGTAACGTAGTCTAGGGCTATGTGGGACCATGGTCTGTGGGGAATTGGGAGTGGTCTCAGGAGGCCTGCTGGGGGTTTATTGATGGCTTTGTTTCGAGTGCAGACATCGCAGGCAGACACAAATTGTCGGGTATCTTGTCTGATGGAGGGCCACCAGAAGCGCTGTTGGACTAGTGCGAGAGTACGGGCTCCTCCGGGATGACAGGCCAATCTTGAACTATGTCCCCATTCTAGGACTTGTGGACGTGCTAGTGGTGGCACGAATAGCCTACCAGGTGGTGTTTCTGGTGGGCCGGGTTCTCTGTCTAATACTTGCTTGACCAGAGCCTCGACATCTAGCAGGGTTGCACCTATGAGACATTGTGGTGGCAGAATAGTCGGTGGAGGAAAATCACCCGTGACCGAAGTGAACTGGCGAGAGAGGGCATCGGGCTTGGTATTCTTATTCCCTGGTCGATAAGATAGGGAGAAGTTGAAACGTGAGAAGAGCAATGACCATCTGGCTTGGCGAGAGTTCAAGCGTTTAGCTGACTTGAGGTATTCAAGGTTCTTATGATCTGTCCAGATGAGAAACGGGACCTCTGTGCCCTCAAGCCAGTGTCTCCATTCCTCCAGCGCCAGTTTTACCGCGAGCAGCTCCCGATCTCCGATACCATAGTTCTTCTCAGCGGTGGAAAGGCGGTGAGAGAAGAAGAAGCAAGGGTGCAATTTACCATCGGCGGGAGACCTCTGAGAAAGTACGGCCCCCACACCGGAGTCTGAGGCATCTACTTCCACTATGAACTGGAGTGCGGAATCCGGTTGCATGAGGATGGGTGCTGAGGTGAACCGGTCCTTTAATTTGACAAATGACTCCTCTGCCTGATCAGACCAATCAAAAGGAACCTTAATGGAGGTGAGTGTGATGAGTGGGGCGGCCACTGAGCTGTAGTTCCTAATAAATCAGCGGTAGAAGTTAGCAAACCCGAGAAAGCGCTGGAGGTCTTTCCGGGTAGACGGTCTTGGCCAGTCGGTTACCGCTTTTAGTTTAGCTGGATCCATTTCGATCTTAGACGGGGCGATGATGAAACCCAGGAAAGAGATGGTTTGACGATGAAAT
The DNA here is from genome assembly GCA_030522415.1 of Channallabes apus. NCBI lineage: Eukaryota > Metazoa > Chordata > Actinopteri > Siluriformes > Clariidae > Channallabes > Channallabes apus. Next base: position 43,704,735 of record CM060106.1, read on the forward strand.
TCACATTTCTCTGCCTTTACGTATACAGTAGCTGGTTTTCAAGGAGTCTCTGAAGAACTTGCCGAACATGCAGCTTGTGATCATCCAATGAACGGGAAAAAATCAAAATGTCATCTAAATAGACAAATGTGAAGATATTCAGGAAATCCCTGAGAACATCATTCACCAAGGATTGGAAAACGGCTGGTGCGTTGGCTAGTCCGAATGGGACTGCAAGGTATTCGTAGTGTCCCGAGGGCGTGTTAAAAGCTGTCTTCCACTCATCCCCTTCCCTGATCCTGACAAGGTGATAAGCGTTGCGCGGGTCGAGTTTGGTGAAGATGTTAGCCCCCTGAAGGAGGTCGAAGGCTGTGGACATCAGGGGAAGAGGGTAACGATTCTTAATGGTGATTTCATTAAGCCTCTCATTTGAGCATAATGAATATAATCGACCCCGGGGAGGAGTCGTGCCTGGAAGGAGATCGATGGCACAATCGTAGGGTCTGTGGGTGGGGAGTGAGAGAGCACGTGACTTACTGAATACCTGCTTGAGGTCTGAGTAATCAGGCGGAACAGCTGAGAGGTCAGGGAACTCCTCAGTGGCAGGAGATGTTACTGTGAAATGGTGAGCAGACTTCAGGCAGGATGCTAGACACAAGGGACTCCATTCTCGGATCGTGTTCTTAGTCCAATCAATGTGTGGGTTATGACGGATCAGCCAAGGTCGACCAAGAACCAAGGAGGAGTGGGCATCATGCATAACAAGAAAAGAGTTCCTCAGAGTGGTTGCCAGATACTCGAAGGATTACTGGCTCTGTACGCCAAGTAATGGAAGACAGAGAAGTGCCGTCAAGGGCTCGAACGGCTAATGGGTTAACCATTGACTTTGGAGGCGGACATCAGATTTTGGTCTGAGCCAGAGTCAATTAGTGCAGGGATCACATGAGGTCTGCCTTGTGCGACAATGATGGTAGGTAGAAGTGGGCGTGAGCTAGGGGATTGGTTGATGGGTGACCCTTCCAGGGTCCCTAGATTCACTGGAGGAGTTCTTGCTTTCAGAGGGCACTGGGGAACATAGTGACCCTTCTGGCCACAATAAAGGCAAGAACCAGATTGGAGTCTCCGCTGACGCTCTTCAAAGGAGATCCGGGTTCTGTTTACCTGCATAGACTCTGGGTATGAACTGGGGCCCATCCCGGGTACTGTGTGCTGGCTGGAAGAAGACAGTGGTGGTGCTGAGGGTCCAGAACTGGAAGAGAGCTTGGGTCGAAAACAGCGTCTTTGAGTTAGCCGAGCATCTACACGACCCGCTAATTCCATCAGACCATTGAAATCACAGGGGAGCTCTTACCTCATTAACTGATCCTTGACATCTTCAGAGAGACCGTGAAGAAAGACATCATAGAGTGCTTGGGTGTCCCAGTCCGCCGATGCGGCCAGCGTGCGGAACTCTATAGCATAATCATATGCAGAACGGGGTCCTTGGCGGAGCTCCAGTAATTGTCTGGCTGAATCTCTGCCGGAGTGGGAGTGGTCGAAAACCCTCTTCATCTCCTCAGTAAATGTTCTGAAGGTCGCGCAGCAAGGATCATTGACATCCCAAACAGCAGTTCCCCATTCACGTGCACGATCGGTGAGGAGAGTGATAACATAAGCCACCCTAGAGCGTTCAGTAGGGAAGTAGGATGCCTGGAGCTCCAAAAGCAAGGAGCATTGGGACAAAAAGGAGCGACAGGTTCCAGGTTCCCCGTTGTACGGTTGTGGGTTTGGGAGCTGGGGTTCATGATGTGAGGTGTGCACTGGAGCTGGTATTGGATTATCTAGGAGTTGCTGAAGGTGAATGGAAATAGAGGAAAGAGTCTGATTTACCTGTTGGATATTTTGTTGGTGAGAGCTCAGCATCGCTCCCTGGTGTGAAAGTGCCTGCCTTAATTGATCCAAGTCCACTGGGTCCGTCATGGCCAAAGTATACAGTCAGGGACGTGAGTAAATGGAAGTGAACCCAATTGCAGACAAACAGCTTTATTAATGGGAAAGCATAAAGGATCTTCACCATGCGGCAGGAGCAGAGGGGAGAGAGGCTGCACATGTGAGTGAACAGAACGAATGGAGAAATCCCCTGTGACGAGAGAGGAGGCGGGTCAATGACGTGCGGGGAATTCCACAACCCCGGAAGCAGAGCGTGACAGAGAATCTCCAAAAAGGGGCGTGAATCCTTGCCTAAGGCAGAGTGTGTGTGATCGCGGCGCCCGATGTTTGGAGCGAGAATTCGTTCGAGGTTGAATGCCTGTGCGTATCGGCAAAAGCACTCCTGTGCGATGTCCGCGAACGCGGAAGAGCTCACAAGCACACATGGGTTGCGGGAAACAGCGTGAGTCGAGGTCTGTGAGACAGGCAGGGTCGGCAACAGTTATCCAGCAGCGAGAGAGACGAAATCCAGAAGCGTGATCCAAATTCGAAGTCGATAACAGGCGAGGTCATGCACGTAGTCAAATCCAAATGAGAAAATCCAGAGGGCAAAGACGAAACCGAAATCCAGAAACAATCAAGGTCAAAACACAGATACAGGGCACTAGAGAAAATCACAGACTGACAAGACGAGAGGCACGCACGTAAGATACTTCGGCACTGAGTGAAATTCTAAGCTTCCTTTTAAAGGCAGAGGTGGATTGCTGATGGGCTACAGGTGTACAGGTAATTGGTTAGGGAGGCAGGACTTTCTTAGGTGAAATTATGACCTGGATGTGCTTGGCTGATCTGGCTGGCGCATGACACTTATTGCAGCAGTAGCATGCTGTTACACTTCTGGACAATTACAAATACTAAAAAAGTACACCTTGTGGTTAATACAAATATACTTTATTGTATCATACAGTACACACAACCTTCTATAATACTGTATTGCAAATGTGTTACCATTACATTAAGTGTTTAGGATAATTGACAAATGATAAATGCATTTTCCACACTATAACATGTTTTTGAAACACATTACATCAGTAATTAGGAGGCAGATTTTATTCATTAGCTCAACAGATTTAATTTGCACAAGGTTACAAAAAAGCACTACTATAGTTTATTTGTGTTCAACAAAAGTCAGGTTGTCTCACAAACACACAAACTAAAATTTAAACTGTTGTGTGAACACACACAGACATTAGTATTAGAATCTACAGGTACAGTATTAGTTTAAAACTGGTGTGTTGATTCACAGAGACTGAAAACAGGCCGAGAGCTACGGAGCCATTATACCACAAGCAAAGTACATAAGATTTAGCAACAACACATTAGACAATACATTATACAGCTTAAAGTATGCACTTAATGACAAATTACCTAACAAAAACCGTTAAATTTACCTCGTGCCGATGAAAATAAAATAATAACGATACAAACAAACGCACGCGATGATGCAGCTTCAGCCGTTAATTCAAACTAGAAACGGAGGACTGGGGAGCCAATCAGAGAACGGACAGTCCGAATCTGCCCGCCTCCAGTCTCTGATTGGCTGGTGGGCGCAACGATTCTAGTCTCCGGTTGGTTGGAGTTCTAACGCTGCTGCAGTTGCAAGACTGAGAGAGTGCAAACATAAATTTTCTTGAACGGCAAAAGTGATTTTCAGTGCACAAAAACGAGTTGTGAGATGAGATCGCGCGTGCGTGGGAGAGAGAGATTCAGCGAGCAAAAACGAGTCTAAAAGCGCGCGCACAAGAGAGTAGGGCACTAAATATAAGTACATATTAATAAGTACATTTAAATTTAACTGATAATATACCGAGACTACCGTAAAGGCCCGGTAAGACTCCTTCTTCAGCTTGATGGCATCCCTCACCGCCGGTGTCCACCAACGGGTTCTTGGGTTGCCACCGCAACAGGCACCGACCACCTTACAGCCACAGCTCCGGTAGGCCGCCTCGACATAGTCCATTCAGACTTAATGTCCCCCACCTCCCCCAGGACGTGGTTGAAGCTTTGCCGGAGGTGGGAATTGAAGCTCGTCCTGACAGGGGACTCTGCCAGACGTTCCCAGCAGACCCTCACAATACGTTTGGGTCTACCAGGCCTGACCGGCATCCTACCCCGCCAACGAAGCCATCTCACCACCAGGTGGTGATCGGTTGACAGCTCCGCCCCTCTCTTCACCCGAGTGTCCAAGACATGTGGCCGCAAGTCCGACGACACGACCACAAAGTCGATCATCGAACTGCGGCCTAGGGTGTCCTGGTGCCAGGTGCACATATGGACACCCTTATGCCTGAACATGGTGTTTGTTATGGACAATCCGTGATGAGTACAGAAGTCCAATAACAAAACACCGCTCTGGTTCAGATCGGGGAGGCCGTTCATCCCAATCACGCCCTTCCAGGTCTCACTGTCATTGCCCACGTGAGAATTGAAGTCCCCCAACAACAATGGAGTCCCCAGGAGGGACGTTCTCTAGCGCCCCCTCCAAAGACCCCAAAAAGGGCGGGTACTCCAAACTGCTGTTCGGCGCATAAGCGCAAACAACAGTAAGGATCCGTCCCCCCACCCGAAGGCGGAGGGAGGCCACCCTCTCGTTCACTGCGGTGAACCCCAATGTACAAGCCCCGAGCCGGGGGGCAATAAGTATGCCCACACCTGCTCGTCGCCTCTCACCGGTGGCAACTCCAGAGTAGAAGAAAGTCCAGCCCCTCTCAAGAAGACTGGTTCCAGAGTCCAAGCTGTGCGTCGAGGTGAGTCCAACTATATCTAGCCGGAACTTCTCAACCTCACGCACTAGCTCAGGCTCCTTCCCTGCCAGAGAGGTGACATTCCACGTCCCTAGAGCCAGCTTCTGCAGCCGAGGATCAGACCGCCAAGGCCCCTGCATTCGGCCACCTCCTAGCTCACACTGCACCCGACCTCTTTGGCCCCTCCTACAGGTGGTGAGCCCATGGGAAGGGGGACCCACATTGCCTCTTCGGGCTGTGCCCGGCCGGGCCCCATGGGTGCAGGCCCGACCACCAGGCGCTCGCCATTGGGCCCCACCTCCAGGCCTGGCTACAGAGGGAGGCCCCGGTGACCAACGTCTGGGCGAGGGAAAACGTTTTCCAAGGTTTTTACTCATCATAAGAGGTCTTTTGAACCACTCTTTGTCTGTTCCCTCACCTAGGACCAGATTGCCATGGGTGACCCTGCCAGGGGCATGAAGCCCCCGACAACATAGCTCCCAGGATCATTGGGACACGCAAACCCCTCCACCACGATAAGGTGCTGGTTCAAGGAGGGGTCATGAAAACCCAAAATCCCTATCTCAAAAAAATTAGCATATCATGAAAAGGTTCTCTAAACGAGCTATTAACCTAATTATCTGAATCAACTAATTAACTCTAAACACCTGTAAAAGTTTGCTGAGGCTTTTAAAAACTCTGGTTCATTACTCAAAACCGCAATCATGGGTAAGACTGCCGACCTGACTGCTGTCCAGAAGGCCATCATTGACACCTTCAAGCAAGAGGGTAAGACACAAAGAAATTTCTGAACGAATAGGCTGTTCCCAGAGTGCTGTATCAAGGCACCTCACTGGGAAGTCTGTGGGAAGGAAAAAGTGTGGCAGAAAACGCTGCACAACGATAAGAGGTGACCGGGCCCTGAGGAAGATTGTGGAGAAGGACCGATTCCAGACCTTGGGGGACCTGCAGAAGCAGTGGACTGAGTCTGGAGTAGAAACATCCAGAGCCACCGTGTACAGGCGTGTGCAGGAAATGGGCTACAGGTTGCAAATTTTGCATGTCATTCGGAAATCAAGGTGCCAGAGTCTGGAGGAAGACTGGGGAGGGGGAAATGCCAAAATGCCTGAAGTCCAGTGTCAAGTACCCACAGTCAGTGATGGTCTGGGGTGCCATGTCAGCTGCTGGTGTTGGTCCACTGTGTTTTATCAAGCCTGGCACCTGCTCACAGTGCCAAAACCACTGGTAAATGGTTTACTGACCATGGTATTACTGTGCTCAATTGGCCTGCCAACTCTCCTGACCTGAACCCCATAGAGATTCTGTGGGATATTGTGAAGAGAAAGTTGAGAGACACAAGACATAAGAATCTGCAAAAGGATTCCCGACAAAGTATTGAGTGCATAACTGAACATAATTATTTGAAGGTTGACTTTTTTTGTATTAAAAACACTTTTCTTTTATTGGTCGGATGAAATATGCTAATTTTTTGAGATTTTGGGTTTTCATGAGCTGTATGCCACAATCATCAATATTAAAACAATAAAAGGCTTGATCTCCTTCAGTTGTGTGTAATGAATCTAAAATATATGAAAGTCTAATGTTTATCAGTACATTACAGAAAATAATGAACTTTATCACAATATGCAAATTTTTTTAGAAGGACCTGTGTGTGTGTGTATATATATATATATATATATATATATATATAAACAGTACAAAGTTCTTCATCATTAATATCCACAAACTGATTCTAAGCTAATAAAAGGACTGCTAGCTGCCTCACCAATTAGCTTCTCATTTGCATAAATGTAATCAGGCACTGGTGGTTCATCCTCTTGTTAATCATCAGCACAGAACATTTCTATTCGTTCATATTTACAATAAAAATTGTGGAACAGCGACGGATAGCTTTTCTTTTATTCATCCTCGGATTCAGCCACAAAAATGACATGGACGCCATGATGATGGAGACTCTGAAAGGATACGGTTTAGGACGTTCTGCCCCTGGCTGGTGCCATCAGTGCACAGAGAGGAGACAGAAAGTCAGGATGGTTAAAGTCTCTTCAACACAAACACCCACTCTTATAAAACATCTGCAAAGTTTCCTATCAAACTTTTCATCCCTGCTTTCATCTGGCTGCTATCAGGAATGATGGAATCCTCCCACGTTACTGTTACTGTTAGCAGAGATGCTGTCTGAGATGTTCCTCAAAACCTTCATGACAGCCAGAGCTCCAAGCCTGATGGGCAGTGTCTGGATCTTATCAGTCGGCGCCTATCAAGAGCTATGACAAGCCTCTTTATCGCTCAGTAACACGCGCATTCCTGCTATGACTACGATGAGAGAGATGGAGAGAGAGATCAACTTATTGGCTCAGCAGGAGTGAAAATGACATCATGCATATAAAACACTCCATCTCCTGGAGCAGGATGTCTTACACTTATCGATAGATATAGTAAAGTCATGTGATCTATTAATGATCAATATGTGTGGCCACACCCCTTACAGCATGCACTTATCAAAGTCTAAACTAATCAGAATGTACTAATGTGAGGTGTGTGTGTGTACATGTAGCATGTAGTACACATGGAGGTTTTCCCCTCACACCCGTCTGTGTGGCGTATAAACTCATTGCTTATTCTGTGGGAATCAAACTAGAATTTCCAAACACACACACACACTCCAATAAAACTCTTTACGAATTCATCCTTATTAAAGTTCATCTCATCCTTGTTTAAGTTATTTCTCGAGGATCGTAACGATTTCTCTCAACGTCTCGTCTGCTCCTGCTGAATGGACATGTTGTTTCTTTGGAGACTTTACGTCAGATTGTTCAGCCGAGAGTAAAGAGAGAGCCTCACGCCACACCTCGTTTCCACAGATCTGGTTTCATCTTGCCGTTTCTCTGAGACGAGGTTTCTTTTGTGTGATGATAAACATTATTTTACGTCTCAGTGAAGTGGAATAAAGATTTCAAGGTGCATTAGCTTTAGCTTTTCTCTTATTGCTAATTAATCAAAGATAACAGCAGGGAATGCAGCAGGTCCACTACAGACACATGTTTTTATTTATTTATTTATTTTTTGTAGTAGTAATTATTATTCTTGCATTTCACTGGATTTGTGTGGTACTTTCCACCGGCGCTGGGAATCAGCATGCTCTGCTGACAGGAACTAACTGATGAAACTGATTTGCATAATCACTGGGGAAGAACTTCACTTTATCAGTTTAGAGTTCTTGCATATTTATTGTTGTGGAACCACCACAAAACATCAGATCCTGAGTCAGACTCATCTCCAAGTTTGGAACCTGGACTTCTGCCTCGTTTTACCTCGGGCGACTAAGAGCGACGACAACACAGACACTGTAAAGAAAGTTTGGCATGCTAACATCAGTGAGGCGAGTGACTGTTAAGGGGAGTGAAAAAAAAAAGCGAGGCTCCTGAGGCATCGAGAGACGGACCAGCTCCAGCTGGATTCAGCTTTATGATGGTTGATCCTGTGCTTCCAGTGATCCAGACCCCATCTGCCCTCTGCACCTACTGACTCGTCCCTATGCTGAATTAGACTTCATGTTAATTTAAAGAACTTATATTGCACTTTCACCTGCACAACACACATGATGTTATATAATTTCTATCTGTTATCACCCAAATGAGGATGGGTTCCCTGTTGAGTCTGGTTCCTCTCAAGGTTTCTTCCTATTGCCATCTCAGGGAGTTTTTCCTTGCCACCGTCGCCGTCACCCTTGGCTTGCTCATCAGAGACATTTCATTCATCATTCATTCATCACATTATAAATTTTTTTCATTTTTGTAAATATTCTTTCATTTTTGTGAAGCTGCTTTGAGACAATGACCATTGTTAAAAGCGCTATATAAATAAAATTGAATTGAATTATTATTATTATTATTATTATTATTATTATTATTATTATTTTCCCTTTCAGTTAAAGTAGTCATTAGTATTATTATTGTTGTTGCTAACTTTGAATTTGTTAAGTTTCTTTAAATTTGGATTGCTACAGTACATTTAATTCAGATTGTGACTTTTATTTTTAATTTAAATAAAAACACAAATTCAAAGTCAAGACAAAATCATCATCATCTTTTTGTAATAATCTGAATTAATGTATCAATCTAAAGTCTTAAAACCAAGATAAAAAAAAAATACTACACTTAAGAATGACCACATTTCATTTGTCAAGACTATTTCTAATAATAGCACAAGATTTCTTTATAAATAATCTGATCATGATTGAATCCTCATTAAACTACTGACGATGTATAAACCGTCTTAAAAGTTCTCCACTTCACCTTTTTGGGTTTCCAACCTGATGTGTCTTTCCTTTTGAAATTACAAACAGATGTTTTAAAGGATTAAATCATGTGACACTACTGACCAAGTCCTGCACTCTGATTCTGTATAACATCAGCTCTGACATTAGTGCAAGTTTGTTACCGTTTCCATGGTAACATTAGTGGAAGGAGTCTCCAGTGTGAGCATTTTGAAACAGTCAAAGATAAGTTTAATCTTCAGGACAGAAGGGTTTACATGGTTTCTATGGTAACATGGCAAGCTAGTGTGGTGTAACATGCTTCGGCACATGCTGCGAGCGAAAACTAATCACTTCAGTGTGGAAACAGTCGCTCTGCTTCATCACACCGATCAGGAAAAGTTTAGATTAAACCTGAAAAACCTTTAACATGAGAATTTTTTTTGCTTTTGCTTTGCCCAGCTCTTTTATTATCAGCGCACGATGAGTAACTTTAATGGAGTTTTAATAGTCATCATGATTGTTACTGTAATTATCTTTTCAGAGATTAAGTGTGAATTGTGCATCAGAAAAAAATATCTAAAACGTGTAGGACGTTTATGCAAAAACGGGACATGAATAATTCATGAGCAGACCGTAGCCGGGGTTTATTCTACAGGATTAAGACATGATGATTACAGGTGGGGTTAAATCTACAGCTCACTAAATAACACACACAGACTGCCTACAACCATTCCCAGTGGCAGAGATTGTAGTGGTTAAATCATAAATATTGGCCCCCTTATCACGTACAGTAAAGACGACTCAGGAGTATCAGTGCTGATGGCAATCCAGCTCAGTGTGTGTGTGTATGTGTTTTACACCATCACAGAACATGCTCTCATCCTGTGCTCTTATTAAAAGCTCGGCACTTCCTGGGCAGCGTCCTTCTCATTTCTTTCCCCACGGGTCTTCGTGAGCACTTCAGGGCCAAATATTTACACGAGAATGAAATTAAGAGCAGAAAATCTACGACTTCAATTCCCATCCATGCTGCTCACGTGACGTGACGGGGTTTAGAGAGAACGCTACTTGTGGTATTTGTGAAAGTAAAGTTCTTTTATTAGTAAGAAGAACACGACTTTCACGGTTTAATGCTTTAAAATGACAATTTCCAATGAACTGGACTGGACTATTATCCCTGAAATGAGCTAGCAATGATTTTTTATAGTCTTTTTTTAGGATTTTTATCTCTGAACGTTCGCTCAGTGTTCATGCATTTAACAATTTCTGGAGCTGATTTGAAGGACTGTTCACACCATTGTGCTTTTTTCCCCCTTTATCTTAATTTTCATCACCAGATTCACTCAGGATGTGTGTGTGTGTGGATATTGAGTGCGGTGATGCATTCCACTATTAAACATTAACCAGAACCTGAATATAAATGATTGACATTAGGAGATAAGGCCGCTTAAATATCGAACATCACACTGCACTAATTACGCCGGTCTCCTAAGGGTTAGCAGTTTTGTTATACAAGCATTGTACAGTATGTGAGTGCAAAAAATTTACACACCCTCAACTAACATGTCAGTATGCATTAGATCTGTCTTCTAATTAAACTATCGTTAAAATGTAATTTTTTCAACATTACAGATCATCAATGTCAATTAACAAACCGATTGAAGTTTTTTAATTTCTTTATTCCTGTAGAAAACATACATGATCTCTATTTAACTTATTAGCTTGTAATGAATACATTGGCTGAATTCAATATACGCCTCTTCTCAGGTTCACTAGTTTAAAAACTACAAAAGTTTGTGCACCCTTTAGTCTGGTTGTGATTTTTTTTATTTATTATTATTAAAAGCAACAAACATTAGAAATTGTTCAGCAGTTTAGATATAATCAAGATTTTTTTTTTTAATCCAAATATGAAAATTAAATTACACTTGCTGGTTCCTCTGGACAGATTTAAATATTTATTGGAGGATTTCTGTGAGCTGTTATCGGTCGTGTTAATTTTAAAATATCCTCCTATAGCCAAATGTTTTATTTTTCTCTGTTTTTTTTTTCCTCTATTTTTGCTGTAATTTTTATTTCGATTCTATTACTTGGTATTTGTACACCTGATTTGTGTATTTGTGTAGTATTTGTTTCATGTGTTGTGACGCTGCCAACCTCAGCCAGGACTCTCTTAGTATTTTTTTTTCTTCCTCTGTTAAAATAAAGTTTTGAGATCATAGATTTATTTTTATTTTTTTGTAAAGGTGGGGATTATTTGCATTGCACATTCTCGCAAGTCAAACGTTACTCCAAGTAAACATCATCGTTAATGACAATTATAATTTCAATAAGTTAAGTTTGATTCATCAATCACAAATTATACAGATGATGATATCAGCATTGCTTGTAAATTTGGCCAGCTGTCAGGAAGGTAGCGTAGCATTAGCTAGCTGGTGTTAACTATGGTCAGTGCTAAAGTGGCTTAAACAGTCATTTAACTTATAATCAAGTTTGAAACTGGTTAATGAAATTGCTCCGCTTTTTCTTGACCTGATACGCAGCAAATAAGACTTAACGAAATGTGAAACAAATCAAGATGTTTTAATCAAAGCTTTTCCAGTCTGTACAGAAAAAAAACCTGGTCGTAATAAATAATTTAATTTGCAGATATTTCTGCAATATATTATATATATTAAGAGCTCAGCAAGCGATGCATCAGTTTCATCTGCTAGCTTTCTACTCATCCTTTTTCTCCCTTTCAATTGTTGTTCCTTTTGATTGATTTGGTTAGAGACCTGAGAAGCATTTAAGATGTTTAAAATGTTAAAGACATCAGGCATGAGCTAAGGAAGAAAGAAAAAAAATCGTCTTTGAGATCAATGGGGGATCGTTAAGGCCCGGGCGTGGGAGTCTGATCACAGGGGAGACATCAGACAGAGAAATGAATCCTGTCTGAACAGGGCTGATGACCCCTGAGGGGCTGAATTAATGCGTTCGTAATCACAGTGCGGTGTTACATGTTTAATCACGTGTTCATTCGTGTTTAACGAACAAAATGGTGTTTGCTTTATCATGATTTTTTTTTTAAAATACTTAAATTCAGTCAGGTTTTTTGGCTTAAAAGAATGTTACAATAAAACAGCATTATAGCGATCGCAGTGAAATCTCTCTCGGAAATCTTCATCAGCACATCACTGTTAATCATTAAACACAAATCTGTGGCTATAGTCTAATTGTTTAACTTTTTTCAATTAAACAAAAGCACTAGCAACAAAACACTAGCAGCATTAGTAGCAAGGAAACCACTAAGAGAAATAACCAGCTGAAGTGCCAGGGAAATAAACAGATGTTTAACAGCCATGAGAGAGGAACAGAAGCTGAACAAGGAGTTTAAATAACGGCTATGATTAGCATGAAATAACCAACAGGTGAAAACTATAGGAGAGATGGACAGTGAAGCAGGAATGAAAAACAAGGGAACAACTATGTCAAAATAAAAGTCCATACATTAGACGTTTAAAACGTTGTAAAGGGCAACCATGAGATACTTTTATTTTATATGGTTCTAAAAGAAACTAGACATTTGGCCAAACTACATAATAAATCACACAGAAATAATTCATCCTTATGAGTCGAACCGTACAAACTGCTCTTCTTTTCTCTGAGTTTTTTTCTGAGCTGAAGCACTGAAACATGATTACAGTGAAACCTGGAAAACAGTAATTACTGCTGGAATTAATACACAACTAACCCCTGAATAAATCCACAACTAACACCTGAATTAATCCACTACTAACACCTGAATTAATCCACAACTAACCCCTAAAATAACACGCAACTAACGCCAACGAAACCAAAGGCACTGATCTGTACAAACTGAAAGTATTCGACTTTTCACACAAAGGTCACACTGCTGACCAGTATGCCACCATGCCACTTACAGACCCAAGGATAGAATAAAATATTATAAAACTAAAATATGTCAATATATAAATAAAAATAAAGAATGTAAAAAAATATTTAAAAAATAAGCATTCTATATGAAATAGACGTCTGTGACCAGCACAACACTCAGACCAGACATGGTCCTAACATCGGAGAGTACAAAGCAAGTGGTGCTACTGGAACTCACAGTCCCCTGGGAGGACCGGATTGAGGAAGCTTTTGAGCGGAAAAAGGCGAAATATCTGGAACTGGTGGAGGACTGCAGGCGGAAGGGGTGGAGGGCTCGCTGTGAGCCAATTGAGGTTGGCTGCAGAGGATTCCCAGGACAGAGCTTGCACCGAGCACTCAGGCTGCTCGGAATCAAAGGTGCTCAAGAAAGGAAAGCCACCAGAAACATCTGCGAGGCAGCGGAGAAAGCCTCTAGGTGGCTGTGGATCAAAAGGGGCGACGCATGGCTTAGTGCGCTGCTTGGACACAAGTCGGGGTTTGATCATCCCCGGCTGGGTCGCTCAGGTGAGGGTGTCTGATGATCAAAGACCCGAAACACCCCGTGACCCTGAGTTCATCACTGAGGATGTGTCCAAGCTGCACCACGAAGGTGTTTCTTATAACTGTTCTTCTGGCATAGCCAGTGACATCCAGGAAAGGCTGGATGACGACTACGAATAGTGTAGTGACGGCTGGAGAGACAGTGGACAGCTCGGAGAGACGGCAATCGGGGCAGCGAGGGTTAGCACCCCAAGCTGCAGCTCCCGTGAGGGAGCACCCAACTAAGCTACAGAAAGCCCTAATGAAACATACCCCCAGGGGTGCCCGAGAGGGGGGGAGGATGAGCACCCCAAATGGACGGACCTTCTGGTGCAGAAAATGAGCAATGGATTAACGACGATGAGAGTATCTTGTATGTGTGGCAAAAGCTGCAAGAACCTGAAAGGCCTGAAGATCCATCAGACGAAGATGGGCTGTATGAGGAGGGAGCAAGCTGAGCAACGCACAGAGGCAGTGCATAGCAAGGCCCCTGGTGAGACGGAGGAGGAGCAGGACCCGGAGTCAACCCACAGTGTTCAGAACCTCCAAGCTCAGCGTGCTCCACCCAACAATCCATCTGAACATCGCAGGGTCTTGTGGCCAGCGGCACACAAGGAGATTGAGTGGAGCCAGTTCGACGAAGATGTAAATGGTGCCTTGGAAACATCATCAAAAGGGAGTGTGGATCAGCAGCTCCAAACGATGTGCACCTTCATCATCTGCATCGGTGCTGAGCGGTTTGGTATCAAACAGCCAAAGGCCAAAACTACAGCTAGACCCAACAGGCGAGAGAATAAGATCATCACACTCAGGAGAGACTTGAAGTCCCTGAAACAACGTTTTAAGAAGGCGAGCGAGGAAGAAAAGCCCGCCCTGGCTGAGCTCAGGGTCATCCTCAGGAAAAAGCTCATCTCCCTACGTCGTGCAGAGTGGCACAGGAGGAAGGGTAGAGAGAGGGCCCGCAAGCGCACTGCCTTCATAGCCAACCCTTTCGGGTTTACAAAGAAGCTGCTTGGGCAGAAGCGAAGTGGAACCCTCATTTGCCTAGAAGATGACATCAACCGCCATCTCTCTGAAACATACAGCGACCGGCAGAGGGAGGAAGACCTGGGCCCCTGCAGAGAACTAATTTCACCACCACTACCATCCAGCCAATTCAACATCAAAGAGCCAACGCTGGCAGAGGTCAGAAATACGGTCAGGGCTGCACGGTCCAGTGCAGCACCAGGCCCGAGCGGCGTGCCATACAAAGTGTATAAGCATTGCCCAAGACTTCTGCAGAGGCTGTGGAGAATCATGAGGGTAGTATGGCGGAGAGGCAGGGTAGCCAAGCAGTGGAGGTATGCCGAAGGTGTCTGGATACCAAAGGAGGAGAACGCAAGTGACATCTCGCAGTTCCGTACCATCTCACTGCTTAGCGTAGAGGGCAAGATATTCTTCAAGATTCTTGCCAATCGCATGACCGATTTCCTCCTGAGGAATTCCTACATTGATACTAGCGTACAGAAGGGAGGGGTTCCAGGCTTCCCAGGCTGCATTGAACACACTGGAGTGGTAACCCAGCTGATCCGAGAGGCTAGAGAGAACCGAGGAGATTTGTCAGTCATATGGTTGGATCTGGCAAATGCCTACGGATCAATTCCTCACAAGCTGGTGACAAAAGCCTTGACGATGCACTATGTTCCGCAGAAGATCACAGATCTCATACAGGACTATTACAGTAGTTTTAGTATGAGATTTACATCTGGATCTATAACATCAGCATGGCACCGCCTAGAAAAAGGCATCATCACTGGTTGTACCATATCAGTGACGCTGTTTGCTCTAGCGATGACCATGCTTGTCAAGGCGGCAGAAGTGGAATGCAGAGGGCCTCTCTCCAGATCTGGCACCCGCCAACCACCAATCAGAGCCTTTATGGATGACTTAACAGTCACAGCAACATCAGTGCCAGGGTGTCGCTGGCTCCTTAAAGGTCTGGAAAGGTTAACATCTTGGGCGAGAATGACATTCAAGCCAGCGAAATGCCGGTCCCTTGTGTTGAGGAAGGGGAGAGTTGAGGACAAATTCCGCTTCTACATGAATGGTCTCCAGATACCATCATTGACGGAGAAGCCGGTGAAAAGCTTGGGGAAGCTCTTTGACGTGACTTTGAAAGACACAGTAGCAATCCAGGCTATGCACGCAGAGCTGAAAACCTGGCTTGAAGCAGTGGACAGGGCAGGCCTTCCCGGGAAATTTAAAGCCTGGATATATCAGCATGGCATTCTGCCAAGGCTTTTGTGGCCACTATTGATGTACCAGGTCCCAGTAACAACGGTGGAGACCCTGGAGAGAAACATCAGCCAGTTCCTGCGCAGGTGGCTGGGCCTGCCGAAGAGCCTGAGCTGCATTGCCCTGTATGGGCACACCAACAAACTCCAGCTCCCGTTCTCAGGCCTTACAGAGGAATTCAAAGTATCAAGAGCTAGGGAGGTATTACTGTACAGAGACTCATCCGACACCAGAGTCTCCTCTGCAGGCATAGAGGTCAGGACTGGAAGGAAGTGGAGGGCGCAGGAGGCAGTCCAGCGGGCAGAGGCAAGGTTGCGGCATGGTGTGCTAGTAGGGTCTGTGGCAATTGGGCGAGCAGGACTCGGCTGTCATAATATGCCGCGCTATGACAGAGCGCAGGGGAGGGACAGACGGCAGATGATTCAGGGTGAGGTCAGAGCAGAGGTGGAAGAGGAGCGGCGTAGTAAAATGGTGGCTATGCGTCAGCAGGGAGCGTGGACCAATTGGGAACATGCACAGACTCGGAAAATCACCTGGACAGAACTTTGGAGGTCAGAGCCAGCAAGACTCAAGTTTCTGATCCAGTCAGTGTATGATGTCCTACCGAGCCCAGCCAATTTGCATTGCTGGGGGCTAGTGGAAGCACCATCTTGTCCTTTGTGCCCTGCAAGAGGGTCGCTGGAGCACATCTTGAGCTGCTGCCCGAAAGCACTGGGAGAGGGGAGGTACCGATGGCGCCACGACCAGGTGCTGAAGGCAGTAGCTGACACCATCTGTACCGGAATCCAGCAAAGCAAGCATCAGCCCCGAGTAAGACCAGATATTGTTTTCGTCAGGGCTGGGGAGAAGCCTCAGTCACAGCCAAAGGTCCCAGCTGGTCTGCTATCTACAGCAGGCGACTGGCAGCTGAAGGTGGACCTGGGGAGGCATCTGAAGTTTCCAGACCACATTACCAGCACAACACTCAGACCAGACATGGTCCTAACATCGGAGAGTACAAAGCAAGTGGTGCTACTGGAACTCACAGTCCCCTGGGAGGACCGGATTGAGGAAGCTTTTGAGCGGAAAAAGGCGAAATATCTGGAACTGGTGGAGGACTGCAGGCGGAAGGGGTGGAGGGCTCGCTGTGAGCCAATTGAGGTTGGCTGCAGAGGATTCCCAGGACAGAGCTTGCACCGAGCACTCAGGCTGCTCGGAATCAAAGGTGCTCAAGAAAGGAAAGCCACCAGAAACATCTGCGAGGCAGCGGAGAAAGCCTCTAGGTGGCTGTGGATCAAAAGGGGCGACGCATGGCTTAGTGCGCTGCTTGGACACAAGTCGGGGTTTGATCATCCCCGGCTGGGTCGCTCAGGTGAGGGTGTCTGATGATCAAAGACCCGAAACACCCCGTGACCCTGAGTTCATCACTGAGGATGTGTCCAAGCTGCACCACGAAGGTGTTTCTTATAACTGATTCCCTGAAGTCTGTGATTAAGTTACATAAAGTTAAGCAACAGCTGCCTAAATCTGACCTATGAAACTCTCACTCACTCACTCATCGTCGGGACCACTTTATCTTGTATTCAGTGTCGCGGGGGGCCCCGGAGCCTATCCCAGGAGACTTGGGGCACAAGGCGGGGTACACCCTGGACAGGGTGCAAATTTGGGATCAATACAGGAAATTTGGGATCATCAATTAGCCTAATCTGCCTGTCTTTGGACCATGGAGGGAAACCAGAGTACCTGGAGGTAAGCCTGAAAATTCAGCAGATGAAGATGAAAACAATAATGGGAAGGCGGTTTCAGCAGAAGCAACTTTATAACAGGAAGGTACAGATCAGTGTACTGTAATTTACACTATACGGACAAAAATATTTGTACAAACTTGTTAATTATTGAATTCAGCTGTTTCAGGCCCCTTATCCTCTGTGAAGGGCAAACTTAATGCTTCAGCATACCAAGACATCTTTGTCAGTGCTCTGCTTCTAACTTTGTGTCAACAGTTCAGTGAAGGCCCTTTTCTATTCCAACATGACTGTGCTCTAGTACACAAAGTAAGGACTATAAAGACATGGTTTGATGAGTTCTGTGTTGAAGAACTTGACCAACCCAAACACAGAACCCTGACCTCAATACCATTGAGCACCTTGGAGATGAACTTGAACAGAGATAGGGAGCCAGGCCTTCTCGTCCAATATCAGTGTCTGACCTCATAAACACTCTACAGAATGAATGGACATGAATTCCTACAGAAACACTCCAACATCTTGTGGACGGCCTTCCAAAAAGAATGGAAACTGTTATAGCTGCAAAAAGGGGGCAACTCCATATTGTCCGAAGTGTGTATGTATTTGGATACAATGTCACTGCTGGTTTATTGTGTTTAACAATCTAATGAGTGTAGGTTAGAATCTTTGACCATGTTGTGTCTGTGATTTATGCTGAGCTGAACTTCAGGTAAACCGTATGCTTGCTCATGTTAGAATTCGGTATCTTTTACAAACTCGCTCACATTTATTCATACAGGGCGCTAGTCACATAAGGAGCATCAGGTGAATGAGATTCAGTTAATTAACAGGAAAGCCTGTGAAGTGGACTGCACAGGGTGTTCAACCATCTTCTGTACAATTCCAAACTGCAGGGAGCGAAACTGCTCAGCTCAAGTGAACAATGCTTCATCACTTTACTGGAAGTGGACAAGCAAAATTACCCATCAGTCACTGAGCCTCGCTGGACCACAAACAAGACCTGCCATTAGTTTTATGGACCATTCATTATTATCGAGGATGACATAATATTACAATAATTTGTAAGTAATCTACATATACTGTATATTATATAATCAATGAATTGTTAATATTCCATGGACTATTAACCCGCATAATATTAGACTCTTTAAGAATGTCAGCTTTCATCTTATAAATTAATCAAATCACATTAATTCACAAGTTCTATACATTTCAGTAGTATATGGTTTGTAATGTATCAGGTATCTCGATATATAATCAATATTTAATTCCAGTAGTGTCAGACTGCCACAGAAGCAGCATCAGGTATCCGAGGTGTTTCCGTTACCATGGAAATGTACTGTAGGAACTGATGTTGTTGGGTGTTCCAAATGAAGGAGTTTTGTTGAGTGTTTGTCAAGTACCCACAACAGGGAGCAGGGAGCACACTGTACATTGTGGAATGGAAATCAGTACGTCTACATGCCCAGTTATGTGCCACTGTGGATAGTGCTCGAGTAAGGGATTGAACTGGACAACTGTCCTTGGCTCAGTATACACACATGTCAGGGGAATCAATTTATTGACTGAAGTATGTCTGACTCCTCTACGTTAGGTGGCGCTATGCCCCATTCAGCTTGTTAATAATGTATTCCTGGTTGACCCTTTGGGAAAGCACTTGGCAAACAAGTTAGCAGTGAGTAATATGTGAAGTGTAAAAACCAGGGACAACTTTACACGCTGTATGTTTTACTTTTCGTACAAATGAGCTTCACACTTGGTCAGCATGGTGGTGCAGTGTTCAGCACTGTCACCTTGCACCTCCAGGGTCTGGGTTCAAGTCTCGCCTCGGGTCTGTGTGCGTGGAGTTTTCAAGTTCTTTCTGTGCTTGGTGGGTTTCCTCCAGTTTCCTGCCACAGTCTGAAGTCACGCAGATTAGGCTGATTGGGGTTCCCAAATTGCCCATAATGTGTGTGTGTGTTTGTGTAGGAGGTCTAAAAGACCAAAGAGGAGATTTATGGATGCAGTGAGAGAGGACATGAAGTTAGTTGGTGTGAGAAAAGAGGATGCAGAGGATAGGGTTAGATGGAGGCAGATGATTCGCTGTGGCGACCCCTGAAAGGGAACAGCCGAAAGACAAAGAAGAAGTGTGTGTGTGTTTGTGTATGTGCCCTGAGCAGAACTGGCACCCCGTCCAGGGTGTACCCCACCTCGTGCCCTTAGTTGAATTTAGGGATAGGCTCTGCAACCCTGTACACAGGATAAAGTGGTATAGATGATGAGTGAGTGAGAGTAAGTGAGCAGCACGCTATCCCCCATGTTTATCCAAAGGCAGATGTCACTGCTGTTGACTTCAGGGTCAAAGTCTGGGGCAGGAACTGTTGAGCATGTGCAGAGTGCAGAGGCTGATTCCAATGTCTGATTGATCTATACGCGCAGGAGTAGCTCAACTCCCAACCGCGTTATCTGGGAGGGAGTCCGACTCTGAGAAGAAAGTCACTTTTAAAAGTTTTTGTCCGACTAAAACAACATAATTTAAAACTTTCAAGTGTGTCTGTAAGGGGGCGTGGTTAAAAGGGGGTGTGGTTTTTGACTGCAAATTTTGTCTGTTTTCAAACTAGAGTTATTTTATTTATTCTTAAACATTACGGAGTTATCATCTCTCCTAAAACTCATCCGATAAACATGATTTCCTCAGGACCGATAACGGAGTGCTGGAGATGAAGATCCTGCTGCACTCAAGCTCTCCTGCCTCGAGCTTGTACAGAAACGCAGCTAAAAGACCCAGGGAATGATATGACGTGACCTTTCAGGTGATGTTTACCTGATGTGTCCTGATGTGTCCAGTTCAAATACAGAGTAAGGAGTCTTGTTTGAGCTAGCTGTAGAATATGTTATTGGGACGTTACTCTGTAAATTCCACATCCTGAACCTCTCTCTCTCTCTCTCTCTCTTTCTCTCTCGCTCTCTCTGACGTGACTCATCAGTGGTGTGAATGCATTTTTCATATGAAGCAGTGTGGATGGAGACGTGCCCGCTGTAGCTGTTTTTGCCGAGGTGTAAAAGTGGCAGTGTGGAGAAAATGAAGGTGTGATAGGAGGTGATGTTTGGAATAAATGATGACAAGACGAGTTGCTGCTTTTCTACAGATTCAACAGAACAGTAGTGACACTGAAAGATGTTTAAAATTTTAAGAACGTTCTGCTGCACATACTTGTACACACTCTCACACACACTCACACTCCAGGGCTAAATTAGTGTGCACACATTTCACCTTCTCTGTCATGCTGAAACAATAATGAGCCGAAGCGACTGAGCCCTGTTGTGAAACTTTCATGAGCTCTGACTTCGTCTCTGAAATGGCTTAAAACATTAGAGACTCTCCATATCGTTATCGAGGAACCTAGCCGAGGTTCCTCACGAGGCTGTGTGATATCTGCATCATCAAGATGAAACAAAAATCCAGTGATGCTCAAGAGAGTCCAGCGAAGAGTTTAAACACTCTCTGGTTCTGTTATTTACAATCTAATCATTTTTACATCCTGCTTCTTTCATCTTCATCTCAGTTCCCCGCACACAGAGCCAATATTTAGCACTCCAGTTCCACTGGTTCCACTTGCAGGAGCCATGGCCTTTACTGGTTTTCTCCTGCTGAGTCTTATCACGCTTTATCCAAGTAGTTTATTTAGTGTCCATAGAAAAAGGCCTGCAATCTTAGATCTTTACTATGACCAGAGAAATTAAACAGACAAAAGTGTTTCTATATTTTTTAGATTCCTCCATGGTTCTTTAGATGATGTAGGGTGGTAGCCTCCTTAAAAAGAGGTTCTACCTAGAACATTTTCTCTCTGGAATTCTCTAGTATTAGGGTTCAAATATCACCCATTCACCCAAGCATCAAATCTGGGAACCATAAGTGGTTCTTCAGTTGTACCCTTAGTGTAGTTCTATATAGAACCTTTATACAGAAGAACAGAATGTCTGTAGGGTAATACATCACATTTAACACCTGCAAATATTAAAAGTAAGGGTGTAGTTATGTCGGTTGGCCGGCCACAGTCTGTGTACACTTTGATGGTTCTTCAGTTTCACCTCTGAAGGAACTTTTAAAGGTTAGGTGTTGGAACCGACAACAGTTCCAAAAGAGTTCACAAGTAGAACATTTTATGAGTTCCTTGAAGAACCTCTTAGGGGATGTTTAGTTACAACAGAAAATGTTTACTGCATCTTATGGACAATTCTGTTCTGTGTACTGATGTATTGCAATGTATCGTGTCCTGTACTGTTTGTACATTTGCACAAGTGACCTTTATGAAGTGAAGTTGTCTTTTTTTTAATAGTTTTAGCTAGTTTTGTTAATTTGTGTTGTACTGTATGTAGCACCTTGGACCTGGAGAAACACTAATTCACTGTGTACTGAACTGTACAGTACATGGTTAAAATGACAATAAAATCCTACTGACTTGACCTTACCTGACTTGAGTTGACTTAGTTTGACTTGTCCTTAAAGTTCTATGCAGAGTCCTATAATTGATTGGTTCTCCATCAGAAAAGGATTAAAATATACCAATTTAGTATAACTTTAAGATTTAATTATTTGTCACTTTTATCTCACAGCACCAGTGAATTGTTTTTTTTGCATATCCCAGTTAGGAAGCTGGGGCCAGAGTGCAGTGGCAGACAGGGTACAGCGCCGCTGGAGCAAATAGGGTAGCTCAAATTAAAAGTTTATTTGTCACATACACAGTCATACACAGTACGATATGCAGTGAAATGCTTGTATGACCGCCAGTGACCTTAAAAATAAAATAAAAGCTTATATGTAAGGAATAAATATTAATAAAAAGAAATACTAAAGAAAATTAATTTAACTAGTAAAATAAACTGTACAAATAAGGGCATAATAAAAATATTACAAAATATAGAAATATAGAGGAAAAAAAGTATGTATAAAATTTTTAAAGTGGCAAAGGCTGTGCAAATATGCATGAAAAGTGACTTATGAAAAGTGTCATGTGCAATGGTCAAGATATATAAATATGTAGTGCATGAATGTGTCCATGATTGTCCAGTCAATGTCAATGTTTAAAAAGATGTTATTACTCCTGTGTGGTGGTGTGATTGAGAGACCTTATCGCCTGCGGGAAGAAGCTCCTCCTCAGTTTCTCTGTGTTGGCCTTCAGGGAGCGGAATCGCTTCCCAGACCGCAACAGAGAAAACAGTCCATTGTTGGGATGGCTGAGGTCCTTCACGATCTTCCTGGCCTTGGTCCAGCACCGCTTGCTGTAGATCGAGTGCAGGTCAGGGAGCTCAGTGCGGATGATGCGCTCAGACGATCGCACCACCCTCTGTAGAGCTCGTCTGTCCTGCATGGTGCTGTTTCCAAACCAGTTCTTGATGTTTCCCGTCAGGATGCCCTATATGGTACAGGAGTAGAAATTCCTGAGCACCTTAGAGGGCAGTCTGATGTCTCTCAAGCGTCTGAGGTGGGAGAGACGCTGCCGGGCCTTTTTCACCATGGTGTTGATTAGAGATGTTCCGATACCATTTTTTCCCTCCCGATACCGATTCCAATACTTGGGCTCAGGGTATCGGTCGATAACGAGTACTGATCCGATACCTGGGTGTGTATCTGTATCTGTAGATACTACTAGCCCTGTGTAACGGGTTCGACCCTATGTGCATGGGCAACACCATGAAACACGGACACGAGGCGAGGTCTTACAGGAAAAATGGTAATTTATTTCGAAAAATGGGTAAGGAAAGGGTTAAAGGCTCTTTTCCACTTCGGCGGCAGGGATTCGAAGGTGGGTTCGACGCAGAAGTGAAGGTGCCGTGGGAGCTCGCGCAGCTCGTTCACGTGCTGTCCTCTCGTGGAGATCAAAGGGGCGGCGTTCCCCTTTTTAAAGTCTCTGGGGCGCATCACATCGCCCCGCTCGAGTGCCACAATCTCTCATATTCTCTCAAATCCACCGTGTTGCAAAGTCCAGCTTCCCAACAGTCAGACCCCAAGTTACACTCCCCAAAGTGTTTTATAGCGCCGGAAGAAATCCGGGATCATCAACGAGCCGTGTCTGATTCCACGGCCCTGCTCCTTCACATACCTAAAGCGGGGGAGGCTGCCTAACTAGTGAGCTTCAGAGTGAACGAGGAGCGATATCAATTTGGGCGCACGCCGTGACACTCTGTAAGTAAGCAAAGCTAGCGGGCATAACTAGGTTATGTTTATGAAAATGGTATCGGATCGGTACGTGGACTCCAATACTCGCCGATTCCGATGCCAGATTTCCGATACCAGTATCGGAATCGGAACATCCCTAGTGTTGATGTGACGGGACCATGACAGATCCTGCGTGATGTGAACACCGAGGTATCGGAAGCTGTCCACTCTCTCCACTGGGCTCCTGTTGATGACTGGGGTATGATAGTTCCTCTCCTGCTTTGTACAAAAGTCCACTATCAGCTCCTTTGTCTTGCTGATGTTCAGGAGGAGATTGTTCCTCTGGCACCAGTTTGCCAGATTTCCAATCTCCTCTAGGTAGGCCGACTCATCATTGTTGGTGATCAGGCCCACCACGACAGAGTCGTCAACAAATTTGATGATGGCGGTGGAGTTGGTAGTGGCCACGCAGTCGTGGGTGTACAAGGCGTACAGCAGGGGGCTTAGAACACAACCCTTGGGGGCTCCAGTGCTGAGAGAGAGTGAGGTTGAGACATGTCCACCCATCCTTACTGCCTGTGGTCTGCCAGTCAGAAAATTGGAGATCCACTGACACATTGATGAGCTGAGTCCCAGGTGCTCCGTGCAGAGCTGTAGTCGATGAAGAGCATTTTAACATAATTCCCTTTCCTAGTGTCCAGGTGAGTGAGCGATGTGTGGAGGAGATTGCTTCATCTGTGGAACGGTTCTGTCGGGTATGCAAACTGTAGTGGGTCGAGTGTGTCCAGTAGTGAAGAAATGATGAAGTCTCTGCCCAGGCGTTCAAAACACTTCATCACTACTGAAGTGAGGGCTACAGGGTGATAGTCATTGAGAGAAACAGGATGTGGTTTCTTTGGGACAGGACCAATGATGGACTCTTTGAAGCATGCAGGGATCACCGACTGTGATAAAGAGATGTTGAATATCTCAGTGAACACCGGTGCTAGCTGGTCTGTGCAGGCTCTGAGAATACGACCTGAGATGCCGTCCTGCTGCTTTCCTGGTGTTCACTCTCTTGAAGGCTCTCCTCACGTCATGCTCGGTGATGATGAACACGTTTCCGGTGCTGGCAGTTAGCACCGCTAGCATTAGCAACGCTAGGGTCTTTAGCTGCAGCCTCGAAGAGAGCATAGAAGGTGTTCAGCTCGTCTGCCAGAGTCGCATCCGCATTCGTCATACCGGTTGTTGGTGTTTTATAATCCGTAATTGTCCTTAGTCCCTGCCACAGGCCCCTAGAGTCACTCTGTTGGAGTTGTGACTCTAGTTTGCGTCCGTAGCACTGCTTCACCTCTTTCACCACTTTCCGCATGTTATATGCCGCAGCTTTGTATGGTTCCATGTCCCCCGACGCAATTCCCGTGTTGTAAGCAGCGGTGCGAGATCTCAGAGCGTCGCAGATGGTTTTATCCACCCATGGCTTCTGGTTAGGAAACGTTCTGATAGTCTTTTTCTCCACGGTATTATCAGCTAGTTTCCCAATGAATCCCACAACCGCTTCCGTAAACACGCTGACGTCATCGGACCTGTTTCTGAACATGTCCCAATCTGCGTCATCGAGTGCATCCTGTAACGCGGCCACCGATTGGTCCATCCAGCGCGTGACCTCCCTCTGAACCGGAACTTCCTGTTTCAGTCTTTGTTTGTATTTTGGCATGAGGAAGATGTCGGCGTGGTCGGATTTACCATACGGTGGACAAGATTGTTCCTTGTAGCCGTCCTTGACCATTGTATAACAATGATCTAGTGTCCTTTCGCCCCTGGTGGGGCAGGTGATGTGCTGATAAAAGTTTGGCGCTACGCGTTTGAGGTTGGCACTAGTAAAGTCCCCCGCCACAATGAACGCATCGTCCCGATTCTGTGTTTGGTGCTGTGTGAGAGAACAGTTCTCCCCCTCTTTCTCTTCCCGTAACCAATCCCCCCCCCCCTCTTTCTCTCTCTCTGTCGAGATACACATTGCATTCCTGAGCTGCCAGTGATCCAGACTCCCTCTGCCCTCCGGACCTGTCTGACCCATCCTGGTGCCCCACTTCTGCTTTATCTCATCACATGGATGCCCCGTGTGTCTCTTTGGAATGTGTCTGGTGTCTAGGGATGGTTCTCTCTACCTATAAGACGGTTCTGACCTTGACTGGTGTTGGCAGCTGTTTCTCTGAGGACTTGACAATTCAATAGTTCAGCACTGGAACTTCCTACAAGTAAGTTCTAATAACTACCTGGATTCCATATTAACATCAATTAACATCAACTATTATAGCTGAACTGCTTGCCACCTAACACACAGTATATATGCAGATCAAGTCCTGCTATCTGTTTGACCCAAATGAGGATGGGTTCCCTGTTGAGTCTGGTTCCTCTCAAGGTTTCTTCCTATTACCATCTCAGGGAGTTTTTCCTTGCCACTGTTGCCTGCAGCGTGCTCACCAGGGACTATCTGACCATTTTGATTCATACACATTCACATTCCACAAACTTAAATAATTATTTTGATTGTGTAAAGCTGCTTTGCGACAATAACAATTGTTAAAAGTGCTATTCAAATAAAATTGAATTGAATCTGAAAGAACACACTTTTTTTTAGCAAGCTGAAATCCTCAATCATCAAAAGAACCCCTGAATGAGTTTTCCTTTAAGTCTGTAGCTAACATTAAAGAGTGTGTGCTGAGTCTGAACATCTGCTCAGTCAATAAATGTTGTGAAATCATTTTGATTTATTTAGAGTTAATATTTTACAGTTGTTTTAATGCCACTGATGATGTTGTATAATGTTCTGTGTTTCTCGCAGTTGTGCCTCGGGGCACAATCATCGTCTCACAGCTGCGCCGTGGGGTTTTTCAGAGCGAAGCAGAACCCGGGCCGTGCTGGAATACTAATCAGGCCGCTAATCTCTCCCAGTTGTTAATTAGGATTCTGGAGAACAAAAAAAGCCGTCACCTGCTTGATTGAAGGGCTGATCGCTGCGTGTAAGCGTTTGACTCGATTGACCTGAGTTAAAAATAAGAGCATCGAGCAGGCGGGGTCTAAACACGACCCTGTCTGTGGCATTATTAGTGAAGCATCGTTGTAATCTTCTTAATCACTTCCTTTTTAAAGTAAGGTTGGCTTCAGGGGGAAATTAAACCTTAAAACGGAGAGTCTCATAAATAATCACAGACCAATATGAGCTTGCTGTTGTTTTTATTGTAATTTTCAGATTCAGTTCTATAATACTACGGCTCATCACATCACATCATGTCACATCACAGTGAAGGCTTTAGCTCAATGTTCTGAACAAGCCTTGGACACCAGCCATCCTTTTATCTGTCTTTCTGACTCAAATAGCTTGAAAAGCTGGACTGAATCAGTGACCTTGACAGACATTACAGAGAGAAGAGATCCTATGAGCTGAAGGAAACACATGACTCGATGACAGACTCAGTTTGACAGCAAATGTGACCAAAACCCACATCCACACCAAACTGTGCCTTACTTTGTTGTTAGCGTGATACCATCAAGGGGTCCTCTGAGGAGTGTACCATATGTACCATCTATTATTTATAGCACTTATCCTGTGCAGGGTTGTAAGGGCCTGGAGCCCATCCCAATGAAGCTCAGGGTACAAGGTAGGGTACACTGTGGAGAGAGTGCCATCTTGTCACAGGGCACACTAGCACATTTGGGCACTCCAATCACACACTATAAGTAATTTGGTATTGCCAATCAGCCTCAAAAGTTGGACTGAACCGTGGGAGGAAACCAAAGTACCAGGAGGAAGACAATTGAGTATCGAAAGAATACACATATAACACATATAGCCAGGAGGTAAGATTTGAACCCCCAAACCTGGATCAGTGAGGGGTAAAATTAAGAATTCCTATCGCCCACAAAGATAGACTTAGACGTCTTTCTAATAAGGAGGAGGCAATGTATAAGGAGTCTACATAGAACTTTTAAAGAGATAACTGAAGGATCATTAAGGGTTTATATGATCAATACTGTATTAATACTGTATCAATACTGATTAATACTGTAAGTGCATCTGTTGATTTCTATAGATAGCCCTTTTAAAGGGGGGGCCTTTAAAACTGTGGCAAAAGGTGGGTACCACAGAAACTACAAAGGATGTTTTCCATATTTATGATAGGGTGACATGGTGAATATCCACAAAAGAACTGAGAATGAAAGTGAAAGTGCAGTCATTTTTGTAGGGTTTTCAGTACGTCGGCTGTCATTGGGGGAGTGGGGGAGGGGGGCTGTGGATTGGGCGAAAAATTAGAATTAATCTTTACCAGTTGGTTATTTATGGATGTCAATCTGTAGACAATTGACCATCAGTTGTTAATTATCTGTTATTGTTTAACCATTGATCATTAACATCTCTATCAGCAGTCTTCCTCTTTCCAGCCAAATGACAATGACACAATGTACAGTATAATTATGTACCATGCGTGACACAAAGATTTTTCATCTGCTTGTTGCATTTATGTCTCCATGTTGGAGTGAGAATAATCTTTTCTCCTTCATTGGCAGACACACATTCAGCAAGTATCGTCCATTGTTCGCTATTTTTCATCACAAGCTAAAGGGGGCCTTAAGATCACCTGGGGTCCGTTCTTCGTACATCGCTAACTCAGTTAGCTGGATTTGATTGTTGTGGATTTGTCCTGATCTTGGATTGTTTCGTTCTTCGATGCGCTTCTCGCACTTGTTGTCATAGCAACATGTCCGTAAGCTTGAACCTGCTCGGTAGCAGGTTTATTTCATGTAAACAGGATTAAGGCTGCGCTCCTGCCGGGTTATGATTGGTTGAAATGGTGAGGTTACATCTGATTGGTTAAAGAGCGCTGACGCGGACTGACTCACGTGGGAAAAGAAAAGTATCTTGCATATATGCCCCCCTGCCATGGATAATCGCTATCAAATATTATATTAGAACATAAATTCCTAGATTTATTATTATAAAATATGATATTACTATTATAATAAACCCTAGGCACGAGACAGCTGTCAAGACCATTAATACAAATTCTTG
Organism: Channallabes apus; assembly: GCA_030522415.1. Taxonomy (NCBI): domain Eukaryota; kingdom Metazoa; phylum Chordata; class Actinopteri; order Siluriformes; family Clariidae; genus Channallabes; species Channallabes apus. The sequence goes on from CM060106.1 coordinate 43,733,332, forward strand.
TATAATGTTTATTTTGTAACATAATTTTTTTCAGGGGTTTGTCATGAATATGAAAATAAATATTTATATATGATAAAAATAAATATTTTTATAATGAAAAATTGGACAAAAATATTTTTATTATAAAATAACCAATATAAAAGTATACATGTATTTGAAAAAAAAAAAATATATATATATATATATATATATATATATATATATATATATGTGCTGAGTTAAATATATATATATATATATATATATATATATATATATATATATATATATATATTTTTTTTTTTTTTTTTTTTTTCACATACAACATTTATTTTCATATTGCATATTTTATTTTTTTGTCTCATGTAATTTGGAAACCATTAACCTATGAATTTAAGTTCTAATATAATCTTTAATAGTGATTATGTAGGGGGGGCAATTTCCATGGCATGGGGCATTTCAGCGCATAACACGTTACAAAATAAATTGAGCCCGCTCTTTTGCCATTTCTTCAACCAATCGAAGGGCTTGTGATCAGTGTTTCTACTGTCGATGCATATCGCCTTTTAAACCAACGCACGAGCGCGCAATAATCCTAGACAACTCAATCCAGCTATACTAATCAACAACAGGTGTGCTCGAAGAACCAACGTAGCCAGAGCGTAATTAGCATGATGATCTCATCTTAGATGTGTCAGTTCATCTCGGATGTGTCAAGTGACGTACGAAGAACGGAGCCCTGAAGTGTTTTCTGTAGACTCATCTTGTTTACTCATACAGTACCACCTTCTTAGGAAAACGTCTCGGGTTACTTTGCTGTAACCCTGTTCCCAGAAAAGGCGGGAACGAGATGCTGCGTGAAAACGCTATGGGAACATCTTGTCATGTTGCTGGCTGTGAGGCATGTGTGTATAAACACGCCAAATTTTGGCCTATATAACCTCGGTCAGGTGACGTCATCTGATAAGACGCACCGGCAGGTTATAAATAGTAGTGAGCCAGAGGCATTCCTCAGATTGATTTGTCTGAACGGACGTCCGGTCACGTGGCAGTACGGCATTGGGACACAGCATCTCGTTCCCGCCTTTTCTGGGAACAGGGTTACAGCAAAGTAACCCGAGACGTTCCCTTTCAAAGGCTTCACTCGATGCTGCGTGAAAACGCTATGGGAACGAGATTACCAGCGCCACCGCACTGCAAGTGTCTGGACCCCAAGGTTGTGTAGCGTGTGCGCACAAGGCCGAGAAGGTCTCAGAACTATGCCTGGGCAGCTAACTCAGGGCTTTCCGTGAGCCCGGAGTAGCATAAACATCCAGATTATAAATGTAACAAATGTGTGCAGGAGGACCAAACTTCCACATCACACAATTGCTGCAGGGGAGTAACTCTTGCAAGAGCAATAGATGAGGCGGTCCCCCTGGTTGAATGAGCCCTGATTCCTAGAGGCGAAATGAGCCCACGCGCCTCATAGGAGAGGGCAACAGCATCTCTCACCCAATGTCACCCTTTAAATAAATTCCATTTGAGAGCATAAGCTCTTGAAGAACGATACTAGATCCAGAGTCAGAGAGTAGCAAAGGGGACATTTGCTGATCTTGCGAGGCAAAAAGGTCCACCTCTGCTATATGAAATCTCTCCCAGATTGACTGACTACTTCAGGGAGGGGTTTCTATTCCCCGTGTGTCAGAGATTTACTGGACAGTACAACTGCTCTCACATTCATATGCCCTGGAATGTAAATCGCGTTGAGGGACAGGAACCTGGTTTGCTAGCTATTTAGCGGCGCGGGCACAGTCTACCCTGGAGATTAATATATGAGACTTGCCATAGTGTTGTCTACCCGCAATGGGACATGGCACTCTCAACTGCTGGAGGAAGTGCTTTAGGGCCAGCAATAGAGCCATAATTTCGAGGCAATTGATGTGCCGTGCGAGAAGAAGGCCTCTCCAGCTCCCTTGGGCTGGACGGTCATCTAAGACCGTTCCCCCCGCCTGTGAGGGAAGCATCTGATGTTAGCATCTGCGACGACAAAACGAACTTAGAGTGGGACCCAGAGTCAGAACCGGGGCCTTGAACCACATAGGAGGGGTACGAAGCACTCGGTGCGTAACCCTTGTTGGGGATCGGCCCTAGAGTGAAATCCCCTGTCTTAGCCACTGAAATGCTCTCATGTGCAGAAGGCCTAAGGTGTCACCGATAGAGCTGCCATGGGCGCTAAGATCTCTGAAAGTGATGGTCACTTTCTTGCTCTAGCTTGATTTCCTTGAAGGTGTTGATAATGGATTCGACACGTGCAGGAGACAGTCGTGCCCGCTTACGATCGAATCTCATGTGACATCCAAATCCTCAGAACAGGAAAGAGCACGCTTTCGTGGCGTTGGGTCTCAATCCTCAGAAACAAAGATGAGCTAGGGCGACATGCTAATGTTGAAGCACTTGTTAATGAGACTGGACCAGCCAGTCGTCTATGTAATTCGAATATGGATGCCCTGGTAGTTGTAAGAGCCAGGACTACATCCATACATTTTAATATGTGCGGGTGAGAGAGCTAGACCAAATGGAAGGACCCGATACTGGTAAGCTTGCCCCCCGAAAGCGAACCTCAGGTCTTTCCCTGTGTTGTGGCAATATGTCTATATGAAAGTAAGCGTCCTTCAATCGATTGTCACAAATCAATCGCTCGGTAGGATTTGAGAGCAATCACTTTAATAGTCAACATTTGAAACTGTATTATTTATTTTAGATAGCGGTACAGCCCGCGGAATCTAAAAATTTGGACGCAGCCCCCCGTTCCTCTGGAAACCAAGGAATACTGACTGTAGTAGCCTTACTCGCTGTCTGGTAGGGGAGCATGTTCCATGGCCCCATTCCCCAGCAGCTTCTGTTAGGAGATGTGCACTTTCTGGTTTCATGGAAGTGGAGACCACGCCATTTTGAAACGCGGAAGGTGATGTGAGAACTGACTCCTGTAGTTTCTCTACAGGCCTTAGTACCCAAGGAGATATACTTGGCACTAGCTTCCACGCTGCCAATTTCTCAGAAAGGGGCAAAGTTTCGGTGGCTTGGTTAAACGGGGGGGATGTTAGATGTTCGGCATGCTGAATGAACCTCAGGGCTTCTTTGTGAAGAAGACAATATGCCAGTCTGACCTTTTTGAGGCTGATAGTGAGGCGCGTCACACCCCAAAGGGGTGGCAGCCTCAAAAACACTCTCCTTGTGTTTCACGCCTCGCAAGAGTCAGACCCGGTCGAGATTGTGTGCCCGAAGGCTTGTTCATATAACTTCGACTCATGAACCTAGTGGCAAACAAGTTAACGATATCACCAAACAGGCCGTAAGGCGAGATAGGGGCATCCAGAAGGAATGCACGATTCTTATCCTTGATGCGCCTGAGATTTAATCACAAGTGCCTCCGCGTGAAACCCATCGCAGCCATAAAATGGCCGATAGCACGAGCCGTCTGCTTTTGTTGCATGTAGAGACAAGTCTGTGGCCCGGCGTAATTCCAATATGCCCTATCTGAAGAGCCCCGCCAGTGCTCAAGTCTCTCAGCAGGTCAGCCTGGTAGGCCTGCAAAACCGCCCTGGTGTGCAAAGGAGCACCAACTTGACCTGCTGCCTGAAAAGCTTTTCCCTCCGGGGAAGATGAAAGTCTACACAGCTTGAAAGGAAGTATTAGCTTTTCAGGAAGGATGATGTCCCAGGAGAGAGATAGCTTTTGAAGTGTCTCTTCTATCTGGGCGACATCATATACCTCCGCGCTTCCACATCAACTATATTTAAACAATAAATAAGTTAATGGCAGGAAAACACGGGATTAATAAAGCTAACTCCATGAAAGGGTTAACTCATATGGAGAAAGCTAAGAGGGGGTGTGGGGGGGGAGCGCGTCATTGAGGCTCCGCCCCCCCGGCCATCCGACAGCAACTGCCATTTTTAATTTTTTTTGTGCTCGGAGAGTATTTCCATCTCCGCGGTTTAAGCAAGATAGGTTGGTTATCCTTACCCATTCACAGGAAGCCCATGGTACGCTTGAGAGCGGACAGAGGGATTTCCCTATCCAACGAGGAAGTGAATTTTAAGCACCAAAATGCGCCGCGGCTCGAAGCTTCTCAAGGAATGCGAGGTGCGCGAGCATTTTAATCGAAGAGGTAAAGTGTAGAGATCGCCCTCCGATATGGATATCACCCACGGAAGGACATCTCATTTTAAAACTCAGATATCGGTGAGTTAAACACTTCTTATTTTGGTTTCAAACACAAACACGCTCAACACAACGAGGTGAAGACAAAAGATCTGAGGAATGCCTCTTGCTCACTACTATTTATAACCTGCCAGTGCATCTAATCAGATAACGTCACCTGACCGAGGTTATATAGGCCAAAATTTGGCGTGTTTATACACACATGCTTCACAGCCGGCAACATGACAAGATGTTCCCATAGCGTTTTCACGCAGCATCGAGTGAAGCCTTTGAAAGGGAACCAGGGTTCTGCAAGGTTCTTAAAAGATTTCTATTGCCTCTTTTGCTCACGAAAATTTCTGTTGTAGTGCTGAACCATTAAGGGCACCATTAGGGGCCTACAAAAGAATCATGAAGTGTTCCTAACTAGACCCAATTTAATGGAATTTCAAGACTGTAGACTCATTTGGGGACTTTACATCCTTAAAGTGTGTACTTTGATCTATTTCTTACAGGAACCTCTGTGTTGTTGGGTTCTACAAAAGACATACAGTAAGGCTTCCCACTATGGGACATCTGTAGAACTCACAGACATTGTAAAGAATGTTTGCCACTGTATTACTTTCTGCAACCTGTAACAAGTTGTTTAACACTGCATTCCTAACATGGTTCTTAATCTTAAATAAGGTTTTACTTTAAACACCTTTTGATAGAGAACCAGTCTATGAAAGAACTTTTAGGAGAGGATACAGCTGAAGAACCACAACATGCATGTTTATCGTGGGCTGAGAAGAACACTCATGCAGAATTTAATAACAGGTGGTTTCTTGTCTGGTATAGTTTCATGCTTTTATTTGTGTGTGTGTGTGTGTGTGTGTGTGTGTGTGTGTGTGTGTGTGTGTGTGTGTGTGTGTGTGAGAGAGAGAGAGAGAGAAGGCAGAGTGAACTCGCACCCCACGGCATTCCCGGGATTATCTACGAGAAGGACCCATGATGGATTCGGCTTAATTAGCCTTTAATTAAAGAGCTTGTAGAAGTTGTATTGGTGTGAGGTGAAAGAAAGCATGTGTTTCTGATGAGTAAGTAATAGAAGACATGTAATTAATAAAGTACAAAACAAATCAGGAAGAGAAGAGTGTACAACGAGTGGACAACGAGTCTTAAAGCACATTAAGGGCGTTTTCTCACTGGGGTCCAGGAACCGTTTCCGATTACAATTGGCCCTGAGACCAGTTGATTTTTGTCTGTGAGCATTCAATCGTTCCATTCTCTGGAACGAATCCCGGGAACGTTTGCGTATGCGCTCATGCTCAAAAGAGGAAGTGATGTACAGGTAGTTACTGTTTGACTCTGTAGTCAAACAAACGTGGCTGCAAAAGAATCTCTGAAGTAATGCCAAAGTACTGTGTTTGCTAGAAATTTACACAGATGAAAACATCCAAAGACAATCGAACACTACACATTAAAACTCATATTTACAGAAGTATCCATAAGTATTTAGACATGCGTGCGATACTGCAGTGAGGAAAAGGATGAAAACCATTCAGTGTGATCAAGTCGGTACCACCTCTGTCCCACGACACCGTCTACATTCATCATCTGAACCGGACAGTGTGGATCCTGGTCCAGCAGAGAGCCTGCGAGCGGTAAGTTAATATTAAATACTAGAGTTATTAACGCTGTTAAAGAGAGTCTCATATTATCACGTCATCTCCTGGTGATTGTCTGTGGATCTTGTGGTGACATTTAAAATGCATATAATAAGATGTACAGGATGATCCTTTCACATTAACTCACACCAAAGTTAACACCTCATGTCTGCTTACTTTAAGGCCCCAGAAAAATTCCCTGTTCAAAACAGTAGAATGTGATGAAGTTAAGTGCTATGCTGATGTAACTATTAGAGTTACAGGTACTTACACATTTTATGTATAAAGTTTATGTATCTACTGCAGTACATCTTAGAGACACTTATGTCCATGATCCACATGAGCTTCACACAATTTCACATTATCTGTGATTGCTCTGTGATTGCTGTGAGAAAATTCGTATGTTGGAATAATGAAATGTGTACAATGGGTTCATGGTTGCAACCTTAAGCAAATTTCTTGCTTTTATACTTTCTTGCAGACAGACACTGGAGGAAACACAGACTGAGACCCATGACAATAGCACAAGACCAGCTATCAGCAGAAGAAAGAGGAAAAACCTGACGTGCAAGAGCAGGAGACTCCTGTTGCCTGGAATGAAATCTCACATTTTGATGGAGGGGCGATGACTACAGACACAGAGGAAGGAACATCAAGAGATATGTTAAATTATATATAATATTTTTTTTTTACTTGAATAATTTTTAATAAAACCTTTTGCACTCTAACCAGTATTTTGTCTCTATTCCACACATCTTGTATTTTACAGTATGCATTTACTTTCTAAAATATAGTATAAACACACTGCACACAAAACATGTTAAACACAAAACGTCTCGGGTTACTTTGCTGTAACCCTGTTCCCTGAAAAAGCGGGAACTCAAACACGCCAAATTTTGGCATATATAACCTCGTCACCTGCAGGTTATAAATAGGAGTGAACCGGAAACATTCCTCAGATCAATTTTGTCTGAAAGGACGTCCAGTCACATAAGCAGTGCGGCATGGGAGCGCAGCATATCGTTCCCGCTTTTTCAGGGAACAGGGTTACAGCAAAGTAACCCAAGATGTTCCCTTTCAAAAGCTACACTCGATGCTGCGTGAAAACGCTATGGGAACGAGAATATCAACACTGCTGCACTCCAAGTGTCTGGACCCCCAAGGTTGTGTAGCGTGCACGCACAAAGGCCAAGGAGGTCTCAGAGCTAACTCTGTGAGGCTGACTCGAGGACCCGTGAGCCCGGAGTAGCATGAACATCCAGGCTATAGAATCTCACAAATGTGTGTGGAGAGAACCAACCTGCCGCATCACATACTTGCTGCAGGGGAACACCTCTTGCCAGGGCAATAGATTTGGCAATCCCCCTGGATGAATGAGCCCTGTGTCTTAGAGGCGAAGTGTGACCACGCGCCTCGTAGGCTAGGGCAATAGCATCTCTCACTGGATGTGACAGCGTTTGGCATAAAAAAAGGCTGCTCTGACTTACGCCACTAGCTAGCGCGGTGGACGTAAATCTGAACTGTGCGTACTGAAGACCGTAGTGAAGCCTTTCCTACTCCGAAGCTGTAAAAGGCGGAGGACAGAGGCTTCGAGGAATACTGGGTGCATGGATAAGACTGAAAATAGTTCGGGTGAGGATGCAGAATAGCTCTGACTAGCCCAGGGGCAAAGTCTAGGAGGACAGGAGCCTGCAGATCACTTGAAAGAAGTAACTATAAAAAAAACATCTTAAGGGTCATCCTGACCCATCAGTCTGTACATGACAAGCCGAAATTCATGACATGCTGCGTACATTCTGAGGGTACTAGGGCATAAGCCCGAGACAACTTTCTTACAGAACTCCAGCACTGAAACAATTCGGCAGTGGACTGGGTCTGCATGTTTCGCCATGCACCACTTTCAAATACCCTCTCCTTAAGGGCATAATGTCTTCTAGTGCGTGAAGGTTCCAGGGCTCCCAACTTCCCTGGAATATAAATCGCCATGTGGGACAGGAATTCGTCCTGTGCCCCAAGCAGAACCTGGTCCACCCTGGCGATTATGTACAAGACTACCATAGTGTTGTCCACCCGCACTAGGACATGGTAGCCTCACCTGCTGAAGGAGGTGTTTCAGGGCAAAAATAAAGCCATCAGTTCGGGGCAATTGATGTGCCATGCGAGAAGATGGCCTCTCCAGCTCCCTTGGGCTGGACGGCCATCTAAGACCGTACTCCAGCCCGTGAGGGAACCATCTGTCGTTTGCGTCTCGCGACGACAAAAACGCACATAGAGTGGGACCCAAAGTCAGAAATCAGGTTCTGGACCACATAGAAAAGGGTACGAAGCCTCTGGCTTAACCTCACGGGCATAAGGATCATGGATCATGCATTCATGCATGATCCATGATCATGATGATCATGCATGATCAAGGATCATGCATTCCTCCCTGATGCCCCCATCTCTTGCCGTAGTCCAGGATGCCGAACTTCTAGTTTTAGAACTCCTGCCCCTTTCGGAGAAACTGACAGCGTGGAAGCTACTGCCAGGTGTATCTCCTCGGGTATTAAGGACTGTAGAAAGAGGCTACAAGATCCAGTACGCAAATCGCCGTCCACGTTTCAACGGCGTGGTCTCCACTTCCGTGAAACTGGAAAGGGCGCACCTTCCGACTCTGGAATTGCAATGCTGCTGGGAAAGTGGCCATAGAACATGTTCCCCTAACAGACAGAGAGTCAGGCTACCACAGCCGGTATTTCTTGGTTCCAAGAAAAACGGGGGGGGGCTGCGTCCAATTTTAGATTTTCGCTGGCTTAACCGCTATCTGAAAAAGTGCAGGTTCAAAATGTTGATTGTCAAAACGATTGTTCTCAAATCCAACCAGAGGATTGGTTGCGACAATCTACCTGAAGTGCGCATATTTTCAAACTGTCTGCGGCCTCTAGACACAAAAAGAACAATCTTGCTTTCATCAGTCCACAAAATATTGCACCATTTCTCTTTAGGCCAGTCAATGTGTTCTTTGGCGAACTGTAACCTCTTCAGCTCGTCTTTTTTCCAACAATGAGACTTTGCGGGGGCTTCTTGCTGATAGCTTGACTTCACATAGCCGTCTTCTAATAGTAACAGTGCTAACAGGTAACTTTAGATGTTCTTTGAGTCAATTTTGTTATTCTTTTGTTATGCTATTCTTTTGATCCATTCGAATGGTAGTTTTCCGTTTCTTCCACATCTTTCTGGTTTTGTTCTTCATTTTAAAGCTTAAAAATGATTTGGTATCATTTTAGCAGAGCAGCCTATCATTTTCTGCACTTCTTTGTATGTTTTTCCGTCTCTAATCAACTTTTGAATCAAAATACGCTGTTCTTCTGAACAATGTCTGGACGACCCATTTTACATGTACTCTGATTTTTGGAGAGATATGCACACGACAACCTTTTCTGCATTTATGCTTAAATAAAGGGAGCTTGTTTGACACCTGTTTTTCACAGAATAATTTATCTCTCTAATTGAACTCCACACTGCTATTATTTTGAACGGGCTAATATTTGTTTTTCTTCACTTAAATTAAACTAATAATACATTTAGCACATTTTTCTTCATGTTGTGATTCAGAAGAGAATGTGCAGGGTGTCCAATGCATTTATGTGATTAAAATTTAAAGTTATTATATGGATATGGAGCTTTACTCACTTTTTTCAATAGACTGCTATTATTTTGAACATCACTGTATGACATATATTTATGATTGCAAGCTTAACCGAAGGTTACAAAATAAAGTAAAGGAAAACCGTAGCTAGATACTGTTGTTATTTTTACCATAATGGTATTTAATATTAAGTTAAAGATAAAACATGTTTTGAAGATAAAATAGAATTAACTTTTTTACATAATGAATTTAGCTAGCAACATCATGAAAGCTAATCTATGTAGCTATCTCCAGCCACATATGATGCACCTGAGTTACTGTACCTACTGTAGCTAGAGCCAGCAAAATCAATAACTTTTTCAACAAAAATAGTTTTAGCAACAAACTGAGTGCTAATGTTAGCTAATGTTAGCTCATTTAAGTTGACAGGTGTTAAGGAGGTGTTTTCTGGTTAAAGCTAATGACAACAATGAGTCAAAAACCTTTGAATGTGTTCATTAGCTAAATGATTCACTCACTGATTCACTCAATTCAGTGATTCATTTAAGTTGTACTTCAGGTATTTTTGCCTTGTGAGACAGCGTTATAGAGGTGTTTCTTATTTTTTTTAAAGTGATTTGTGTTAAATACTGCAGAGGAAGCGGTGTGAGAGGCAGATTAATGGTGCGGCGTTTGACAGGCGGCTCATCTGTAATGAAAATGAGTCAGCGCGACTTTTCAACCTTCTCATCTCATACTGTAGGTAACGATAGCAAGAAAGAACACATACTCACTTGCTGTAAAGTTGAGGCTCGCTTTTGTGTGAAAGAAGAAAAAAAAAGATTTTTTTATTTATATCACAGGAAATTAATTAGTGTAAATAATACTTGCTCTGGCTCAGAGTGGTGTTTACGTGATGATTGATGAACGTGAGCCCACAAACTCATTCTGCTTATGGCACCTGATCATTAACAGGCTTTTGCGTGGGAGTCCGGAACATTAAAGCCAAGCTGAGTTTGTCCACCGCAACTCAGAAATGTGGCATGAACAAGCTGACCCTGCGCACAGACACGGGGACGAGGCTACTGTCGATTCCAGAAATCAGTGAATCGTTTCAGATAGCTGTCCGAGTTACTGTTGATTGAATTCATCAAAGTAAACAATCTCAATTGCTGATTCAGTCACTGATTTACTCAATCATCCAGACTGATGTTCAGCTCAACATTAATTAATCAACACAAAAAAAACCAGTTAATAATCTTAGCTGTTGTTTTTTATTTACATTATAATGTATAATATCCAGGCTTAGACAGTTGACAATTGTTTGCATTATTTGTTTAATATTTTATGTCATGTTGTTATTAGTTCATAATTTTAACAAAATGATTTACTGATTCAAAGCCAAAATGATTCACTGACTCATTAACAAAATGAACCAACACAAAAATTAGTTATTGACGTAATAAAAAAAATTTATTCACTGATTCAACACTGGAAAGATTCACAAAATCACAAAAATTATTTACTGACTCATCACTAAAATGGTTCCTGTCTCAACATCAGAATGAGTTACTGACACAACAAAAATAACTCGATTACACGGGACTAAAATAATTCACTGACTGAACACCAGAATTATTCTCTGACTCATGGACAAAACGACTGACCGATCCAGACTGAGTCTGGTTACCAAATCACTTTGTTTGGTAAAGTTGGAGGTTTATGCTCAATTAAATGGGAAATTTCCAGATGAGAAATTGGCTGTGAAGTGATTAAAGGAATAAATCAACACCATCAAGCCTGATGTGTCACTGCGGGTGATTCAGTGCCACTGCGATCAAAGATGGCCGACAACAAGGTATCTGTCAGGGTGAGACATTTGTGATTAAAGTCTTGGCGTGTGAGCGCTGCTATGATTAACATGATTGAAAAGTCTTACTTAAAAAAATGTTTTGGTCTATTAATAGTTTGTTTTAATTTTTTTTCAACAATGTTGGAGCACATGTTACCTGGATGAGATTTTACAGAAAATGAGTCAGGGAATGAGAAACATCTCGGAAGTGAATGTTCAGTGGATTTTTAAGGTATTGTGTATCCTTATAGACCTGTCAGACTCGACTCAGCAAGCACGTCCTGGCCCGTACTTTAAAATATGACAAAAAGACCACAAATTGTTCTGAATTTTTCACATCAAAATTCAAATCCTAGCCTCAGGCTGAAAGTCACTGAATGTATTTTTTTCACCGAAACAATAAAATTCACGTTTGGCCCTTCTGACTCTCGAAGTCGCCTGTATGATATATATTTCATTTTACGGTGCGTTTGACACATCTGAAATGTAAAATGTTTTATCTGGTATTTATACAGGTTGAAATAGTCCTGGCTGTAGCAGGTGATAAATTCAGGACTGTAAAGGGTAGAAGATGAGAGAGAGAGAGAGAGAGAGAGAGAGAGAGAGGCTGAATAACAACAAGGCTTTTAATGCCTTTATGTGGGTGTGGGTTTAATTATAGATTTAAGTGCATCTTGTCTCAAATCACTATGACGAGGGGTTAGAGGGACAAGGTGGAAGCATCCAGAGTGTTGTTTAAAGTGGGAGTGATTAGAAGATCAGTGACCAGAAATACAGCCTCAGAGTTATAAACACATTTTAATGTCATTTGTACAGCTTAGAAGGTGTTGATTAATTCTCTAGGACAGAGACACTGACAGTAGCGCAGGTTTATTTTAATGCGCTCGTTCTGGTACGTTACCGTTTCCATGGTAATAGCTCATTCACAGGAATGTGTATACTTGTATGAATGCTAGTCATGATAAGATTTTTAAAAAACATGCATAATCATCGATCTTTTGTAAGGAGTCTCCAGTGTCAGAGCTTTGTAACAGTCAGAGATAAAGCTGTAACTCTGGACAGAGCAGTTTACACTTTCCTGTGTTTTTCCTGCAAAATCTCAAGCTGCATATTTACATTTTTGTCTCATTAAATTTAAGAGAGAGAATAAAGACAGACTGTTGAGGGAACGAGTGTTTGTAGCTGCTGTAATGTACTGTAAGTGAGAACAGGAACTAACCTGGATCAGAGACATTGCACAACATTAAATCTAAAATTAATAGACGTATGAAGTATGTCATTCTTTAATAAGTAAAAATTAGTAATAGTAAGTAAATTGCTGATGTCAGGTTATAGGAAAATAAACTCTGAAGTGATTATCACTGATTTATCTCGATATTTTAGGTTTTATTGAAAAAACATGTACATAAATATGCAGTGAAATTATTATAATAACTAAAACAAGAAAATGACTCAAAAGTTTTTTAAAAATCTAACTACACATTATACACTTTTTAATCTATATCTTATTCAGATTTATTTTCCATTTCTTCCCCAGTCTGAACCTCATGCATTTTTACCTCATGCCTGACGAGATCAATCATTTTCTCATTGTCACTTTTCGTGTACCCATTTTCCTAAACATGTATCTAAACCTAAAGGGAATTTCTTTTTATATTTAGTCCTAAATCCGTTTTTTTTTCTCTCTTTCCGTTTGCGACTCTGCAAATGTTTCTGAACAGATCACATATGACAGCACTTAGGAGAGAAAACAAAATGGTCGATTATGACACACAACAAACCACACAGACTCGACCCAAATCAAATATTTGTGCATTTTAGCCAGAGCTCAAACAGAGCACATGCAGCGTGTGAGCGTCAGATCTGGCAACCGTTTATATCACACTGAGCTTCTACATGAGAACAGGAAGCATGAGGACTGACCCTGAGAGAGAGAGAGTAAAGTTCCATGTGTTCTGGATGTTCTTCAGGCAGAAGCTCCTAAACACCACCGTCTTTCCTGAAACAAACTACAAAACCAAAACCTATGTGTGCTGAAAACAGAAACTGTGTGCGTGCTACTCACTCTCACTCACCACCTGTTTCTTTAATTGTCTAAAAGGTGACATGATCTAACCTAAAACCAAGCGGTAAACTGAAAGACTAATCTGATGAGATCTGAATGAAAAGATGGCGGGTGCTGAAATGAATTATTAATCATTAATTAATAAACTTCAAACACAAAGACTCAAATTTGAGACAGAATGAAAAAATATACATAAGATAAATAAAATTGTTTTATTTTTAATATTGAATTTTAAAAAGTAAAATAAAAGACTAATATTATGTAATCAGAAAGCAAACATCTTTTTTACACATTCCTGCACTGGTTGCTGAAGCAGTTATAATTATACTACTACTACTCAGAGGTGGAAAGAGTAATAAAATTTTGTACTCAAGTACAAGTACTGTTACTTCAGTGAAATTTTACTTAAGTACAAGTAAAGTTACCATTATAAAAATCTACTCAAGTAAAAGTAAAAAGTAGCTCATTAAAAAATTTACTCAGAGTAAAAGTTACCGAGTTACTTTTTTATTTTTTTAACAGCGGGGGTGGGATGAGGCATTCTAGCGTAGTTCAAAAACGATGAGCAGATATAAATCTCAAACTAATTGTTTTTAACTGAAGGAACACCTTTGCATAATAAAGCTGTTGTCTTTCTTGTGCTTGAAAATCAAAGTAGTCACTTAAATATGGTGTTACGTCCCAGTCTAGGGCCAAACAGCAAAAGAATGGTTCAGGGTTCTATTTTAAACTGTATGGAAATGGTGGTATATAGCAGAAAGAACTAGATTCAACCATTGATGAAATAATGAAATAATGAGGTTATAATAAAATAATGAAATAATGAGGTTTGTATATACACACATTATATACAATGTATATATATTGTATATACACACATTATATACATACTCGGTACACACACCACACACACACACACCAGGAGGAGGAGGGGGATCAGATTCAGGATGGACCCAGGCCAAAATAATAAACAAAATGGTATTTATATTTAGTAGCTAGATTATCTGTGAAAAAAAAAAAACACACACAAACAAAAATACAGGTACCTTCCCGGACTCCCTAAACCAAAAACAGTGAAATTATCTACAAATATATACAAAGACCAACCAAACCAAAGGGACAAAGCAATAATCAAAGTCAATTGGAGGCAAAAAGTAAAAACCGGAATACACAACCAAATATCAAAACGCCAAAATCACAACCTCTTTCATCTTTCCTGCGTCTCTCTCCGGTTTATATTGTATATGGTCGCGCTAGTCGATGACGTCACTCTCGGGGCGGAAGCGGCCATGTGGACGGTCAGGTAGATGCCGATGTGGGGACAGTAAGAAAACCTGGAGTGGAGTCCGGAACGGCGCGTGACCAGGACATGATATACACACGCGGCGCAACGGAGCATTTATAAAGCATAATATTTGTATTATTTTAGGATTTTCATTCATTTATTTTTTACTCAGTAGCGAATATGATTTAAAATGTAGCGAATTACAATACTTCAAACAAAACGTACTTAAGCAAAAGTAAAATTACAGATTTTTAAAACTACTTTAAAAAGTAGAAATACACAAAAAAGCTACTCAATTACAGTAACGCGAGTAAATGTAATTCGTTACTTTCCACCTCTCCTACTACTAATAATAATACTGTCGTATGTTGATCTGCTCTGTGACCAACAAGCAATGTGTCACGTTTACACTCAGCACATTTATTATTAATATATTGTAATATCTTGTGTTGTACTTTTACTCACATTAGAACTTTGCTCTGGTCAGAGTAGCAGTGTGACTGTGAACATTGTCTTGTGTTGTCCTGCACTGTTTGGACACGCTTGTCCTTGTGCACTTAATGTAGTTTAGCGTAATTCTTATATACAGCATGTGCAGTCTGGTGTAGTTGTGTGTTGTTGCACTGTGGTCCTGGAGGAAGGATGTTTTATTTCAGTGACTTCTCTACTTACTGTATTTAGCTCAAATTCCAATAAAAAAGATAAATAGATGTAGGAGATTTTATCAAACTTTGGTGCGGTTTTGGTGGAGCTGGTGGTGAAGGCAGTGGAGTAGAAGTGAAGTTAATTGAATAGGAGCGAGGTGTAATGGATCACGGAGCGTAATTGAAAGGAGGTAAACAGTGTCTCTTATCTTCCTGCAGCTGTTTAGTTTTAATTGAAGCGTTTACTTTAAAGGACTGCAGGCCGCCATCTTTACTCTTTTTGGCACACAAACTCTCTTCTCTCACACTCACTCTCACACACTCTTTCTCTCACACACACACACACACACACACACACACACACACACACACACACACACACACACACAGAGTTAGTCCTACTGTATATGGATTATGGTTCAGGCATTTCCAAAGACACACACACACACACACACACACACACACACACACACACACACACACACACACACACAGTGTGGCTTCAAAAACAACTGCACAATAAAGAGACTAATCAGACATAAAGGAACAGGGCAGGCATGAAACAATTTAATGTTTAACACACACACACACACGCACACACACACCCACACATACATACAAACACACATACATATTTACAGCAAACTGATAATTATAATTTTTCTATTTATTGTGTAAAGCCGTTTTGCGACAATGTATGTTTTTCTACATAAATAAAACTAAATCGAACTGAATTGGATTTAATTAAATTAAGTAGAATTGGATGTTTAGAATTAATATCATCATCATGATGGATACTTAAAGCTTTTAAATTAAATTAAAATTCATCATCTAACAGCTAATGTTAGCTGGCAAGCACGTCTCAGCATCAGTTAGCATTAGCATTCTCTTCCCACAAATGCTATGTTAAAATATTTCATAGCTCACACTAAAATAAACGCCACTAAAAAGACAAACTAATTAAAGGTATGATGCCACCTGCAGTGAGGTAAGTCCATATTTAACGCTCCGTATCAAATGAAGTGTAGAACGTTAAAGAAGTAATTATCCCGGAGTAAATAGATGAGTACGGAGCAGGCGGTGTTTCTCGGCGGGATGTTTAGCGTTGTCAGTAAAGCGTAATTGCGTTGAGGAAGTTGTGTTTGAAGCGCGGCATAATGAAGACGATTCGGCTTCAGGTGTTCAGCGCTGTTCATGTCAAAATCTGCAGAGATTAACGTCAATTAATGCGCTCGGTTCACACGCAGGCTGAGGAGAAGCTGCTCGGGATGACAGCGCGTCACACTCAGTTACTGCACACTGAGCCGAGCGTCATGCAGACCTGATGGAGCAGGGACAAAATGAGTGCAGAGAAGGGACGAGTGGAGAAACAAAAACAAAAGGAGGGACAAAGCGAGAGCAGGGACAGAACGAGTGCAGGAAAAAAACAAGGGGACAAAACGAATGAAGGAACAAAAACAAGTGCACAAAATGTGGGAACAAAAATTAGTGGAGGGTCAAAAATAAGATCATGGACAAATAAAAGTGCAAAGAGAAAAGGAGTGCAGGGATAAAATGAGTGGAGGCACAAAAATAAGCGGAGGGACAATAACAAGAGGAGGGACAAAATGAGTGCAGGGACAAAAACAAGTGGAGGGACAAAAGGAGTGCAGGGACAAAACAATTGCTGAAACAAAACAAGTGCAGGGACAAAGGAGAGGGAGAGAAACGAGTGCAGAGATTCATTAACTAATTTGCCTGTTAATGACTCTAGAGACAACATCTCGCAATATCTCACCCCAATGTAAACATAAACATTACATTTAACATGAAATATTTGCAGCTAAGGACTGTTTATCCGACCAGTAGAGTAAATAAAATGAATATTCTGAACATTTCATAGACAAAGTGTTTTTTTTTTTTTCTGCGTGTGGTTCAATATTTCCCGCGGCGTCTCGGGCGTGTCTGACGTCGTTATTGCACGCTTCGTGTCTTTTGGAGCTTTTTTATAAACAACGTTAATAATCGGCGCTAATCATTTGGACGTTTCAGTGAGCATCGTTAACAAATTATTGACGAAGAGGAAACAACAGAGGCAGCAGAGCGGAAAGTGTGTGTTTCATTTTATGCCTGAACAAAAGGTTTATAGATGTAAATCATTTACATTTATTAATGCAGTGAGTCTAATCTCCACCGGCGCTGTGATCAGACTGAAAATGACTCGGAGATGATTTCAGTCAGTCAGGGTGATGCTCAACAAACACAACACGTTAATAACAATGAACAATAAACAACTTCCTGAAGAGCTCAGAAGTTCATCATTTACTGCAGTGTTATTTATTTATCTTTATGTTCTGTACAGATCTCCATCTCCATTTTTTTACTCCTCCATCTGACGCTTACAAAGGATGTGGAAGATGTCTCGACTTGTGCAAGCATCAGGTTAGCATGGCTATGAAGGATCCTGCTCACTCTCTTTTTTTTACCACTGCATTTCTGCTTTTAGAACTTATTTTACAATGGAAGAAGAAGAAGAAGAAGAAGAAGATGAAACGTGCTGACTGTGGATTTGATTCACCAGAAGGCGTGAGCTCAGATTAATAAAAAAATAAAAAACAAATAAATTATATATATATATATATATATATATATATATATATATATATATACATAATATGTATTCATAAACCCGAAGAATAGACACTGAGCTCGTTGAGTACGACACAAAGACTCAGAAAGACAGACAGAAAGTAAACACCCCCACTGTGACTCACACCGAGGCTCCTGCTGTTCTGCAATCAGCCATTAGTGATCAGCAGTGAATTAGAGCTCAGAGACGGAGGAATGAAGCGATTGTCACGTCACACCAACACTTTCCGCACTACACCACACGAGTAGCATCAGCACACGATTCCATGAAATTTGCTTCTCACTGAAATGTTGCATTATCAGATCTAGGATAATAATCATAGATGTTTCTTTGAGCTGTTGTGAATTCTCAGTTATTGATCCGATTTTTTTTTACTCCTCATTTACATGGCTATGCATTTCTGCACATGTAACAATCAAGGATCTGGAAATTATTAATTTGAGATAAATGGACTGAAGGCATTAGTGATAATGATGGACTTCAGCTGGAGCTTCTCCATGTAACACACATTGGATTGTCCAAAGAGCGCAGCACATATCTGAGAAAGAGGATTGTAGATGTTCGGAATGTCTCTTAAAACCATCTCTAAAGTACTGCAGATTCCTAAATCAGTTCAAACTACTGTACATACAGTACTGTAAGGACAAGTTACTAGGAGGAGGAGCCACTGAGAAGAGGTCTGGAAGAAGATCCAAACTGTCCTTCTCAGCTAAGAAGACACTGCTCCTGATGGTTGGGAACAACCCAGGAACCACCAAGGCACCACCAAGCTTCTGAAACACTAGTGTCACTGTCTCCAGTCAAGCCATTTTTACATCACTATAGACTGAAAGAAAGAAGTCCTAAAATCCACACTTTGCTTGATTAACGGTTACAGCTGAACACATGGGCAAAGGGAAAGCCTTCTAGAGGAAAGTTTGGCCCAGAAGTGTGTTTGGTGGAGTGACGCTGAGGTGTTCAACCACAAGCACACTGTAGCAGCTCTGGGGTTGTTCTTCTGCCAGTGGATGGAATCATGAAGAGGGATGAGAACCTCAGACTTCTTTTAACCTCAAATCATCAGCTAGACAGATTGAAATTGGACAGAAGTGTGTGTTCCAACAGGACAGTGAGTCCAAACAGACCTAAAAACTGGTTGTGGGATGGAGAAAGCAGACTCACTTTAAGGGTTTGGAGCCTCAACCCTATTGAAAATGTGCAGACCGTGTTTAGATCTCAAAAAAAAAAAAAAAAAAAAAGTGAATTTGGACTCTACCAAGAAGGGAGATATTTTTGCCAGAAGCTTGTTGATGGTGATCAGAAGCTAAAGGTGAAACTTGGAACATTCAACCAGTTATTAGGTGTCCTGAGAGTTAAGTTCAGGAAAAAAAACTCTTGTGTGCAAAACTTTTGGGCTTTTCATTCTATTGAATAATGTTTGTGTGTATATGTGTATGTGCGCGTGTACAATCCTCCTGCCCCAGAAAATGACTAATTCAAAGCCCAGTACTTCTCTGATGTTCGTGTTCTCTGTGCCTGTGTATAAACACGGTTAGTGTAACAAGTAGACTGATCATGTATTCTCCAAGCTTCTCAAGACTCACAACTCCCCCCGCCCCCGCTGGCTTACACACATGCACACACTTCTATAACCTTCAGGCAAGAATAAAACCTCAGATCAGCAAGGACATTCGAGGGTGTTCAAGGGTTTGGGGTGAAGTTTGCCCAATTGTTAAGTTTTTACACCCTAATTGACCTTTGACCTCTGACTGAAAGGAACTACAAGGATGCCATTTAACGCAGCACAGATTTAAGTCCCTCCATCCATCAGGAGACTGACGGTGTGTCAACAAGCACTCAATGACATACACACACACACACACACACACACATTTTAGAAATCAGGCAAAACAAATCCTGCAGCTGTTCCTACACCCACAATAAAACCTTCGCAAATATTACACACACACACACACACACACACAATCTTAACACAATAACAAAAAATAAATTATCCACCAGATCATGATAAAGTTGGTAGTTTCATGCCCTACTGTGTGAGTTATGGAATGCTCGTCATGCTGATTTTTAAAATTAGACTTCTACATCATCCTCACTCCCCCAGTGAAAAAAAAACACTTTAGTGTATTACAAATATATTGAAATCCTCGATAATACATTGCAAATATACTAACAAAAAATTGTACCATTAGTTAATATATAGAAATTAAACTAACATAATTAAACTTTAAATATACTTAAAAATTATTGTATTATAGTACACTTTCCAAAAACATATTATTGGAAAATATACTTTAAGTGAAAGGTTGATCTAATTTCCAAAGTCTAATTATTTAAACTTGTTTTTCAATTTATTTTTGGTATATTTAAGAAAATATATGCTCGAAATAATCATTGTACAAATGTACAGAAAGTACACATTAGAATACAATTTGTAATATACGATAGTCTTAATATATTATCAGTTAAATTTAAATGTACTTATTCAGATGTACTTATGTTTAGGGCGCTACTCTATCGTGCGCGCGCGCTTTTAGACTCGTTTTTGCACGCTGAATCTCTTTCCCTCGCGCGCGCGATCACAAACTCGTTCTTGCGCGCTGAAAATCACTTTTGCCATTCAAGATAATTATGTTTTTACTTTCTCACTCTTCTGTCCGCTCTCTGTCATAAAACGACATTTACACAAACCGCAGCAGCGTTGTGAACTCTGCAACTATTCCAGCCAACCGGAGACTAGAATCGGCGCGAGACGAGCCAATCATCTGTTTCCTGATTGGCTCCCCAGTCCTCCACTTCTAGTTTCAATTAACGGCTGAAGCTGCATCATCATGTGCGTTAGTTCATATCGTTATTATTTTATTTTCATCGGCACAAGGTAAATTTAACGGTTTCTGTTGGGTAATTTGTAATTAGGTACAAACTTTAAGCTATAGAATGTATTGTGTAATGTGTTGTTGCTAAATCTCATGTACTTTGCTTGTGGTATAATGGCTCTGTAGCTCTCGGCCTGTTTTCAGTCTCTGTGTAACAGAATCAACACACCAGGTTTAAACTAATACTGTATCTGTAGATTCTAATACTAATGTCTGTCTGTGTTCACACAACATGTTTATACTTTAGTTTGTGTGTTTGTAAGGCAACCTGACTTTTGTTGAACACATACTGTATAAACTATAGTAGTGCTTTTTTGTAACCTTGTGCAAATTAAATCTGTTGAACTCATTAATAAAATCTGCCTCATAATTACTGATGTAATGTGTTTCAAAAACATGTTATAGTGTAGAAAATGCATTTAGCATTTGTAAATTAGCCTAAACACTTAATGTACTGGTAATACATTTGCAATACAGTATTATAGAAGGTTGTGTGTACTGTATGAAACAATAAAGTATATTTGTATTAACCACAAAGTGTACTTTTTTAGTATTTGTAATTGTCCAGAAGTATAACAGCATGCTACTGCTGCAATAAGAATATACTCATAGTATATTAATCATGTATTTGTAATACAGCAAAAATAGCTGTAATGTGCTTATAATACATTAAATATATACTTAAAATGTATTAATTATTGTCAGGTATGTACGTTAGTACACACACAGCCATATACTTTAAGTGTACTAAGTATACTTAAAGTTGTTCCACTTTAGCACACAAAAGTATACTTAATACACTTAAAATTGTGCTTTTGTACAATTTAATTAAAACTTAGCACAAAATTAGTTGTTCCAAAATAGCAAACTTCAAGTATACTAGTCATTAGTCTGGCTGCAAGTACATTTACGTATGCTTTGGCACGCTAGGATTTAATATACTTAGCATACTTTTTTTTTTTACTAGGGTCTCCACTGCAGTCTGTTAGAAAGCCGGCTGTGTTCCAGTCTGAGGGAACAAACACTCACACTTCTGGACCTGTCTCAGTCCACTTCTCCTTAGCTATATTATTTTGGCTAACTAGAGCCACGTATCAGATCTCTAAAGAATCTCAGAACCCACCAAGATTTACATTTACATTTACATTTAGGCATTTGGCAGAAGCTCTTATCCAGAGCGACTTACATTTTTATCTCATTATACATCTGAGCAGTTGAGGGTTAAGGGCCTTGCTCAAGGGCCCAACAATGGCAACTTGGTGATTGTGGGGTTTGAACCTGGGATCTTCCGAACCGTAGTCCAATGCCTTAACCACTGAGCTACCCCTGGCCTAGCAGACAGATCCCAGCAGACATACAGCCTCAAGAACACAACACTGAGATAATAAAGTCCTGAGACTTCATGACCATGGAACTCTAGAACCGGAAAGCATAGGACTGTGTAATAGCAATTCCTTGAAACCAGACAACAAGAAAAAACAAAGGCTGACAACCTAAACACGCAATTCCTATTAACATACTGTAGTTACATTTGAAAACAGAGCCTTAAAACCCACGGTCCAATAAACATAGAACCTGAAAACATATGGCCCTGAGGATATGGAACCTAAAACATAAGCATGTCTAAGAATTACACTGCATATCATACCATATATGACTGTGTTGTGACAAATAAAATTTGAATTTGAATAATGTCTTTGAGAAAATATGTGTATGGTCCTGAGAATGAAGAAGTCCAATACATAGGGCCGTAAAATACTGAAGACTGATAAAACAGAGCCATTAGAACATGGAACCCCAAAACTCAAGTTCCTGAGAATGTAGTCCCTTTGAGCATATGGCCATAAGAACATACAACCTATAGAACATAGCGGCCTGAGAATATGGAAGCCCAAAACACAAGTTTTGAGAATCTAATATCCCGAGAGCATGGGCTACTGAGAGCAAAGTGCACTGACATGTGCCTCTGAGAACATACAACCTCCAGAATATTTGGCTTTAAGAACATGGAAAATGAGGAAAATCAAATCTCAAGAACTTAGGGGTCTGTGGATATGGAATCCCAAACTACAAGGTCCTGAGAATGTAAGATTCCGATAGCATTGGCAACATAGAACCTTTGAACATATGACCCTGAGATTAAGATTAAGAACATGGAATAGAAGAAAATGAAAACGTAAGGCTTAGAACAACAGGATCTGAGAACCTAGAATTTGCAGGTATTTTAGAACCATGAAAACATAATGTCTGGAAGATAGTAGTAGTTTTTCTGAAAGGTCTTTAAGAACATGAGGCTGTAAGGAAAAGAACCCTAAAAAATCAGTCTCTGGGAACACCATGAAATGGAGGGACTGCAGGATCACAAGCTAGAACATAATGACCTTGAGCCATACTGTAAGTCTCTGAGGACAAGGGACTTAACATCATCAGGCTGGGAATAAGGAGCCCTGAAAATATAACACTCAAAGAAACAGAGCCTGCAAAAATTCCTTAAAACTCAGCAGCTCTGAGGAACATTGTGTGATGAAAACAGAAACGCAGGACCATGAGAACTCTAAAGAAAATTAGGCAATGAGAAGGTAAAGCTGTAGGGAGATGTGGGGAATTGGTAACAGATGACTCTGAGAACATTGGACCATGATGATGGAATAAACTATAGAACCTACAGTAGAGCTCTTAGAAGTAACATGTGACCATCACTTGCTAGCTGTGGAACTAACATGCTAGGTAGTTAGAAGGAGAGCATTACTGTGCAGATGTATGCTGTTTTATTGAGTAGCTAGAACCCAAGAACCTTAACGTACATTTCAGATCCACTTTCTGTATCACATGACTGTTATTCAAACACCCAAAGTTAAAAAAAAGCATACTAAGTCTTTCTAGCACATAGTTTATTTCAGCATCACGCCACAGATTAATGTTCGTGTTTCTTTAACTTGAGAACCCGCAGAAACAAATGATTTATGCGAGGCCCGGAGGGAATTAACACATGCTAATGAATTCACACACACAAGGCAAACAGCCTGGCGTTAGATCTGTGTAGCGTATGCAGGCTTTCGCAGTGTGTTTGTGCGCTGATGAGGACAGGCTTTCTGCCGATGTTTCAGGAACAAAAGGCCTTGTCCTTTACTTTAAAAGCTTTCAGCGTGAGCACGGAGCGGTTCTGAGGTTCTGGATAAAGTGCTGCGTGTTGTCTATGAGAAGTAAATCAAAGCAACAGGACGCTTCAGAACGGATAAACCTCCTCAGATGGGCAGAGAAACATCTACAAGATTAGAGCACAAGTCGAGTCACTTTGATTTACGGCTCTGAGACGATATGGGTGTGCAAGTGTGTGTGTGTATGTGTGTGTTCATAGCTGAGTTTAAAGCCCTTCGGTCCCGCAATAAGATCCGTGTAAGAACCAAACCAGACCTGTACGATTCAGATTGATTGTGACGCGCGGAACAGAGACGACAAAACACGCTGTTTAACTTCTGACTCAGACACTCCGACTCGCTGCGGTGATGAGGAACAAGGATCTGTGTGCAGAGTGAACAGAATCAGAACCCAGAATCCAGATTGTTAAAAAGACAACGGCTCAAATCACAACACAATCCGAACCAGGTCTCAGGGGAAAAAAACACAGAACATGGAAGATTTAATTTCTACAGTACAATGAGCAAGACGCAGCATACACACATCATACACACAACACCACATCCACACTACTGTACAAGATCCACACAACATCACATCCACACAACATCCACACAACACAATATCCATACATCCATACAACATGCATACTACAGCACATTCATACTGCACAAGATCCACACTTCACAGCATCCATTTGTGCAGGTCAGATCTCAGACGATCAGTGAGTTTAGTTTCCTTCTGAGTTGCTTCCTGATTGAATGGTTCAGTAAATTACAGTTGTCTGGTATTTTTTGACTTGGAGGAGGTATTTTGTGGTGCTCTGTGTTTGACCAAGCAAAATATATGTGCATTCTCAGCAGGTTCCCTGGTGGATCAGTGGCTAGCCTTGAATGCCCTTAGCATTGATATGGGGGTTCGAGACCTGCTCGAGGCGTTGGCTTTATTTCAGAAAGAAAGAAAGAACGTTACCATCTGCAGTAACATTGTAAGATTAACATTGCTACAGTTTTCACTGAAATTAAAATGATGAAAGCGGTTCGGAGTTTGTCTGGGAGTGTGTCTGGGGTGTCAAGTCATCAAGTTTAACTGTTAATCCTGAGCTTTATTAGCGTGTGTGTTATTTCTGGTGCTATTTCCATCCTGAGACTCAGCATGTAATCAGTTCCTGATGGAAGGAAAAGAGAAGGATTGCAGATATTTCTGAGCGCTGTGAAGTGTTCGTGTTCCTCCTCTATAGGTGTTAATGTAGGTGGAAGGTGTTTGTGCTGCCAGTTAAGTTGCAGGACGCATATTTTCGCACCGCCGTCCTTTTTGTTTGCATTCCTCCCACCCTCTCCCTTTTTTTTAAAGCCTTTTTCACACCGGTTGTATAAAAGCAAGCTGTCGCAGGGTCTCTATGCTCCTGTCTTCACACAAGGACGAGGCGCTCTGGTTCTGTTCCTCTTTTACATAGTACCCCTCCCTCTCTCTCTCCCTCTTCCTCTCTATCAGTGGATTTAAATGAGCTAAGTGAGTAATGGTAGCGTTTAGTGATGCATGAGTTGTGTGTGCTGAAGGGAAGACGACTTTCCTCTCCCCTGTTCGGTTCCTCGTTACAGGTGTTTGGCTCTAACCAGACACATCTGGACCTCCTAAGCAATAAATAAATAAATAAAATTGTTTCCAGGCGCGTTTGCTTGTAAAAGTAAATAGGGCAGCGCAGATTCGCTGCGAGGATTTTGGGTGTCGAACATGAGGGATTATTTTCAGTTCCTTCTCCTCCCTCGAACCTGGATGAGGCTCAGAGTCTCTGCCGGGAACGTTGGCGCTGGTAAAACAGTGCACTTTAGTCTGCGCTAAAATGATAAAACAGATGTTCTGGCGCTGACCCGTAGATTTGTGTGAGCATTTTGTATTGATCTCAAAACACAACGATCACACTGGGTATTACTGAAAGTCTCGGAAATCATAGACTACATTAGCGAGCGCTCTAATGGTTCCTCTGTTTGCTTCTGAAAAAAGTAGTTTATTATCAGGAACAGTGAAAAAACATCTATGCAAGAATTATGGACAGTGTTT
Organism: Channallabes apus; assembly: GCA_030522415.1. Taxonomy (NCBI): domain Eukaryota; kingdom Metazoa; phylum Chordata; class Actinopteri; order Siluriformes; family Clariidae; genus Channallabes; species Channallabes apus. The sequence continues at coordinate 43,759,299 of CM060106.1, forward strand.
TTTTTCCCCCTGTTGTTCGCTTTTTTAAATATACTTTATTTAAAAACTAATAAGTTTTATCCAGCATGTCAACATGTACAATATGTAGAAATATGCAATTTTTTAAATGTTATCTAACTGGACACTAACTCACAAGTTTAAGCAAGCTAGCTCACATTCTTCTGATTTCTCCTGGAAGCAGACAATACTGTCACAAAATTATCCTATGTTATTATGGCAACCATCATCTCATCATCACTCCCCAGCGATGGAATAGACATGGATTAGTTCAAGGTGTACCCTGCCTCGTGTCCCGACTGGAAAGAGTAATAAAATTAAAGTAAAAGTACTGTTACTTCATTGAAATTTTACTGAAATATAAGTAAAGTCACCCTTATAAAAGTCCACTCAAGTAAACGTAAAAAGTATCTCATTAAAAATTTACTCAGAGTAAAAGTTAGTGATTAAAAGTTAGAGTTACTTTTTTTAACAGCGGGGGTGGGATGGGGGATTCTAGTGTAGTTCAAAAAGACAAGCGGAAATAAATCTCAAACTAGTTGTTTTTAGTTGAAGGAACACCTTTGCATAATAAAGCTGTCTTTCTTGTCCTGAAATCAAAGTGGTCACTTAAATATGACCAGGGGTTTGCTTCATAAGAATTTGTTGCCATTTCACTTTCAGCTGTGTCTGCATCACTGGCATCTGTTTTGTCCGTCTCCATCGTTCTTGTGAATTTAGCGCGTTTGTTCTCCATCAATCAATTAGTGCAGTGGTTTACGGGGTGCAATTATTTTCCTTCCCTGTTGTATTATTTTTATTATTTTTAATTTTCATTTATTTATTTTTTACTCGGGCGGCACGGTGGTGTAGTGGTTAGCACTGTCGCCTTGCACCTCCAGGGTCTGGGTTCGATTCCCCGGCCAGGCTCGATTCCCGTCTCTGCGTGCATGGAGTTTGCATGTTCTCCCCGTGCTTGGTGGGTTTCCTCCGGGTACTCCGGTTTCCTCCCACAGTCCAAAGATATGCAGGTTAGGCTAATTGGCGTTCCTAAATTGCCCGTAGTGTGTGATTGGGTGTGTGTATGTGTGTGTGCCCTGCGATGGATTGGCACCCTGTCCAGGGTGTACCCCGCCTAGTGCCCGAAGTCTCCTGGGATAGGCTCCAGGTCCCCCGCGACCCTGAACACAGGATTAAGCGGTATAGAAAATGAATGAATGAATGTATTTTTTACTCGTAATGAATGTCTTAAAATGTAGCGAAGTACAATACTTTAAACATACAAAACGAAAACAAAAAAGTAAAAGTAAAATTACAGATTTTAAAAACTTCCTTTAAAAAATAGAAGTACTGTACACAAAAAAATTACTCAATTACTGTAACGCGAGTAAATGTAATTCATTACTTTCCACCTCTGCCCGACTACTCTGAGATCCAGACCTATTGTGACCCTGTACAGAATATGCGGTATACAGAATGAGAGAGTGAGATATTAATAAAGCAGTTTATAATCATTTACTTTGAACATCAGATTTAACTCTCCACTTGGATGAGCTTGTACATTAAAACATCTGTATGCTGCATAAGCGTCGTAATATAGCTACAAAGCTAACTAGCTTCTAGCACAAGGCTGAAGACCAAATTCCACTCTAACCCCTGATCAAGGGCACTACTTGGTGTGTGGAACAAGGGATTGTACACCCTACATAGCGCACTAACTTTCCATTTAAAACTATTTATAACTGAGCTGATATTCTAAAGTAGAATAAGGGGAAATATAAAGTAAAATCTGGTGAAACCACTTTCACCTCCTCTTAATTACAACTGTCGCTCGCTAACTGTTGCGCACCAGCTCCACCAGTCGCAGTTAGTTAATTCCACCATGCACAAATAACTGTGGGCAGAGAAAAATACAGAAAACTGGTTAAATAAAGAAACTAATCATAATCTGTTGAGAGTAAATGGTGTTTGTGGAACTGTTGTATATGAAATAACATTAAATGAACAATCTCAAAACAATGTTGCAAATACAACCTCAAAACAAATTTATTGCATCATTTTCATTGATCATCCACTCGCCTGAGCACATCCAGGGTCCCTTATGTTTCTAACAGGGTTTCGAATTGGGATCTGAGATCGGGACGGATGCAACAGCTTCCCACACATGCCATGGGTATCTCATGTCACACATCTTTTAGTGTCGCTCTGTTTCATTTTCTTTCAGAAATATTACCGTGAGATACATCTTATCTTCCAAATGATTCCAATGTAATTTGTACAACTGCATCGACTTTCACAGGACAAATTTAATATCATAAGCAGGTTGTTGTTGTTTTTACTGTGAAGTACTTTTATATTTTTTGTGGCGTTATTTGTTATGTACACGCATTTACTAGCATCAACAGCATGCCCCCTAGTGGATGCTACAGTAATCATTCTTCATAAAAACCCTCTTAGTGTGTAAAATATGAGGAAACCTTGCGCTTACTTTCCACTTTTGATGAAGAACACTTGGTGATGCACAGTATACATTTTATATTGATATGCCATCAAGATTCAAGCTCACGCAAGTGTTTTTTTCAGCACAAAGTTAAATATTTTGAGTTTTTAAAACGGGTCACAGATGTAGAGCCACTGTTCTGGTGTGCAGAGTTCAGAGCTTTCTGTGCCGAGTTGATGAAAGGAGAAACCAGGGGCCGCCTTTCCCTTAATGTAAACGCAAATAGCTTTTTCCTTTTCTTTTTTTTTGTAAATTTTTTACTTAAGCTCGTAAATCTATTTCGGTTCCTGCAGCAGGCCTCTTAAAGGAGCCGCTCATCAGCCGGGTCTTGTTTCTTTCGCATGCCTCAACCCTGTACTCATCCTTTAAGGCTGCTTAATTCGTTCTGCGCTGAGCTCTAAGAGGCAATTACTCCATAAAAGCGAACAAGGAGGGCGTGCTGTAAACCAAGGCATCCTAATCCACCAGATTGATGCCAGACTTGAAAACAGCTGCACGTGGCAGTAATTAGTGGCGTAATGGGTTTATTATTTACGCTGAAAGACTCGAAGCGAAGATTTACAAAGAGGACAACACGACTCCGAGGTAGAGTGGATCACAGAAACTTAGATAAATACACATAAGCGAAGGTTTTCCTTCGAGAGGTTCCTTTAAGAAAATAAGCTTTCCGTGCTCCAAGTGGACTGGCAAAGTCAGGAAAGTCTGATGTCACTGGGTTTTTTTTAACCGCAACACACATCATGAATTTCTGCCTAGTTCTATAAAAATGCAGAGTAATAACAGGGAGCAGACGTGGCAGCGCAGACACACACAGGAACAGTGAAACAGGATCGACTGGGTTTCGAAGGAACAAAAAAAAAACTTTCTGTAACATTAAATGTGGTTTCAATGGTTTGTGTGCAAATATTCAGATTTTATATACAATACTGTACAATGTATAGAAGTGTTGTGTTGTTATTGTGTGGAGCACTTTGGCCTTGCAGAGTCAAGGGTCGACAGTTCGATTCCTGCCTCGGGTCTGTGCTTGTGTGTATGTTCTTCCTGTGCTTGGTATGGTTCTTCCTGGTACTCTGGTTCAAGGCCTTATGCCCCGACTCCACTGAGATCCAGACCTCCTGTGACCCTGTACAGAATATGCGCTATACAGAATGAGAAATTAATAAAGCAGTTTATAATCATTTACTTTGAACATCTGAGTTAAGTCTCCTCTTGGATGAGTGTGTACATTAAAGCATATGTAGATCCCTGCAGATGTTTTCTTATCTTGAGAAGGTTCCAGGTAGAAATAAAGATCAGTTAATTATCAGACACAGTACAAACCCATGAAGATGCGTTTTCCAAAGTGGCTGTGTATTCATAAACCACAAACTTACTGCTTTCTACTTAACAATTGCAGCTACACTGAACTCTTTCTGACAGTGAAACACTCGATTTTAGATTTAGGATCTACAAAAACTTCTGGTTCCCCCTGGAGGGACAACAGAAGAACCATACAGTACTTCTAAAATATATGCGTACAGTAACTGTTGTTCTCTTAAGATAATTCATTTCAGTAATTATTGAAGATTCTATATTTTTCCAGGTTTACAGTTAGAACCCTTTTTGTGCTAAAGTAGATCCTCAAATTATCCAATGAACTCATTGGAACACATGTAGAACTTTTTTTTTAAAGAGAGAGAGAGAGAGAGAGAGAGAGAGAGAGAGAGAGATAGTGTGTCTGCACTGAAAAAAATGTGGAGTAGGATTTACTTTAAAAAAGTTAGGAAAGTTTTTTCACTTAGAAAATGTGAGTAATTTCAATAGAATTTCCAAGTAAAAACTAAACACAAAGAACTGTAGCTTTAATTAGAAAATCTCAGTAAAGTAAAGTTTACTTGGAATTTCCCAGTAAACTGTATTGACTGTTTCTTTATATATTTTACTCAAGGAATGCTTATAAATGTTTTTTTTTACACAATAATCCTAGTTATCTTATTTTAAATGGAGTAACCTTTACTTTAAATATTATTTTAACATTTGATGTTGTTTATGTATTTAAATGGTGGTCAATAAAATAACACTGACATACATTTTACTTGAAATCTTTTATTTCTTTGAGATTCCTTAACAGATGAGAGCATGAAATAAAAAAAGTAGTAAAACTGCATTTGTTTGATAAATGGTACACTATAGTGCATTTTACTCCAGTAAACTTTTTTTAGAACAACCACAGTGCATTAAAGTGCATAAACATTTAAACATATAAAACCTTTAAATATAACATGAACATGAACAATCTCAGTTGCAGATATAAAATACAAAAGTATAAAAGTGCAAATAATGTTAAACTAGTAGCTGCCTTTCTTGCAAAAAACAAAACAAAACAAAACAAAACAAAAAAAACCAGTAAAACAGCATAAGTGCAATAAGTGCAAGTACTGTAGTGCCCAACTAGATTACAAACTTTCTATGTAAAGAGTTAACCTTTGGAGAAAACTTTAAAGCATCTAGCCCAAGAAAGATTTTCTGGAACACTTCAAATGTGTTTCTCAGCTTTGGGGGATAGCTTAAGTTTAGGGAGTAAATGCAGCCCATGAGTGAAAGACATGCATTTGTGAGATTTTTACATCCCAGCAGCACCTCAGTTCCCTCGATGACAATGATGACATCAGATATACTAGCAACTTCTTCTTCTACAGATCTGCTCAGTACGATGCTTTTCATGACATGACTGGAGAAAGTATCCCTAATCATGTCTCTGCTGCTGACATCCTGTGAAATATACAAATCAGTGCAAAGTGGTTAAAATACTGTACAGTATCACTTTTTCAATTTTCCTCAGTGGGTTCCTGTTCTGAGACAAACTGTCCACTAGTCTTCAGTATATTTAGCATTTTCTGCATATTTAAACCCAATATGCAGTTTCTTCAGCAGTATCTGTATGCTGTAATAGTTGTATGCTGTTAAGTTACAATAGTGAGACTAATACACAATTAGACAGTAGATAGAAACATTTAGTGATAACCACCTCATTCTCGGGCACCTACAGTTAAACGATACACATGTGAATACATACTTATTTGCTTTCTATCTGTGAGGTGTGCTGTAGTAAAGTATTGCCAACTTACCTTGCATTAGCTTGAATAGTGACTGCAATATCTGTAAAAGAATGTAAGAAATGTTCATGTCAGAATTAATTTTTAACTGCTTGCAGATATCAACCACGTGTAAAGTGGATGTTGGTCAGTAAAAGAACATCATGAAATAAAATATAGGCTTTACAACTTATATAAGGTTGATTGTTAATTAAGATTTATTTAAACAAGCATTTAGACTTATGTAATTGCAAAAGTGTGCAGTATGTCACCTTATCGATTTCTATATATAGCTATCATACCCAATAGTAGAGGTAAACAATATAAATAAAGTTCAAGGTAATATTTGCCTTGTACAAGTGCATTTTAAAAACTAACGTTAATCCTGTGTGATTAAGACGCGAAAAACAGGGTGATTATTAAATTTCGGCAGCTCGAACTTTACTGAGACAGAATGCTAGAACACGACAGGGCATTGCCTCGAGCTAAGTTTGCACGGATGCTAATAGGTTTGCTAATAACGAATTGTGGTGCAAATCGCAAACTCTGTCAACTATATTAATAGCTTCATTTAGTAATGATTTAACTCTCTTTAACAAAACTAAGATTAAGTTTTAACGTTATCCAAACATCTGTTAACACTGTTAACATGAACACTTTTAGCACTTGTACCTCAATAAAAAAAAAGAAACGGTAGGCACAAACCACTGGGACTGCAGATAGCTTAATAACTCTACACTTTTCTGCAAACATATTTCAAATAATTACTTAGCATATTAATAACTTACCGTGGTAAAATTCACATTAGCCGTGGTGAAATCTCTCTTCCTTTCCTCTGTGCGCGCCGCTTCAAACTTCGGAGCCAAAGCGTAAGTACGTCACGAGTCTGCGTGCACATTAGTCCATTACCTTGCCGAACTAAGTACATTTTACTTTAAGTTGTTCATTTTTGGTGTGATTTGATTAGATGGCAATCACTAAGTAAATATTGCTGAGGAGATTGTATTTAAATTTACATATGTATCTTAGTATAATAAATTACAAAGAAACTGCAAGTAATGTACTGAATTAAACATGCCATTTTTAAGTAAAAAGACAAAATAGTATTTGTTTGTAAAACATACTTAAATAATGTTACCATTATTTACAAGGTCAAAAAAATCACTTTTTACAGTGTGTGTATTAACTGAGTGTGTGGTGTAAACTTTAAATCATTATTAATTATTATTGTGCTTCTTAATATCCAGACCCTTAAACAACTTGGTGCAGAAATGGTTCTTTAAGGGTTCTAAGGTTCCTAGAGTCCTTGGAATGGGTTCTGCCTAAGGGACACATAAAACTTCCAAACTATTTGAGAGAGTTTACAAAGTTCTGTTTTGCACAAAAAAAAAAATAAATATTTTTCTTGGAACTCTTTCTAAATGGGAAACACTGCTGTATGTATTTACAGGGTCTCCACTGAGGAAATACTGTACAGGGTTTTGAGGTTTGGAGAAACAATAAACTCAAGAATAAATGATATTCATTCTTTCCAAGATGGCCGCCTACATACTGTTTGAGTGGTTACAGATGGCAGGAAATTGCTCAGTTGGTGTTTTACTTAAATTTTAGAATGAGATTGATTTTATTTTTTATCCTGCAGCAACAGAGACCAAATGTGTCTTGATCATGGTACGAAAGATTATGATATGAAAAATGTAAACATCAAAAAATCAGTAGATATTTATCGATCTGTCGTCAGAATGTGAGTGCGTTGAGTGAGTGACGTTCCACTAGCTTAGCTTTCACTAAAAAGAACTGACTGTTTATTCATTCAGGAGCGATCAGGGTATCAGATTGCAGATCTGCGAGCGGAAAGCCGTGACGAGGGCTGAAAAGAGCTGATGCCACTCGACTCGAGCTGGAGGGAAAAAAACGCACAGCTTTTTAACAGCTAAGAGAAAAGTTCCTGCGTTGTGCTGAATCGACGTTTGGGAAGAAAACGCCCGAGGACGTTGATCCAGACTCATTCAACTGTGGAATTTTTTTAAGAAGACGTGGAGGGAGATGAGCGACTAGCGCATGAGGGAGGAAACCCGAGAGGCTCCTGTGTCCAGCATAGTGTGTTTATTTAGCTGCTCTTAGACATTTCTTCTTCACCAGCAGATTTTTATGAATAAAGCTTCTGTTTCCTCTGAAGGTCACATGACCCGATCGGTCACTAGAGAGACCGGAAGATGAAGGGAATCTCTCTGGGAGAGACTGAAGTTTAAAGCAATAAAGAACACGACCTCCTCTTTTTCTCTCCTTTTTAACGTTTATTTTCCTGAACATCCTAAACGAGTGCTCAGGGAATTTTCCATGTGAGTCTCTGATCCTTCAGCCTGCGGCGAGAAACTGATGCCTGTGTTCCAATCCTGTTCCTAACTCACCCTCGTCCCCTGCTCACTCCCCCTTGGATTCATCCATCTTAAGGTTCAGACATTATATGACAGATCCAGTTGACATTGCTGACCGCAAAAATACCCACAAGACATCTGGTGCAGTCTCCTTTCCTTTACATATTCCAGAACTCTGACAGCGTCACCTTTATTTCCTCTTTTATTTCTATTAATCTATCATTAGCAAGTTAGCGATCGAGGGAATTCATGCCAGGCTAGCGAATGAGATGAAACTTTACTCTCATGTGTTTAGGTGCTGGGTAGATCTCAGAAATCACAGTAACATGTATTACACAATCTGAATCTCATTTAGGCCTGTGTGTAGTTTACAGCGGTGTGTAGTTTGGACCAGTGTGTACTTTAGGGCGGTATGTAGTGTAGTTGTGGTCAGTGTGTATTGGGCAGTGTGTAGTTTTGGGCAGTGTGTAAGTATTGTTCTGTGTGTAGTTTAAGACAGTGTGTAGTTGAGGGCGGCATGTAGGTTGCAGCGATGTGTAGTTTTGGTCAGTCTGTAGTTTAGGACAGTGTGTAGATTTAGTTGGGGAGTAGTTTCGGATGGTGTGTAGTGTGTAGTTGTGGTCAGTGTGTAATTGTGGACATTTGTGCTTTCCTTCATGCCCCTGTTTTATAATCACCTGAACACTTGTTCTGCTTTGACTTTTGTAAATAATAATGAAATCGATCTGTGTGTGTTTTTGTGTGTGTGTGTGTGTTTGATCAGCGTGTGTTTGATCTGACTGTGGAAATGGAGAGTGCTGCTCTGCTCGTCTGCTCGTCCTGTTTATTTATTTATTTGCAGGCATGTTGATGCACGAGCTCGGGGACATCTAGTGTCGGCAATTAAAACTGGATCTATAGATTAAAATGAAACGGCCCTCAGACATCAATTATACAACGCTAATTGACTACATAGCGTTGGCACAACACGTTTCATCCAGCCGGAGTTTATACTGTAAGGCATCGTAACTGCGCCTCCTTCATCAAACTTATGAAACTCTAATAGTAAAAACACCATCACAATGTTAATATTTAAACATTTATTTAGTGCAATCATTTGATCACTTTTAAATAATTATGAAACTACTGTATATAATGATACATTTACACTTTAATAAAAAAGGCAGAAATAATCGGCATGTGACCCTTTTGAAAAAAGTAAATGCCCCCCTCTCTTTAACAGTGATAACACTTGATGTTGATGTTTTTCTCTCTTTCTCTGATTTCTCATGACAAGGACACAGTAATATGCAGCCCACCGTGTTTACACTTGTTCACTCACACAGCTCCATCACACTTTTCCTCTCTCTCCTCTCAGAGTGGTGTGATGATCTGAGAGATACAGAAAAGTAAAAGTTCTGCAGGGTCTCGTGTGTAATGCTAGTGCATACAGAGCACTGCGACACACACTTGCTGTTGTCATGATGTAAACAGATGTAGAAAATAGGGCACAGGAGCCGCAGGGCATTATGGGATTTCCTGATGCTGGGATCCATCACACCTGTCTGTAACGCTGCGTTCAGCGCTACGATTTTATTTAAAATTATATTTCTGTAAAATAATATCAGAGATCAAAAGAAAGTGTTTAACACAAATTATAATTTCCTTCAAGGTGTGAGAGTGTATGTGTGAGAATGTGTGTGTGTGTTTTCCAGCCTGACTGTCAAGGTGTGTGTATGTGTGTGTCTCAGTCTCTCAATGACAATGTTAGTTCAATTCTCTCCATGACTGTCTGTGTTTTTAAGTGTCTCCATAGTATGTGTTCCACTCTTTCTATGATGGTGTATGTGTGTTCCAGTCTCCTTTATGTTAAAGTTCAGTGTGCAGGTGAATATGTATAAGACCAGTGTATCTCGGCTGCGTAGTCATTTTTCATGGAGCCTGACGGGAAGAAGGCGATAAAATTCTGCCTGCTGTATAATCAGTGATGATCCGCATCCAGGACTCATTATCTGTCCTTTCTTCTTTCTTCTACCGCTCTCATGAAGAAGAATAGCTTCTATTTTTTTTATTTTGGTTTCCAGGAACACCGTGATAGCATTTCATTTACGCGAGAGCTGAAGTCATCACTATGCATATTACAAAGCGCGCTCCTCAGCGAAACCCAGATTGGAACCGGGTTCTGCTGTGTCCCTTTGATCCCACACACTTAGCAAACAAATTTGTGGATCATATTGCCAATAGGAGCGTTTAATGCAGGTTTGTTTGCGTCTCTTCTTCAGAATGATGTGATGAATTTGAGAGCAGGCCGATCGCGCTGACATTTGCAGCCGACGCTCGCTATACAAATGCAAATGTAATCTTCCCGTCCTCCTCGAGCTCCTAATTGTTCCCAGCTGCACTCTAGGCTTTGGGATAAAACCCAGTATGAGCTTAAATTAGATCTCCAGATCATTTATTCATGTATGTCGTTATTGCTTAACCATCTGTAGTGCAGAAGAATGCAAGTTCATGGCAATGCGGTAGGAATGTGTGGCCATTTTAGGATGAGCAAAGGTACTGTTGGGGTAGTACACTGCAGAAAAAGCTTTTCATTTAGGAAATAAAAACATTTTAAAGATGTTTGAACTAAATTATTAAAAATAACAATAACAGTAAATAATTTGTAATCAATTTCTTTTCATGGAAAAGAAATACAGAGTATCCGGCATAATGCCAACATGAAAGAAATTTGTTTTAAATCTTTGCAAATTTATTAAAAATAAAAAAGGAAAAAAGGAAATCACATGTACATGGCATACGTATTCACACCCTTTGCCATGTCACTCAAACTTGAGCTCAGGTGCTTCCTCTTTCCACTCATCATCCTTGAGATGTTTCTACAACTCGATAGGAGTCCACCTGTGGAAATTAAGTTGATTGGACATTATTTCAAAAGAAGCACCTGTCTACAGTATATAAAAAGGTCCCACAGTTAACAGTACAGGTCAGAACACAAACCAAGAATGAAGTCCAAGATATTGTCCGAGACAGGATTGTATCAAGACACAGGGGAGAAGGGCCTTAGTCAAGGAGATGACCAAGAACACGATGGTTAGTCTGAAAGAGGAGAACCTTCCAGAAGAAAAACCATCTTGTAGCATCATACTCAAAAAGACTTGAGGCTGAACTTGATTGTTTCTCATGGCCTGAGAGACCTTCAGGTTTGTTTTGGCAAACTCCAGGTGCCAGTCATGTGCCTTTTACTAAGGTGTGGCTTCCGTCTGGCCACTCTACACGCAGGCCTGATTGGTGGAGTGCTGCAAAGATGGTTTTTCAACTGGAAGAAATACTCCACAAAGAAATACTGAAGCTCTTTCAAGTGACTATCAGGTTCTTTGTCACCTCCCAGTCGGTCACTTTGGCGAGCTGGCCCACACTAGGAAGAGTCCCCGGGGCTCCAAACTTTTTTTTTCATTATTTATGGATGATGGCGGTCACTGTGCTCATCTGGACCCTCAATTCCTCAGATTTGTGTCTCAATACAATCCGGTCTGAGAGGTCTACAAACAATTCCTTGGACTTCATGGCTTGGTTTGAGCGCTAGTATGCACTGTTAACTGTGGGACCTTTGATACAGATGGACTCGACTCAAGTTGTAGAAACATCTCAATGATGATCAGTGGAAACAGGAACCACCACAATTTTGAGTGTCATGGCAAATGGTGTGAATACTTATGTACTGCACATGTGATATTTTTTTTTAAATAAATTTGCAAAGAATTCAAAGAAACTTGGTTCACGTTGCCATGATGGCTTGTCGTTTGTAGAATTTTGAGAAATATAATGAATTTAATCCATTTTGAAATGAGGCTGTAACATACTGTAGCAAAATGTGGAAAAAGGGAAGCGCTGTGAATACTTTCTGGATGCTCTGTATTAGACAAATATTCTGACCTTAGCACTGTAAAGTTTAACCTTCAATTACTGAGAGGAATCTAATCCAGGGACTCAACACTGAGCTAGCAAGCAATCCAAGACTAACTGTTAAGTTGTAAGTTTAAATGTTAATCAGCAATTAGCGCTTACGTCCATTAAACAGCACATAGTAACCGACGGGTTGATGATGTAGTTAGTTAGCGACAGAAGCATCGCTTATATGTTTTTAACTAATTAAAAGAGCTGTTGTAATTAAAATTCTAGTTTGCACGTTTGTCACAATCACTCACACTCGCCACAAACATTTTAATTAGTGAGTTATTTAAAACACCACATAAGTCAGGAACAAATAAATGATAATAAAAAAGGCAAAGATTTAAAATACCGGAGAACAAATTAACTGCACATTGTAACAAAATGATGGTTTAGCTTAAGAATAGACTTAATAAAATAAATAAACAAAAAACACTAAAGCATTTACTTACCTTCCTCCAAGAGAGAAAACCAGATGAAAGCTTATTTAAAAACACGACTAGAATGTACAGAAGCGCATTGCATTCACACAATAAAAAAAAATCATGGGACTTATGTTATAATTATGACTTACTATTTCATAATTATGACTTACTATCTCATAATTATGACATCCTTATCTCATAATTATGACTTACTATCTCATAAATATGAGATAAGGGGAGGCAATTTGTGGCAGGGGGCATTTTAGCGCATGACATCGGAAACGAAAGTTACTGCATCCTTTTGCTCGGAAGCAAGGATCCAGAATTTTAAGCAGGTGCCAGATAGTTCTCTGAGATACCACAAAGCCAGCTTGGATGCATTTCATATGCATGATTTTGTATCCATGAAGCCAGGGGCGTAGATTTAGGGTGGACGGTGGTGATGTGTCCCCACCAATATCCTCCGACCATTGAAATGTCCCCACCAATAATTTAATCCACTTAAAAAAACAATCGTTCTGTCAACATTAACCTAGACACGCAGAAAGGGATAAATCACGTTCTCTCCTTGAGTCCGCCTGCCCCCAAAACACATATGAACATTTTGATTGGGTGTGCCTTTAACTGCTATCATGTGATAGGCTATTGGCTGCGTTCAGATACAAGCAGCGCCGTGCAAGAAGGTCTGTTGGGTGACAGACATACATGATGAAAAAAAAAGAAGCTGGACATAAGGAGCTTTTTTTTTTTTCCAAAGAAAAGTGTAAGTCACTTCAAGTTCGCTAGTGAATCCATCAAAGTAACGACAACAGTTAACGTTAATGCTAGTGTTTTTTTTTTTTTTACCGCTTTGACTCACATTCATTAAGGCAGGGCAGCTTATAGTCTGTGAATACGGACTTAAAACTAACAGCAGATTAAACAGCTAAATGTAAAAGTATAAATATGATCCCTGTCAGTTCTCCTAATCTAATGACGACTATTTGTCAGAGATCAGTCTTGTGAAAGAAATTTATATGCTACATATTAATATTGCCATGGCTAGAATTTAGTTGACAGTTCACCAATAGACAATCCACTTCGCACAAATAGTTTTTAAAATGCATTCACTGACTTGGCAAACATTAATTATTTGATTTGAGGTTTGCACACTAAGACTCAGAAAAAGTGAAATAAAAAATGTTTATCCTGTTTTGTCAGGTGACAGAACCTAAATAACTGTGCTGTATATCAGACAGCGATGGAGAGAGAAGGGGTCACAGGTGATGCTGAACGATGACTTGATATTATTATACCTACAGTAGCTTGCAAAAGTATTCAGCCGCCTTGAACTTTCCACATTTTGTCACATTACAGCCACAAACATGAATCAGTTTTATTGGAATTCCAGGTGAAAGACCAATACAAAGTGGTGTTCACGCGAGAAGTGGAACGAAAATCATACATGATTCCAAACATTTTTTACAAATAAATATCTTCAAATATCTTTACTTTTATATATATACTGATGTTTGAGATGTTTCATTTGCACTATGGCTCAATAAAGAATAGTTTTTATTTTATTAAAGACTATCTTTTTGTCAGTTATTAAACCTTTAACATTACACTATTCCTTAATTTAACTTAATGAATTGCATTTTGAGTGGATTAATATCAGTCGAAGCATTGCTAGTATTAATGTACAGTGATTTTGCATTTTGCAGCATATTAAAAAAACATGCATTCCGTGGACGGAGTTGGGGTGGGGGGTTGGTGGGTGGGGCAGGGGATTGGGCGGTGGGGGATTAGTTGGAGTCATGGGTCCCCACCAATGTCCAGAGCAAACCTACGCCCTTGCATGAAGCATTCCATATTGGTTTTGTTACGTGGGGCGGTATGGAGAGCCGCACCACGATGTGTTATGATGTGTATAAGAGTCCCAACGCAGGGCTTTAGAGAGGGGGTCAGTGAAATAGGAGTTGTTGTGAGAGGGCTTATGATACGCACGGGAAGGCCCTTCCGTTCTGGAGATAGCGGGGGATTATTAATTAGGGACTTAAACTTAGGAACTTAGGAAACTAAATTAAAACTGAAAACGCAAAATGACCGGAACTCCGCCGTCTACGCGAGAACGGACGGTGCTAGGGGAACTAAAGCGCTCGCCCTTACCGAGGATTTATAAGAGAGAGAGAGAGAGAGAGTTTGTGTCTTTTTATACTTTCATACTGTACTTAACCTGAGTACGCACGCTGGACTGATGCGTGCCGCGCTCTCTCTCCCTCTCACTCTCGCCGGCGTCTCAGACGTGCAGAGGCTGCGGCTTTGCCTCTGTCTCTGAACAGCACACTCTGTCTGTCTGCCTTTCTTTTCTGCAGATCTGCCCATTCATAATATTGCAGAGTATTTATGCGTGGTTCTGCCCCTCGTAAGACCCGCATCGTTACAGGTTTAGCTGCTCCTGAAGGAAGAGCCACTTTGAGAAGGACAGAATGTGCTTTCCTCCTGAACAGTCTTAAGCACTTTACATACCTGCGCAGTGTTGACATACTAATGATAATAGCATCGAAATTACTCAATGACATTAATATCTCCCAGTGTTTCAATCCAAGAAATAAATAAAAGCTAATTAAATTTGGCAATATTTGCTCCATTGTCCCTGTCTTCTCAGAACCCTAATAATTATATGTGATATATGTGAGATATTATCTCATAATTATGAGTTAGTAAGTCATAATTATGAGATAGTAAGTCATAATTATGAGATAAGGATGTCATAATTATGAGATATTAAGTCATAATTATGAGATATTAAGTCGTAATTATGAGATATTAAGTCACAATTATGAGTTAGTAAGTCATAATTATGAGATCAGGATGTCATCATTATGAGATAAGTCCCGTGATTTTTTTTATTGTGTGAATGCAATGCGCTTCCGTAAGAATGATTTAACGAGAGTCATTTTTAAAAAATCATTAGAAAGTTATCTTAAAATCCACAAAATAGTTAATTAAATTTAATCAATTTAATGGAAAGATTCTTTCGAATATTGCACTGCGTCAAACTTTTCTGACTGAGGAAGACAATGAATGACCTCCTCTGAGAACGAAGTGTGGACAAACATCCAAATTGTTACATTTATTATTGCTTGATGCGTCCACTGCTCCTCGAGACACTGGCTGGCTGAATGTTCCTCACCAGGAGATGGACAAACACGCACATGATATCTCTGTTTATTATCAGCAAAGAACATATTTAAGGTACATCAAAAGAGCATGAACACGTAAGTCGTAGAGAGACCAGAGGACAGACAATAAGAAACACTTTAGCATTTTCTGGTGAGACAAAAGCGTTCCAGTGGACACAAGCTATTTGTATGTGTATTTATATATACACAGAGCATATGAAGTGTTACCATGTAAGGAATGAGTAAGCACAGTAAGGGGGTTTATTTTATGGAGATAGAGGCATGGGAAAGGTCACACATTATGTGAAACCTTTAAACCCACCAAGTAAAGTAATGCTGAAATAGACCAGGGGGTGAAAACTAACAAAAAGAAACAAAGCTAATCTACTGTAGAATGTGGATGCTAACCTGGAGAATGAAACCTGTCCTAGCTAAGAAAATCTGGCATAAATATTAAAATGTAAACCAGTGATGATTAGCATACTGTACCTACTGTAGCAGGTCAGGGCTAGCAGGAAAACCACAGTAGCAAGTGAAAACTAACATATTGACTAAAACCTAATTAACTGACACAAAGCTAATCTAACAAGTGTGAAAGCTTACAAGCTAGCAAAATCATGACATAGCGATTGAAACCTAACCCAGAGATTGCAATAGGCAACCTATGTAGCAAACTTATGCTAACCTTGCAAGTGAAAGCTAACCTCATGACTGACAACTAAATTCTTTGAGTGAATGATAACCTAGTAATTGAAAGGTAACCTAATCTGAGATAGCTAAATTATTATTATTATTATTATTATTACAAATCAAGCGGCACGGTGGTGTAGTGGTTAGCACTGTCACCTTGCACCTCCAGGGTCTGGGTTCGATTCCCCGGCCAGGCTCGATTCCCGTCTCTGTGTGCATGGAGTTTGCATGTTCTCCCCGTGCTTGGTGGGTTTCCTCCAGGTACAGTATTCCGGTTTCCTCCCACAGTCCAAATATATGCAGGTTAGGCTAATTGGTGTTCCCAAATTGTCCACGGTGTACCCCGCCTTGTGCCCTAAGCCTCCTGGGATAGGCTCCAGGTCCCCCGCGACCCTGAATAGAAGGATAAAGCGGTATAGAAGATGAATGAATGAATGAATGAATGAATTACAAATCAAATGTACCATTGATGATTCATGTTGTAAGCAAATCACAGAAACATTCTGTATGGCTAGAAAAAAAATCATCATCATCACTAACAATCAGATCTCTCTCTGCTTTATCCCTCAGAGCTGCAGCAAAAGGAAAAAAAAAGAATTTCAGCTTAATCTGCAGCCACATCCAATTTATTCCTGCGCCTGATTCATTAACGAGATGTCCGCTCGCCTTAATTAATCCTTCAGATGTGTCACGATTCTGATGTTTACATGCAAACAAAATCTCTAGCAGCGCCACACGCTACACACGGCTAATCAGGAATTAAGTGCAAAGCTTTTTTTAATGACAGTAATCAGTGAGGTCTGGGATAAACTGAGGCTCTGAGTAAACTCGCACTGTGTGTTACAGTGAGGAAAACCGACATGCCGGATTTAATATCGTCTCATTTATGATTTTTTTTGTACTCCTGAAGTGCATTATAGTTTAAAAAGTCGCTCAGTATTGCTTGAGTGTCCCTGAAAATAGATGACTCCTCGTGTCCATTGCATGTGCTGCACACTTTCATTAAGAGCCAATCAGAATCCAATTATGGCCCCTATCGCAGCCAATTAAAGCTTTTTGCATTTAAACGCTACTGTAGGGTGAAATATTTCCAATCACCACAACGCTTCATTATCACTTTGTCAGAATCGGTTGATGGAAAATGAAGTGTGGCGTGCTGGGGGTTTGAAATCCACACTTCCTCTTTTCCCTGGAGTCTATTTACCATAAACTCAGAGAGCATGGAAATGAGTAAAAATCCATTAATACTGCAGCTGTGAGACAGACAGTACGGCCTCAGCATTTATAAATAACTGTACAAACCAACTGCTGCTTAAAGTTTTGATGGGTCGTTAAAAATAGAAACATCAAAACCAGAGAAAAATAACAAAAACAGAAATAACTTAATACATGTCTAGAAGTATTTACAGTATTAATAAAATTACAAGTATTTTATTTTGTACGCTTGGATATTGCAAAGAGCTTTTTTCATATATTATAGCAGACTTGGGTAGAGTAGCCAAAAACTGTACTCAAGTAAGAGTAGCTGTACTTCAAAATAATATTACTTAAGTAAAAAGTAGTCATCCAAAATATTATCCAAGTAAGAGTAAAACAGTATTCAGTGAAAAGATTCTCAAGTACTGATTTGACTGAATTGATTTTTTTTTTTTTTAGAAATTATAATAATTATATATTAGTGTGTGTGTGTGTATACTGTATATACACTGTATGTATGCTGAAGCGTGTATCTGTTTTGTCAGATGAAGCACCGCAGTATGAAGCTGTTATTTTGCGAACAAAACATGCTTTGTATATGATTCCAGGGATGCATCATATTTTTTTGGATGCATAAAAATGTACAACATGTGTATTGGTGATTAATTCTGTACTGAAATATACTTATATATTTAGACACTGTTAAAGTAACATTATATGTACAATTAAAGTTAACATATAATCACACAAACATGAACAAAACATTCTATACTCATCGCAAGATTGTACACTAATCACAAGATCTCACTAGTAGAATTAGATTTATATAGTAGATTTATGGGCGTTCCGTAAACTTTTATTGCGTATGTGCAGTGAGCATATGTAGCGTATGTGCAGTAAAACAACAGTACTCATACTGTAGAAGTAAATTTTTCCCAAAAAGTTACTCAAGTAAATGCACGTCTGCATTTTAGCACTTTGTATAGTTTAGCATTTTATACATTTTAATTTATACTATTTATTTGCTTTTTTTATTTGTAATACACCATGTACAATATTAAATATAAATGTTAACATTTGATAGAATTACCTTAGAGATAACTTTAATCTGCAGTTCTTTTGCAGGACACATCAAAACAATCAGAACAATGCTATTTAAGAAAATAATTACAAGAACAAAACACAAGCAGACAAATAACCACCAACAACAAGATGAATTCGTTGGGAAGAGCACACACACTTTAGCTGCACATGGACCAGGTCTCAGACCATCACCTGGGAATTGAATCCTCAAGGATTTCCTGACACACCAAGGTACTTCTAATGGAAGATCTAGGTTGAGGATCTCTGTATATTATCACCAGATGGATGTGGGTCACAACCAGAACTCCATGAGCTACTGGGCCAGGAGTAGCTCAGTGGTTAAGGCATTGGACTATGGTTCGGAAGATCCCAGGTTCAAACCCCACAACCACCAAGTTGCCATTGTTGGGCCCTTGAGCAAGATTTAAAAAAAAAAAAATGTAAGTCGCTCTGCCAAATGCCTAAATGTTTTCCATTATGCACTGACTGGTGTCCAAGGGTGGAGGAAACTGGGACACTTCCCCGAAGCTCCAACAGGTTCTTCCTTTTCAAGCTACTGTACTCTTCAGAATGTCGTCCAGAGGATTGCATCTCCCAAACAGGCACAGTGGTGCTGAATGGAGGCGAAAGATTAGAACCATTGTTTTGGACTGTCAAAACAAATGTGGCAGGGAAGGGACAAGCCAAAAGAAGTCATTGCTGGAGGAAGATTGCCTGGTGAGGGGAACCTAGCCAATTTATTTTTCCTTTACACAATCGGGCGTGGACAGCAGGTCACCGGCACACAACTGCTACAAAGTTGCCCCAACAGCGAGCTCCAGTCCCCCAACAACAGTCACAGCTCACTTCTGTGCATGCCAATCTGCCACATGTGTCAGGCTGTTTGTGTTGTGCTTCACTTCGTCCCTCAATGACACACTGCTGAAAGCTAGAAGGCTGATCGTGGCCATGTTTTTTTTTTTTTTCTTCTAATAACCCAGAAATCCATATCCAGATTTGTGCAGTGGTGCAGTAGGCTAAATATTAGATCCTGAGAAAAACTAAGTAAAGCATAATAATAATTATATCAGTGAGACATTACTGAGTTATATATCTAATTAAATGTTACTTTTTTTTCACTTATAAATGCCATGGCCCCGCTGTGGGAAAAATAAGATTAAACAGTAGATTCAGAATAACAACAGTAACCTAGCCTCAAATCCATAACCACAGGGTCACAGGTTCATGTCTCAGTGTGCGTCGGTGTCTAATATCACTCATCCTCTCTGCCCTTTGCCATGGCCTCCGTGAAAAACTTCCAAATCCCCAAATCATGATAGGAAAAAAAATGTGTTATGAAAGTTTTCACTTTTGGGAAATAGATAACTTTCAGTGATCTATTTTGTGACAAATGGCATGACCTGACACTGAAATGGTTCTTTCTGAAATTTTCTTTCCTCAAAAAAATCGACCCACTTTGGCACAAGAACAATGTTTCATATGTTATCTGCCATGTTATGTAGAATTCTGCAATTAGAGCAGATATGATTATATGGCTTTAATCCAGAAAACACTGTAAAATAATGACATTAATATCCTGTTGTAAAAGGGTGGAAGTGAAGAACAATACACACATCACAGCACTGTCAGACCTCAGCCATCTTGGTCATGAAATAAGATAATGTAGGAGCATGATATTCCTTACATTTTTGTATTTCGTACACTTCAGTACATCCTACGGTGCAGTATTCTGTAGAGTTCATTAATTTAGTATATCATGGACTTAATTTTTTTGTAACTATCAAAGGTACATACATTATACACAATTTTTGCATGCTTCAGTATTTAGTTTAGGAATCCATACAGTTTAAATACATGTATTTATTTTGGTTTGATTTATTTATTATTATGTAAATTTTTGTTTTTTGCATATTTTGTACATTCAGCAATCCATAACATTCAGTATTTTCACATATACAATATTTCATAGTGTTCAGGTTTTTTTTTACCCTTCTCTCTTAAGAAAGCAGTACTTCTTGTGCATACCATGTTGTTGTTGTTATTGTTGTTCATATTTCAGCTGTTCCCATCATGGGGTCGCCACTGAGGGCAATCCAATACGCACACAACATTACCTTTCCCCATTTATCTGGACTCGGGACCAGCACTACAATTTTGTATTTCTTATAGTTCAGTATTCTATAGAGTTCAGTACGTCATTAAAAAAATATGTATTTTGTATACTATTTATTATAGCTCAGTATTCCATAGTATTTAGTATTTCCTACACTTAAGTATTTCACAGTGTTTAGTATTTCCTGGAATTTCTTATTGCATAAAATTTTGTATTTCCTATAGGTCAGTAATCCACACGGTTCAGTATTTCACCAAGTACAGTAACATATAGATCTGAAGGTAGGAATAGTATCATAAGGACCTGAACACTATTGTGTTATTATTTAGATAGTGTATGATGAATGTAATGTATGACTCCCCAAACCCCAAACCATCAGCAGTGCTGTGAAAACCACAGACCATTTAGCAAAAGAAAGAAAAAAAAAAAGAAAAAAAAAGTACTCATTCTAAAGCAGGTGTAATCTTCTCTACGCCTTCAACATGCATCAAAAGGAATGAGGTTATTCCATGGATATAAAGCATTCACTGTACTTGATGATAAAATCTAAAGTTAAAAACATTTATTTTATTTTCACATTATATGTTTTCATTCCAAAAGTCAGATCAGTAGGATGAGCTTTATATTACTTTTTATTCCATTGTCCATTAAGCGGCATTTAATCAGTGCAATCTTTGTGTAAAAATCATTTAATCTTTGCTTTAGACTTTTCATTTATTTATTACTTAATGTATTTTTATAACATGACACCATTGTAAATACCCCTTGCTCTGGATGATGTTTAAATAAACAAGAAATAAGAGGTGTGAATTTGATGAAATATGACGTGTCCTTTCTTCTCAGCCCTGCTATTGATCCTGGCAGCTTGAGAAATCTTCTGTTTGTTTGTTCTGCCCACATCATCAACAGAACATTTGACGTCTCGTTCATTGCCTCTTACTTAATTTCCAAATCTGCCAATTCCAAATCAATGACGTTAGGATGAAAAGCATACATACATAAATATAAAACTCCATGGAAGCGTGATGCATCTCATGCCATCAAAATACCAGACGCTGGTGATTATTCACAGAGGCATTGTGTTTCTATCGACCGAGTCAGGGATATAACATCACAAGCTGTTGATCTGTGTGTATGTGTGTCAGTGGTGTATATGTGTCAGTATGGTGTGTATGTGTATCAGCATGGTGTGTACGTGTCTGATTGTTGTATATGTTTTAATGTGGTGTGTATGTGTCAGTATGGTGTGCATGTGTCGATTTGGTGTGTTTGTGTCTGTGTAGTATGTACATGTCTAATTGTTGTGTACATGTCAGTGTGGTTTGTATGTGACTCATTGTTGTGCTTGTGTCAGTGTGGTGTGTATAGTAGTGTGGGGAGGGAACTGCCATTGGGGGGCTGATCTCTGGTGATGGGTTGTTGGGAGGGTGGGGGCATTCGGTCTGCACACCTTGTGATTAGAATGTCAAATTATAAACAAAATTAATACAGCAGAACATACTGTACAGCAACATAAACAAAGTTTTTCCAGGATTTATACACTTCAGTATTCCACACAATTTAGTAGTCCATGCACTTAATCATTCAGTAAGGCATTACGTACTGCTCAGTATTTTCTACATTTCAGTATTCAGTACACTTTCAGGTAAATACAACTTCTTCTTTGTCTTTCGGCTGTTCCCTTTCAGGGGTCGCCACAGCGAATCATCTGCCTCCATCTAACCCTATCCTCTGCATCCTCTTCTCTCACACCAACTAACTTCATGTCCTCTCTCACTGCATCCATAAATCTCCTCTTTGGTCTTCCTCTAGACCTCCTGCCTGGCAGCTCCAACCTCAGCATCCTTCTACCGATATATTCACACTCTCTCCTCTGAACATGTCCAAACCACCTCAATCTGGCCTCTCTGACTTTATCTCCAAAACATCTAACATGGGGTGTCCCTCTGATGAACTCATTCTTGATCCTATCCATCTTTGTCACTCCCAAAGAGAACCTCAACATCTTCAGCTCTGCTACCTCCAGCTCTGCCTCCTGTCTTTTCTTCAGTGCCACTGTCTCTAAGCCGTAGAGCATTGCTGGTCTCACCACTGTGCTGTACACCTTTCCTTTCATTCTTGCTGATACTCTTTTATCGCACAACACACCTGACACTTTTCTCCACCCATTCCAACCTGCCTGTACTCGTCTCTTCACCTCCTTTGAACAGTCTCCGTTGCTTTCGACCGTTGACCCTAAGTACTTAAAATCCTGCACCTTCTTTACCTCTGCTCCCTGTAGCCTCACTGTTCCTCTTGGGTCCCTCTCATTCACACACATGTATTCCGTCTTGCTGCGGCTAACCTTCATTCCTCTGCTTTCCAGAGCGTAACTCCACCTCTCCAAATTTTCCTCCACCTGTTCCCTGCTCTCGCTACAAAGCACAATGTCATCTGCAAACATCATAGTCCATGGAGACTCCTGTCTAACTTCATCTGTCATCCTGTCCATCACTAGAGCAAACAAAAAGGGGCTTAGAGCCGATCCTTGATGCAGACCACATCCACCTTGAACTCTTCTGTCACACCTACAGCACATCTGACCACTGTCTTACAGCTCTCATACTGTACATGTCCTGCACCACTCTAACATACTTCTCTGCCACTCCAGACTTCCTCATACAACACCACAGCTCCTCTCTCGGCACCCTGTCGTACACTTTCTCTAAATCTACAAAGACACAATGCAACTCTTCATTACCTTCTCTGTACTTCTCTACCAGCATCCTCAAACCAAATGCTGCATCTGATGTACTCTTTCTAGGGATAAAACCATATTGCTGCTCACAAATTCTCACCTCTGCCCTTAACCTAGCTTTCACTATTCTTTCCCACAGCTTCATTGTATGGCTCATTAGCTTTATACCTCTGTAATTGCCACAGCTCTGCACATCTCCCTTGTTCTTAAAAATCGGCACCAATACACTTCTTCTCCATTCCTCTGGAATCCTCTCACTCTCCAAGATCTCGTTAAACAAACTAGTCAGAAACTCTACTGCCACCTCTCCTAAGCACTTCCATACCTCCACAGGTATGTCATCAGGACCAACAGCCTTTCCACTCTTCATCCTCTTCAACGCTCTTCTCACCTCACTTTTACTAATATTTGCTACTTCCTGCTCCACAACAGTCACCTCTTCTACTCTTTGTTCTCTTTCGTTTTCCTCATTCATCAACTCCTCAAAGTACTCCTTCCATCTTCCCATCACCCTCCTGGCATCTGTCAGTACATTTCCATCTCTATCTTTAATCACTCTAACCTGCTGCACATCCTTCCCATCTCTATCTCTTTGCCTCGCCAACTTGGACAGATCCACCTCACCCTCCTTACTGTCCAGCTTAGCATACAAGTCCTCATATGCTCTTTGTTTGGCCTTTGTCACTTCTACCTTCACGTTACGGCGCATCTCCCTGTACTCCTGTCTACTCTCTTCAGTCCTCTCAGTGTCCCACTTCTTCTTAGCTAGCCCCTTTCCCTGTATACACTCCTGGACTTCCTCAGTCCACCACCAAGTCTCCTTGTCCCCTTTTCCCTTACATGATGATACACCAAGTACCCTCTTACCTGTCTCCCTGATCACATTGGCTGTAGTTGTCCAGTCAACTGAAAGCACCTCCTGGCCACCCATAGTTTGTCTCAACTCCTCCCTAAAGACTACACAACATTCTTCCTTTCTTAGCTTCCACCACTTTATCCTCTGCTCTGCCTTTGTCCTCTTCACCTTCCTCACCACCAGAGTTATTTTACACACCACCATTCTGTGTTGTCTGGCTACACTCTCCCCTACCAACACCTTGCAGTCACTGATCTCTTTCAAATTACAACGTCGACACAAGATGTAGTCCACCTGAGTGCTTCTGCCTCCACTCTTATATGTCACCCTATGTTCCTGCCTCTTCTGGAAGAAAGTATTTACTACTGCCATTTCCATCCTCTTTGCAAAGTCCACCACCATCTGTCCTTCTACATTCCTGTCCTGAAGACCAAACCTGCCCATCACATTTTCATCCCCTCTGTTCCCTTCCCCAACATGTCCATTGAAGTCTGCACCAATCACAACTCTCTCACCTCTGGGGATGCTCTGCATCACTTCATCTAACTCACTCCAGAATTTCTCCTTCTCCTCTAACACACATCCTACCTGTGGAGCATAACCACTAACAACATTGAACATCACACAATCAATTTCCAGCTTCAGACTCATCACCCTATCTGATACTCTCTTCACCTCTAGGACATTCCTTACAAACTCCTCTTTCAGAATAACTCCTACTCCATTTCTTTTCCTATCCACACCATGGTAAAACAATTTGAACCCTGATCCTAAGCTTCTAGCTTTGCTACCTTTCCACCTGGTCTCCACCTGGACACACAGTATATCCACCTTCCTTCTCTGCATCATACAGTATCAACCAACTCTCTTCCCTTCCCTGTCATGGTCCCAACATTCAAGGTCCCTATTTTCATTCCTAAACTCTTGCCTTTCCTCTTCTCTCTCTGCTTTCGAACATGCCTTCCTCCTCTCCTTCTTCGACCAACAGTAGCCCAATTTCCACCGGCACCCTGTAAGTCAACAGCACCAGTGGCGGTCATTGTTAACGCGGGCCACGACCGATCCGGTATGGAAATTATATTTCTGATTCACATCATTGATTTGGCAAGTGTTTTACGTCGGATGCCCTTCCTGACACAACCCTCTGCATTTATCCAGACTTGGGACTGGCACAAGAAGACACTGGATTGCGCCCCCCCTACCCCCCATGGTTGCATTTTTCAGCTAAATACAACGTCATACTATTTAGTATTCTGTAGATTTCAGTAATCGCTATTGTACACTATTTTATAAATGTAAACTTTAGTATTTTGTCCACTTCGGTAATGTTATAAATTTCATTATGGTGTAAAGTGAACTATTTTGTACACTTACAGTGGTGTGAAAAACTATTTGCCCCCCTCCTGATTTCTTATTCTTTTGCATGTTTGTCATACAAAATGTTTCTGATCATCAAACACATTTAACTATTAGTCAAAGATAACACAAGTAAACACAAAATGCAGTTTTTAAATGAGGCATTTTATTATTTAGGGAGAAAAAAAATCCAAACCTACATGGCCCTGTGTGAAAAAGTTATTGCCCCCCTTGTTAAAAAATAACTTAACTGTGGTTTAATATTTTGTTTACTAAAGTATGTTGCAATGTTTAGTATTTCGTACATTTCTCTTTTTTTTGTAAACTTTAGTATTTTTTCCACTTTATTTCCAGAGTTTAGTATTTTCTGCACCAGTATACAGCACAGTTCAATATTTAGTACCCTTTCTGCAGAGGCTGCTGCATAATACAATCCAGTATATTATACATTTTACTATATTTTTTATACTACAGTATTTATTGCAATATATTAACCTTTACTTTATCGTAAGTTGCAGATTTTATTTCACACTTCAATATTCTGTAAGCTTTAGTTTATCACACTGACACACATCAACATCACCAGCTACCCATGTATTATTTCATCATGTGTAGTTTATATTATAGCCGAAGTAGCTACGTATGAGAATGAATTGTACAATTCAACTGACTTAAGTACACCTGTACAGTATCGTTTAGAGCTCATGCTGAGAACAGAATCATGCTCCAAGAGGCGACGCCACCATGTGTTAGTATACAGTATCACAGGTCTAAAGTGTGTTAAATACACTAATCACCCGGCTGTACATCATCATAAAATAAAGCAGTAAACTGTCTTCGACAGACCTTGTGTGTCACATTTATATGACGGAAAAACATTAGCATCTCACTCTTCCCTCAGCGAGTGTACCGTATCTCAGATCCATCACTCGCTCTGTGTTAATAAACACATAAACACTGCAGGATAGCTGCAGGGCTACAGGCTAATTCAAACCCTCAGAAATGTGTTTATCCTCAGTGTGCGAGTGTGTATTCTGTCTGTCATCATCTGTCTAGATGTTAGTCTTCATACTTTTACCTTAGGAAAATTCTTCAACAGTCTCTATTAGTCCGAAATCGCTAGCTTTAACAAAAACACAAAACAGATTTTCTTCACCTCAGGAAACAGACTATGCAGGTCATTTGTTGTCTCGAGAGTCTCCTTTAGAGACTCTAACAGTTAACTGTGCTAACTGTTAGCATTATCAGGCATTATTTTTAGTTGCTCCATTTTCACTCGAGTTAGCATTAGCCATACTATAACCATAACAACCCATTCATTTATTTGTGCATATGCACAAAACAAGCTATCAATGCATGCTAAAACATTAATGGAATACATTTCCCTGAGGTAGCATTCTTAGCATGTTTGTCACTGCTTCTTTTACTACTTACAGCTATTATCATAACAGGCTTAAAAAGGCTCAATGCTAATAAAATTCACAAATTCACAATTTAATTAAATAAATCAGTGAGTGCTTTCTGTTTTTCTTTCTTATACACTCAATCCAAACCGGCTGTATCAGAAATCATGCTAACCATTTGCAGCACACTTATCTCTCAGGAATATATATATATATATATATATATATATATATATATATATATTTAAGTAGGTCAAATTTTTCTCCATCACAAGCAGGGAATGGAGCAAACACTAACGCTAACACCCAGGACCTCATTTAATGTGAGTGTGTATTCGCGCCCTGACAGGCCATGAAGAAAGGTCTATTAGCGTTAGCGTCAGACTTTTCCCTCAGGATACATTTCCAGCAGCTCCTTATTCCTCCATCAGCGAGTCTAGCCTTAATCATTATGGCTAGTGCTAACTTCCAGTGACTCATTTAATGTGAATATACAAGTTTGTAACACACACACCCACCAGATCTTTTTAATCTATTATATATATATATTTTTTTTATTCCGTCTGTTATTTGTAAATGGTTACCTTTAGCTTTAATGATATTTAGCAAAAGCTAGATATACTAAAAACTAGATCTCTGCTAATGTGTGTATGTGCGCATGTGTATATGTGTTTGTGTGATCTTTGTGTTTGTCACACCCACATACCTTGTTGATGGAATTATGCTAAGCATTAGTGTCACTCTTTTTTCTCTCAGGAAACATTTCTAATGTTTTGTTTAGCAAGTCTTGACTAGTTGTAATAGCTACAGTCCTCATCGTAATAAACAAAAATGCTAACAACACATTTCTCTTTTTTCTCTGACTCACTCTCTCTCTCTTAATCTTAGCAAATGTGCTAAGCACTCGCACATACCCAGATAGCACACACACGTCGCGGAGACGTCTATGCGACGTCATCTTTTTCATCTGGCAGATGTCTTGCAGAGGGCGTTTGCTCATCTGGCAGACGTCGCCAAGACGTCTGTGCCGATGTTAGAACGACGCTTAGCCTACGTATTTAAGAGGAAAATAAATTAAAACGATCCTGATCCGCTCTTTAGATGATGTTAATCAGATGTTTATACAACTGCCAAATGTCGGATAGACGTTATTTTAGTAAAACACCCCCTCCCATTATTTTAATTAAATACCCTGTGCACGTCTATAATGCGCCCTAATGCATGTTACAATGACCAAATATGATAATAAATAAAGAAACCACACTCTCAACTAATAATAAAACACAGATTCGTTAATTTTTTTATAAAAAATACATTTAATAACAAGCAAACATTTGATTAATTTATACAAAAATGAGAAAACGAGATAACAGCAACTTACAAATGAGGTCTCAATTTGAAAAGATGTACAAAACACAAAACACAACAAATAAGTATTAATCATAGAAAAAAAAATTAAACACCAACAGAAATGTTTTGTACTTAACTGTTTTGTACTTACATTATGACTTTTAAATATGACCGTTAGATACTGTAGCGTTTTTCGATGCTAGCAGGGATCTTGGAGTACGAGTGAGCTTACTTGCTCCCCAATGCAAATGGCTGGGGAGTAGTTTATTAACTCTCAGCACAAGCACACATACACAGGTCAAGCACACACACATAAACGCACCCAACTTGGCCGAAGCCACTAACCCAAACACCCTTCTCTCTCATGGTAGAGACAGAGAAAACCCCCGCAAAGCATGACGGTCTTCAGCCGCCGGCCCGCCCACGCCACACTGCCCCCACCTGAGCTGTGACTGTCCCCGGTCACCATGACTCTCAGTCTTGGAGGCGTGAAGGCGGTCGGCGCTGGCGCTGTGCACGCCGGGGTCCTTTTGTAGTGCACATTGTCCCGGAGGCGGTCCGGCCTCCGCAGAGTTCGATGTCTCGCCGGCGTGCGGCTGGTAAGGCGCAAGACGGTCTCGGTGGAGCAACACTCGCGCCCGCCCCGCCAGCCGCACCCGGTAGATGAAATCAGAGAGCCGCGCGAGTACCGTACAGGGGCCCACCCAGTGAGACATGAGCTTGGGTGAACGTCCTCTCTTCCTTCCGGAACACACCCACACCTGCTCACCAGCAGCAAAGCCTCGCCCCCGGCTGTGAGTGTCCACGCCCACACGCTCCACAGGTGCCCCCACCCGAAAGTCCTGCAGCGATGCCCGCGAGCGCTGGGTGGGGCCCTTCTTTGCCGTGTAGTGGACAAAGCGTTCACTGACCAGCGGCGGAGCAGGTGAAACGACTGCGGGCGATGCTCTCGGTGAAGGAGTAACTCTGCACACGCGCTCTTCACCTCGCTCGCAGTACCGACGACGCGCTTTGCTGCCCGGATGTTCACCTGGCACTCGTCCGCCGGCTGCTGGGGTACGCTGTCCCTCAGACCCAGGAACGTTGCCTCGGCATCGCCGCGAAACCCCAGATACTATTCCGTTGTCTCGCCGTGACGGGTAGCCCTGTCCTCGGCTAGATTCACCTACCGAGTGCCCCCGAGCTGCGGGCGATCGCTCGGCTCTTTCGCCGTGATGCACCGCAGTTATGGGTTCAGCGTAGCGCCTCGGTGAGGGAAGCTGGTGCTGCTAACCTGATGTGCTCCCCGAGCCGCGGCGGTCGAAGCCCTCGAAGAAAAGCGCGATACGCTAGCTCTTCCTGTTTAGTCGGCTCACACTCTGGATAGCCCCAATGGCGAACGCGCCCAGTGGCTCAGATGCGCGCCGCTCGCGGACTGCCAGCTCCTCGCACGCTGCTTCTTGACGGTCACCGGCGCCGAACCGGAGGTGAAGCGACTCTCGGAGCTTTGCCCAGTCCTTCCGCTCATCGGCCTGGAGGTCTTCCAGTGCCCGGAGCGCAGCGCCCTTCAGCGAGAGAGCAACCCTTACGGCCGTTTCCGCCGGAGACCAGCCTGCGAAGTCGGCGGCTAGCTCCACTTGGGCGAAGAACGCGTAGGGCTCGACGGCGCCGTTGTAGGAAGGAAGGCGCAGCTGCGGTGCACATCGCCGGCACGGAGCTGTAGCTTGCGCAGCGTCAACGTTGGGCTCCGTTCCGAGATCCAGTGCCGGGATCCTCATCTCGCCGCTCCATTTTCGTCTGGTTCCATCCGGGAGATGCTTCTTCCGGAGTCGTGCTCCTGAATCTTTCGCAGGTCCTCCGCCGTTCGCTCAAACTCAAAAATCTCCATCCCACTTCTGACACCAATGTAGCGTTTTTCGACGCTAGCAGGGATCTTGGAGTACGAGTGAGCTTACTTGCTCCCCAATGCAAATGGCTGGGGAGTAGTTTATTAACTCTCAGCACAAGCACACATACACAGGTCAAGCACACACAC
This sequence comes from Channallabes apus, assembly GCA_030522415.1. Lineage (NCBI taxonomy): Eukaryota > Metazoa > Chordata > Actinopteri > Siluriformes > Clariidae > Channallabes > Channallabes apus. The sequence continues at coordinate 43,789,545 of CM060106.1, forward strand.
ATAAACGCACCCAACTTGGCCAAAGCCACTAACCCAAACACCCTTCTCTCTCATGGTAGAGACAGAGAAAACCCCCGCAAAGCATGACGGTCTTCAGCCGCCGGCCCGCCCACGCCACAATACTTTGGTCAGGAAACTCTTGAAGTCAGATGCAGACAGGACACTTTTCAGTCACAAACTGCTGTGAAAACTTACAGAGATAGATATTCAATTAAAATTCATGATACGTAATTTAGCAAATGAACAATATTTATACTTTGTTCCTCTCGCTTCACAACTCATGACAACAGACCGAAACCGAACACACATATAACCGTTCGTATTTTAAGTGTGATTAAAAATACAAGAAATATCTTAAACTAAATTAACGTGACTAAACATCGCTAAACAATAGAGACATTTATGTTCAGTATTTCGTTTCTATTTAGAAAGATGGGAATTACTGTAATTCCTGCTTACCTTTTCCACATCCCCGCCAAACGTTTCTCTTCAACTACCAGGTAAACATTAGCATCACATTTTTTGCCTAAGGAAATTTTTCTGTGAGCACTGCATTTGCTCTGTCATTAGCTATAGAATTTAGCCTGTGTATGTTTTACACGTGACTGTGACAGAATCTATGCTAAGCATTAGCATATGTTGAATAGCATTTCAATTTAATCTCAGCATATGTTTCTGCAAGGCTGTTTAATGAGCCTTAACATTTAATACAGTGTGTATGTGAATGTGTGTGTGTGTATGGATAGTTTTACTTATTCAACTATGGAATGAGTTAGCGTCACTTCATTTAAGGAATAAAATCAACTAGAACATTAGATAAAATAGAATGCTTTTAAAAACTAATGAACAAAACACAAGGTCTTCTTTAAATGCTAATACAAACACAAAGAACTTTAAATGCTATTGTTAACACCTAGGAATTTGTTTAAACGCGAATGCTCACACAGGAACTAGTTTGAAAACTACTGCTACTGCATTTTACTAATGCTAAAATATATAAATTGTAAAAGCTAATGCTAACATACAAGAACTTTAAAATCTACACATGAACTTGTTTAATTTGAGTTTAATCCAGAAGATTGATCAGCTATGTGTTTTTTAAGTGTCACCACCTTTAATCATATGCATGACAAATGAAGCAAGAAAGAGCTAAAAGCTAACGCTAACACCAAGAAATAAATTAATCTAGTTAAGCAATAGATGGTGGCCGTCATCAAAACTCTCCTTGAGGGAAGGTGACCTGTCTCACTTGCTTTTCACACTCATCCATCAAATGAACAAGCGAAAGAGCTTTTATCTTCGCGGATAAAAACAAAAACCATGGTTCCACTACAGAACATAATGGCAAACAGGCGCTAGCAGTGCTTATTAGCCCTGCAATCAGTTCACACATTAGGGACAGATGTGTGTTTGGTTGTCATGGTAACATTATACACTCACAGGTTTAGTTTGCTGGTAAATAAATCAGTGATGCAAGTCCTAAAACATAATCTAGTCCGCAAGCAGTTAGCTAAGTGCCTAACAGAGTTAGCACTGTCTGGCTCTTAGATACGACAGAAGAAAAGGTGTTTTCTAATTGGCATATTTTTGTTTATTTATAGACTGTTGGATTTTTAATGAGCATGAAGGTATGGGGTTCTTCCTAGCCATGTTAATCGATTCTCAAGCAAGGCTTTTTTTTTTTTTTTGTAGTTTTGTTGAAATCGGTATTTGTAACAATTCTAGATTATGTTTATAAAAAAAAAGAAAATATAAATATTTTTCTATGTAAATGTATTAATTAAAATGCATTTTTATTTGTTTTTTAAATTCATAATTAGTTTTATGTATTTTTATTTGTATGTTATATGTATTTAAAACACTTATTTATCTTTAAGAATATTGTTTTATTTATGCACCTTTTTAATAACTTTCACAGGTCGTACTGAACTCTTATAGTTAAAATAAAGTCCTTTTTTTGAGATAAATAAATTCTGCGGTTGTTATTAATTATGCATGCAGTGATGACCTGACACTGGGAGTTTGGTGTGATTTTACACTTCAGCACTAAATGTGCATTAATCAGTGGCGATAAGGCGATCAGTCCTGCCTGAGAGCCGGGTGAAGCAGCTCGGGAACATGAGGTATGTTTTATTTTTGGCCAAACTCTTTTAGTTTTATGGGGGATCGTCAGTTAAAGGTGCTGATACTGCGCTTCATTTCTTCTTTTTTGTTCCTTACAAACAAACTCTTAACTGTCAAAGAGAAAATTGTGTTAAATAATATTTTAAATTATATTATTTAATTTATTTAACTTCTAATCTCACAGTGAGATAAAATAAAGACTCTCTCATTCCCTCTCTCTCTCTCTTCCCTGATAACTAATTTAAACCTGAACATTTGTATAAACTTCCCTATTTTACATCATCTTCCAATTTCATTTTCATTCCACGGGTCCTGATGTTACCGGAAGATTTCATCACTGATTTTATACGTATGATGCAAAGAGAGAGAGAGAGATAGAGAAACTCCTGACATCATTGCAGTCCTGTATTGTGATTGGACAATGGTTTGGCCTCATCACCAATCAGCTGTACATTTGCATATGGCTCTATAAAACTAAACTGAAACATGACGGCATACAGGAGCGCTGATCCGAGCTGTGCATAAACAAATCTGGTCTTTAGTCAGCTGTTTAAACCCTCAAAGACTCAGCATTTATTTATTTATTTTCTATGGCCCTCAGCCGGACAGGACTAGCAGAGGGACTGGTGCTTCTGCCTCTGGGCACAAGATGGGGTAAACTGTGGGTGGGGTGCCAACTGGGAGGAAACTGGAGAACCTGGAGGAAAGCCCCCAAAGCACAGGGAGAACATGCTGACTTCACACACAAACACACACATACACACACACACACACACACACACACACACACAAAGCAGAGGTGAGATTCAAATCCCCAGCCCTTGAGGTGCGACGCTCAGCTTCAATAATCTTTCATAACACTATCTAATCATTATTATTATTATTAACATTATTATTTAAGAAAGGAAATGTATCTTAATTTTTTTCTATTTCTTTATTTATTTACTCACTTATTATAGGGGCTAAAGATCCAGTCTTTTACTCAGATGTGTTAAATATCACACCAGTGTGTGCAGAAACACTTATCGATCTCTGATGTATGACAGACGTTATATTTGATGTGTAAACTTATTTGAGCTCGAACAATGATAAATAATAATAATAATAATAATAGTTAGAATTTGGATCATAAATATTGCACCCCTCCAAAGTGTTAAATAAAGTAGAAGCTATTACTCATTTCCCGCCATACGTTATCAGACGTTTACTGTATGTCATCCGTGCTGGAAGTCCATCCTCCTGTAACCACTTCCTCCTCCATCTCTAAGGTTCCTGTAAGCTTCACCTCTCTGATTGAGATGATTACAGTCCAGAGAGGGTTCTCCGTTTCAGGTGTTGTCTGGATTTTCCCTCTCGCTGCTCACACAATCGAACTCGCGCTGACCGCGATCTGTCACAGGAAAGTGAGAACTCGAGAAAAAACTAATACACCATAGAAATACAGTGGTGTGAAAAACTATTTGCCCCCCTCCTGATTTCTTATTCTTTTGCATGTTTGTCACACTTAAATGTTTCTGCTCATCAAAAACCGTAAACTATTAGTCAAAGATAACATAATTGAAGACAAAATGCAGTTTTTAAATGAAGGTTTATGTTATTAAGGGAGAAAAAAACTCCAAATCTACATGGCCCTGTGTGAAAAAGTGATTGCCCCCCTTGTTAAAAAATAACTTAACTGTGGTTTATCACACCTGAGTTCAATTTCTGTAGACACCCCCAGGCCTGATTACTGCCACACCTGTTTCAATCAAGAAATCACTTAAATAGGAGCTACCTGACACAGAGAAGTAGACCAAAAGCACCTCAAAAGCTAGACATCATGCCAAGATCTAAAGAAATTCAGGAACAAATGAGAACAAAAGTAATTGAGATCTATCAGTCTGGTAAAGGTTATAAAGCCATTTCTAAAGCTTTGGGACTCCAGCGAACCACAATGAGAGCCATTATCCACAAATGGCAAAAACATGGAACAGTGGTGAACCTTCCCAGGAGTGGCCGGCCGACCAAAATTACCCCAAGAGCGCAGAGAGGCCACAAAAGACCCCAGGACAACATCTAAAGAACTGCAGGCCTCACTTGCCTCAATTAAGGTCAGTGTTCACGACTCCACCATAAGAAAGAGACTGGGCAAAAATGGCCTGCATGGCAGATTTCCAAGGCGCAAACCACTTTTAAGCAGAAAGAACATTAAGGCTCGTCTCAATTTTGCTAAAAAAACATCTCAATGATTGCCAAGACTTTTGGGAAAATACCTTGTGGACCGACGAGACAAAAGTTGAACTTTTGGAAGGTGCGTGTCCCGTTACATCTGGCGTAGAAGTAGCACAGCATTTCAGAAAAAGAACATCATACCAACAGTAAAATATGGTGGTGGTAGTGTGATGGTCTGGGGTTGTTTTGCTGCTTCAGGACCTGGAAGGCTTGCTGTGATAGATGGAACCATGAATTCTACTGTCTACCAAAAAATCCTGAAGGAGAATGTCCGGCCATCTGTTCTTCAACTCAAGCTGAAGCGATCTTTGGTGCTGCAGCAGGACAATGACCCAAAACACACCAGCAAATCCACCTCTGAATGGCTGAAGAAAAACAAAATGAAGATTTTGGAGTGGCCTAGTCAAAGTCCTGACCTGAATCCTATTGAGATGTTGTGGCATGACCTTAAAAAGGCGGTTCATGCTAGAAAACCCTCAAATAAAGCTGAATTACAACAATTCTGCAAAGATGAGTGGGCCAAAATTCCTCCAGAGCGCTGTAAAAGACTCGTTGCAAGTTATCGCAAACGCTTGATTGCAGTTATTGCTGCTAAGGGTGGCCCAACCAGTTATTAGGTTCAGGGGGCAATTACTTTTTCACACAGGGCCATGTAGGTTTCGATTTTTTTTCTCCCTAAATAATAAAACCTCTCATTTAAAAACTGCATTTTGTGTTTACTTGTGTTATCTTTGACTAATAGTTAAATGTATTTGATGATCAGAAACATTTAAGTGTGACAAACATGCAAAAGAATAAGAAATCAGGAGGGGGGGCAAATAGTTTTTCACACCACTGTACATGTGCACCTTCCTTCACTGCCATGACGAAGATAATTCTTTGGTTTTATAGGAATATTTTAAATATTTTAAATCAATTTATAATAAAAGTATATATATATATATATATATATATATATATATAAAATTTAATATATTATTGGAAAATATTAGATTTTTTAATTAGAATTTGCTCACATGGTATTCAGAAAAAAAAAACATAAATGTGAGAGGCCTTATTTATTACTCACATCAGTGAATCTTGTATTTCACTTTTATAAATGTAGACACACTTGTTAGTTTGCATATTGCAACATAAAAAATTCATAAGATGAAATATTGAACTTTAATAAATTATTGTCAAATGGAATAACATTAAAAAACACTGCAGGTCGAGGACATGAAGAAACTTTGAGACGAAGACATAATGAATCTGCATGGAGAAATGTGTGTGTGTGTCTGTGTGTGTGTGTGTTCATGTGGCACAAAAAGATCACTAACCTTAACTGTTTTTATCTTTAGAGAAATAAAGAGCGGCTGCTGGGGTGTTTACAGCTGCTACATCGGAACAGGAATTATGTTGTTCCTGTGAGGTGGTGCAACATTGTGACGATGAACTTCATGAGCTGATGTAATTGTTGGTGTTGCGGGGGTGAGAGAGGAGATGAACTAATTTGCATAAAGGTTTGCGATGTCCTCTGAGCTGGACTGAACTACACCATGGTCTCAGGATTGAAGAACAGGTATTAAAGCTCAGCAGCGGTCACGTCGCGTTTATTTCCTGCCTTGCAGCCATTTCAGCTTTAGCGTTAAATTCCAGAGGAACAAAGTCACAGAAGCGCTGTGAGGTTAGAAAGCATTTTGTGATGTTTAAGGGTTCTGTTCAGTTCTCCGGTGTCTGGGCTACTCCCGTATTCCTCACCACGGATACGTCCCGAACAGATCAGATGAGCTTTAGAAGTTCGGAGTCACTGATAACTTTGACTGCAGATAAATTATCTTTGGAAAGGGTGAATAATTCACAGATAACAATAAAGACCTGGGCGACTGAGACGAACGGCAAAGGAGACTTTAAAGATTACTGAAAACTTTTTACTTTTATTTAGTTATTTTATCTACCCGGGAGATTTGAGGTGTTTTCTTAGATGCAAAGTGTCACGAAATTCAGTGTGAAAAATCAATGTCCTTTAAAGTGTGACACGTCCTTCAGACCATCAACAGACCGTCCGCTTCAGTGGGCTCGAGAGTTAGATTAACTTATTTATTTATTTCATTAAATCAATAGATAGATAGAACTTACTAGAATGTTCCTTCTCCTCCCCAGCCGTCCTTTCACTTTTAAAACTGGTTCAACTGGTCAGATTTTTGTGTTTCATGGTGGTGAGGAAATGCCTGTCATGGTCAGTGGAGAGCCTTGCTGGTTTATTTAAATAATTACTGTAATTAGCTCACCACTCTGGCACGCGTGCATGCACTGCACTGAGAATATCATGAAAAAAAAAGTCTCATTTTGCAATTCTGTCTTCTAGTATGAAAATGGCTCCTTGTGTACAGGAGATGACATTAGTTTAATGTTATACTGCGTTCTCATTTACCTAGCTAATGCTAAACCATGAGAGCGGTCACAGTTTGAATTGCAACCTTCATAGCATCAGAAATACAACGGCTCTGAAGACTGCAGTTACTAATTGAATAAAACTAACGGCGCAAATCAATGTCAGCTGTGTGAAGCCACCTTAACTAAAGCAGGAACGATTGAAGTATCAGCATTGTACATCAGAGCGTTTATCTGCGAATCACAGACATCTTTAAAAAGCAAATTAAGTCAAGTGAGTCTGTTACCTGAAATCTGTAAATCTCCAGATGTACAATTGACCCTTTTTTTGTTCATGTGACTCTTTTTGCCGTTGCAAACATGTTGTAACAACTAGTTGTAAACAATGCCCCGTACAGTCACAGTGAAAGCACACTACAGTGAACCCTTGGATTACGAGCATAATTCATTCCGGAAGGGGGCTCATATTTTAAAACACTCCTAAATCAAATTGTCCCATCAGAAATACTGGAAAATCTACTTAATCGTTCCACAGCCCAAACAATAATTAATAACAGTAATTAAAATACCACTAAACAAAGGCATCATTTGTAAGTGATATTTTAAATTAAATGAAATTATTTTTGTATATAAAATTTATACAAATATTTTATTTGTATATATTATTACACAAACACCTCTCACGTCGCTCCGAGATGTCTCAGCGTTACAGTGTAGCCTTACATCATTTCATCATTTCATCAAGAGGCGTCCATGTGTCTATACCTCCATTACACCATCCACACTCTTTATTCTCTCGTCACTTCTGCACACGGCAACACATTTATTTATTTATTAGTTAGTTTGTTTTTGTTTGCATTAAAATGCTCCTTACATTCCAGACGCATGACCTCTGACCTACTTGGAGATAAGCGTAACATCAGCACAGGCAAACTGATGGATCATACACACCTTTCATGTCCTCAAACACACACACACACAAAATGGTTTTTAACAATGGTTATTGTCGCAAAGCAGCTTTACACAGTTAAAAGAAAAATATGGAAATTTAGCCACACTCCATCTAGCCACACCCTTTGACCTCTCTGACCTCCGTCCCCACCTACCTGGCCAAACCCCCTTCAACACTCTGAACCCACACCCACCTGCCTGGCCACACCCCTTCATCTCTCTAAACTCACTTCCCAGCTGCCAGACCACAACCCCTTCACTGCTTTGAATCTATGCCCTACGTATTTAGCCACACCCCTTCATCATTTTAAACACCCTTCCCACCTTGCTATCCACAACCCATTCGTCTCTCGCCTATCTACACAGAATTACATTGTTTCTCTTTCCTGTAGGAGGATCTGTTTATTAATGTCACATCTTTGGGCCTTCTTATTTCATTTATATAATAAATTGAAGTTAACATATTTTAACTCTACATTTGTTCATATAATATATTATACTCCACATATCTTCTGTTCATGTTCATTGATGATTTCGTGATCCTGTGATCCTGTCCACCCTGACTGAGTGATCAGGAGCCAAGTGCACAAAGTTTCACAATGGAAAGCTTTTCCGTTTTTCCCCTCCCTCTACGTCAGTGTTGGCATGAATGAACCTCTCTTCCCGTAACCTCGGCCTGGCACGGAAACCCCCAGTCGCGATCCCAACTAATTAATAATGAGATGGAGTATAAAGAGTGATGTAATGTTTGAGGAGCAAATCAAATCTGCATCGCGAACTAACTCACTTAAGAACACATTACTTCTCCATCTGAAGATGGATGAGGGCATGAGGGGGCAGAAGAGGATGCACTGCGGCTGGAGAGAGAGATAAACTGATTAACAAAGAACTCCTTTTTCCTGTATGCACCGGGGCTGATGGGTGAAATGGACTGGCGTGCCCGGTACTCGCGTCCTCCGATTAGACTTTTCCCGGAATGCGCTCGAGATCGTTCCCGACGATTGTAACACTTCTGTTCCCGCAGCTCTTTAAAAAGAAACCTGATCTGCACATTCGGATGAATCCTCGAACCTTTTAACTCCTGTGTGTGTGTGTGTGTGTGTGTGTGTGTGTGTGTGTGTGCACGCGCGTGTTATATAGTGCAGAATGTAGAATGGACAGAAGAGTACTTAGCTGAGCTCTCCATATTTTCACTCTGACGACTGAAACATGATGAAACAGTGCAGTGTGTGTGTCAATACAGTGCAGAGTATTTATGAAGCAGCTCTAATGGAGGCCACGGACTTGTACTTGAAGGTCAGACTGTGTTCATTTCCTCCTCTTAACGTTAGCCCCTAAGGTCCGAGCGCACTCCTATCAACTGTTTTTTTCCCCCTCTCAACACTCATGAATAACTAATAACAGCAAATCAGTGTGTGGAGATAAAAACACAAACACACTGTATTATATAACACATCAATATCAATATCAATTAACACTTGGTCCAACAGGAGCTGATTATTCAATACACAGTGCACTGATCTGTGGTCCAAATCAGAGCAGAGAATATTACAGGAACTTAAGAATTCCCACAATGCAATGGTTTTTGGAGTTGCATGCTTTTTTTTAACGCAGAGGTGCAGAAAGTGTGGAATTTAACTCAGAATTAGCAAAGTCAGGAAAACTCATTTAAGAATGATCAGCAACTTTTCTGTCTTCAAATCTTCAGTTATTCCATAACATACATTATGTATTAATTTAATGTGTTTAAGCCTTTAATTATACAGTTAATTAAGTACAGTGAACCGTGGCTTTCAGACTCGGGCTTCAGTCAGTTCCAGAGCAGTGAGCTTCTCCACACAAACGAAAAGCCATGCAGCTGAAACGCTACTGTATGCTGATTGTAGAACATCTAGAGGGAGCAGGAGAAGCCGTTATTAAAGCTGAAATTACTTAATATATTTATGTTCTAGTTGTGTACACTCATATTGTTCAGGTGCTGCTTCAGATGATATTAATAGTGATGATGGTGACGAAGATGATTGTGATGATGATGTTAACAGTGATGATGACGAAGATGATTGTACTGTAATGATGTTAACAGTGATGACGAAGATGATTGTGATGATGATGATAGTGACAATGATGAAGATGATGACTGGAGCAGTGGCCGAGTGAGTGGTGTGTGTGACTAGTAGCTCATTTCCTGGTGCAGTGGGAGTTTAATTAATCTGCTCACTAGGACACGGTGCAGCGACGAGGCTCCCTGAGCAACACACACACCGCTCGCAAGAGTGTGACACCAACACGTGTTCAACAATCTCTCATTATTACACAAACACCTCTCATGTCGCTCCGAGATGTCTCAGCGTTACAGCCAGAAAGTGTGGCCTTACATCATTTCATCAAGAGCCATCCATGTGTCTATACCTCCATTACACCATGCACATTCTTTATTCTCTCGTCACTTCTGCACACGGCAACACATTTATTTATTTATTAGATTGTTTGTTTTTGTTTGCATTAAAATACTCCTTACTTTCCAGACGCATGACTTCTGACCTACTTTGAGATAAGCCTGATATCAGCACAGGCACAGTGATGGATCATACACACCTTTCATGTCCTTAAACACACACACACACACACACACACACACACACACACACACACACACACACACACAATAAAGCATGCGAGAGTTATCTTAGCAGTAATGCAAGGAATAAACATTGACATGACACACACACACACACACACACACACACACACACACACACACTTTATTAGGAAATCTCTGCTTTTTCATGCACTTATCTAATCCGCCAATCACACGGCTGACTTGCTACTTTGAGTATTTCTGTAACTGCTGATCTCTCAGGATTTTCACACATGTCAGCCCCTGGAGTTTACACAGAGTGGTGTGGAAACAGGTCGACCTCTTGGGAGCGAGAGCTCTGTCCATGGAAACACTTTGTTGATGAGAGAGATCAGAAACAGCCACTCTGGACAACATTTGAAAAGAAATGTGGAGAAGAAAAGCATTTCAGAACACACAACACTTTGACCCTTGAAGTGGATGAGTACTAAAGCAGAAGTCCACGTCGGGTTCCTCTTCTCTTAGCCAAGAACTGGAGAGGTGGAGAGTGGAGAAATTAAACATGGTCTTTGAATGAATCTGGATTTCTGCTGAGGAACACAGAGGGTCAGAATTTTCGCCTGAAGAGCAGTATGAAGATATGAACCATAGTGCCTTGGTGTTGACAGTCCTGTCTGGTGAAGGTGGTGTAGTGGTGTGGGGAACATTTTGTAATTGTTAATACCAACCAATCAGTGCTCAAGTCATTTCCACAGTCTGTCTGAGTATCATAACCAAGCATGCGCACCCCTCCAATCTTATAACACCTAATTCCAGCATGATGAAGGTTAAAAAGCAAAAATGTGGAGTCTCCTCCACAATCTCTTGCAGTGTCATTGCTGAGCATGTGAATCCCTTTCCCTTTTGGCATGTTCTCAACATGGATCAGGGTCTCAGAGCAATGTTTGGAAGATCTTATGGAGCAATGCAGAACTGGCTCAGTATTAGGAGAGTGAGAATGAAAAAAGGGGGTGGGGCTAATCTGTAGAAAACAGGGAGAAAACAGCTGATGCACACATCAGAACACAGCGATAAAGACTTGAATCATGACCTCAGAGTCACACGATGTTCTGAGTTCACAGCTAAAGTGGTTTTCTTTGCTTTCTTTTTCCTTTTCACCTCTGTCTCATTTCTTCATCATCCATATTGTTTTTTCCCCCACTCTTTCATTTATCTCTTTAACCGGTGATCTGCTGGAAACCCACTACATGATGGATTTTATTTCATCACTCCAGAGCTACTAAAAGTTTGAAAAAGTTTCTGCATTTTCAGAAAAGTGCAGTATGACTTCAAGAGCCTTTAATCAGGCGGCTGCTTAAGGTCCAATTGAAAAACAAACATCGAGGACAGAGGTCTGGCTAAGATTAACAAAAATAAAATAAAATAAAATTTTAATTTCTAAATTTAATTTCTCCATGTTTTTTTTATAGATTTTTATGGCGGCCAGAAATGTGTTTGAAAACCAGAAGGGAAAGGAGAAGGAGAGGAAGCGTGGAGCTGACGGAGGCTTAGTGGAGAGAATATGGCAATACTTGCGTGTTTTAGATCCCCGTACACAAGACAGAACAGGATCCAATTTTATCATCCCGACTCAGATGGAGGAGATTCTTCTGGACTCAGTAACTTCCGCAGGACAGAATGAGGCTGAAAAATGGGATAAATCATAAAAAATATGATGATATTTCTGCTTATTAATCTTGAAATCCACCACTATGAACTCAAGTTGCAGAATTCCCAGATGTATTGTCCTGAGCTCTGATTGGTCAGAAGTTGTTGATTAATTCTCTAAAACAGCAGTTTTGACAGTAACGAAGGTTTATATTAATGTGCTCGCTCTAGTACGTTATTGTTTCCATAGCAACGGCTCATTCACAGAGACGTGTACAGCGCATGTGTGCACTTGATAATCCAGTGGATTTCATTACGAGAAAGACTGTAATATCTTCAGGACAGATGAGTTCGCACTTCTTTATAGTTTCAGTAGCACAAAAATTTTGCCATTGTGTAAATATATTTGCGTATTAATAACTTGCAGAGAGAGAATAAAGAGAGACAGGTGAGGGAACAAGTGTTTATCGCTGCTATAACATAAGTGAGAACAGGAGCTCACTCACACAGCATTAAATGTAACTACTGTATAAAGGGATAAAAAATGAATACAAATTGTAATATCTGGCAAAGTGCAGAGGAATAAGAGGAAAAAACCACTTGGGGACGTTTAGCATGTTAGAGGAAAACATGAAGTTCAGGATAGTAAAAGGAGTCTACTGTAACACACACACACACACACACTCGCAACACAGAAAGATGTTCCCATAGCGTTTTCACGCAGCATCGAGTTTAGCTTTTGAAAAGGAACTCCACCTTCACAGCACGCCAATAAACAGCCGTGTGTGTGTGTGTGTGTGTGTGAGCTTTATGACCCGTCTAGTCCAGTAGCCTTAAATAAACACAGACCCACAGCTGGTGATTAGATGCCTTCTCTATTTCAGCTTAAACGCCGTCTGTGTAACTTAAACCCTGACGTTCAGGCTCCTCTTTTTCTCTGAAGCGTCTCGAAACCGGCTACTACGTGGATTTTCATGCGAGACTCCAATTACGTGTTTGCCTGAGCCGAGATTTGTGACCGCTCACGTTTAGTGTTTCAAAGCAAGCGGGGCAGCGGGCCTCTGTAGCGGCAAGACTTTATTACAATAACAGTGTAATGAGCGCAACGTGACACTCGGAGCCTCAGCACCACCACACACTGCTACAGCTAGAGTTACACTAACACCGGGGCTGTAACGCAACGCTGCAGTCTCTGTCTGGTTTAATCCGCACACTGGGCCTCGTTTATCAATCTGTCAGGAAGGTTTCTCTAAATGTTTATGTCGAACAAACTCAACTAAACATTTCGAACGGATATTTTTCTTTCCCCAGAAATGCAGATTTTTTTCGCATTAACAAGCGTAAGTTGATCAGCGCTAAGCACCCGTCACTCACCAGGTGTACATTAGTTAATCTTCTTATGTATATATTTACACAATCCCAGGAGCAAAGGCAGTGTTTCTCCAAACTCATGGAGTTTTAATGAAAAGTAATTGTTTTGTGTAAACATTCTTACAAAATGTTTTATGAATAATTCTGATTGTATTCAGTTTAATAATTAAGGCCTATTATTCATACAATATCTCTTTTAGTTGTTTGGTTTAATCCAGAAGCGGGTGTGGTGGAAAGCCTGTGGTGGAAACAATTGTATTTTTAATCAACTGTTTAAAAAAGAATAATAATAATTTTCATCAATAAAAACATATTATTGTCAAATAATTATCAAATGTCCTGCATCAAACCAAATCAAGCAACTACACGTGAGATGAAGCTGAAATGACTAGAAATGGCTTAAGAAGACATTATGTATTTAATATCCAGTAGAAATTAGAGCTGTGTTTAACAGGTGAAAGTAAGAGCATTTACACACACACACACACACACACACACACACACACAGTTTAATGAGAACTCACAGGATTGGGACTAAACATTTGTGTGTCCATAATAAAACCACTAGTTAATGAGACTCATCAGAAAAAAAGGCCTCATTTTGTTAGTGATCATAAAGACTGGACTTTGAAGCGATTGAAAAAGGTCATGTGACCTGATGAGTCCAGATTGAGCTTATTCCAGAGTGATGGGCGTGTCCGAGTAAGAGGGGAAGTGCATGAAGTGATGCACCCATCATGCATAGTGTCCACTGTACAAGCCTCTGGTGTTATGTGATCAGTTACTCAGGTCTAGACTCAGTAAAATGAAGTCAGCTGACCACCTGAATGTACTGAATGTTTAAGGTTAAGTTTAAGGTTATATGTATACTGTATAAAAGTTTAAGGTTATATGTATACTGTATAAGACACAGTTAAGATTGTTAAGATCATAAATCAGGAGAAGTGCTGCTATGAGTCAAAATGTGTTCATAATAACAGCAGAATGGTTTTCTAAAAATGTTTTCTTTTAAGGATGAAGGAGAAGAGTCATCTGAAAAAGATATAATAAATATAAAATTAATTAAATTATGATTTAGAAACATGCTGCGCTGTTTCTATGAGTGTCTCATAAAATGAAAGCTTGTTTCTTTTTTTCCTCTACATACGTCTGGTTTTATTGAGGAGCTCAGGAGGGCAGTGTGTGGGTCAGGCTACTGGAGCACTGAAAAAACCTCCTTGAATACCAGCTCGCCAGTTAGTGGCATGTAAAAGAACTTGATCTTAGCTCTGTGAGCAGGTTGCCAGGCAGAAGCGACTTTTTCAGTCGCCTGAACACTTTGAGTTCGTCTCGAGTCTTTTCATTAGATTTCTTTGAATTGTGCTATGGTGGGGATTTAGACCTGGCAACCCGGCTTACAGAAGCTGTTATTTCCAGATCCAAAAACACTCTGAACCTTGTGTTGTTCAGTCCCAGTGCGTACACGCACGCACGCACGCGCGCGCACACACACACACAGATCCACCACGTGGAGTTTCACTACCATTTAAAACCCAGGTCATTATATCACTGTGTCATTTCAATGCAAAGTGACAAGCAGCATGTTGGATCCATTACACATACACACACACACACACACACACACATGCACACACACACACACACAGATTTACTGCAGGCAGAACAAGAACAAGCCCACTTTTGTTCAGCTTTGAGAGCGATGAAAAACAGAAGCGACTGTGCAGAAGGAGTCTATGTGTGTGTGTGTGTGTGTGTGTTTGAGACATTCTGCATTTGGTTACACAAGACAAAATCAGAACAATAAAAAGTGTCTCTCAGCCAGTCAAGGAGCTGACAGCGAGACGCTAATGCAAATAAGAAGCACTTAGAGAGACAGAGAGAGAGAGATACAGAAAGACAGACAGAATGCAAAACTGAGAGAAAGACAAATGACAATGCAAGGCAGAGAGAAAAACTGAAAGACAAATAGAAAGAAAACACAATAGACAGACAACAGACACAGAGTGAGAGAGACAGTGAGAGAGACAGAGACAAATGACAAAGAATACAGAGAGAATAAGTTAAAGAGACACCAAACAGAGAGAGAGAAAGAGAAGACTGGCAAATGGGAAGCACAGACAGAAAGAAAGTCAGAGAGAGAGAGAGAGAGAGCATCAGAGAATAAAGTCAAACTTTGAATCCTAAATTTGATTTAAATTATTCCTTAAGCCAAACCTCTAAACTATTAGCCCCAGTTTATGCAAGATTAATCATCTTACATTTTACCCTTCCATAATCATTAATACTTACCCCTTAAACCCTAATACTTGTCTTTAAACCCTAATACTTGACCATAAACCCTAACCCTTACCCCTTGGCCTCAATCCCTAAACCCTTCAAACCTGACCTTCTTCCTGGTCTTTAATCCTGAAGCCTGAGCTCAGTGTATAAGGCAGTGAGGACACACTGGGTGGCGTGCTAATTTAGTTGAGCGGTAGGTGGTTTGGGACGGAGCCGGAGAGGAGATGGAGTGACCTCACACTTCAGAATGAGAGAAGGGTTTAGTCCTGAGTCAAAGCCAACGACGAAAAAACACTTCAGCTTTATTTAAGTTTATTATCTCTTTGTTAGGTTTTATTAAATGTCTCTAATTGCTAGACAGACACTAATGACTCTAAAATCCTTTAACGAGAAATGTGTGTGTGTGTGTGTGTGTGTTCACTCTGACAGATGTGATGGTGTTTGTCCATGTGACAGATTAAATTTAAACCCCTCTGTCACCTGCAGTTGTTGTTCCAGGGTCAGGAAGCTAGCGCTGACTGACGCACTACATGCTAATGCTGTGTTTCTGCGGTAAATCCTAAAGTCTGCCATCACCACAGAATTAATTCAATTTTATTCTTTTATTCTAGAGCACCTTGAACAACAGAAAAGAGCAACATGATGTCAGGATTACAGAAGCAGGTGTTTAGCATTAAATTAGCATAGTGCAGAGGATACACAATACCCATAATGCGACACTCTGAGGTTTGTAGGGAATAATGAATAAAGGGTTTTAACCACATTTTCTATTTTACCTCCTTTTATCCATAAACCCCAAAGACAAAAAACTACACATTACAAATACCAATCCCTAAATACTAATCCTCAAACTCCACAACCCAATCTGTAAATACTTACTCCACAATCCAAACCCGTTATCCCCAAAAATAAACCCCAAAGCTACAAAAGATAATCTCTAAAAAATACTCATTCCCAATCTCCTAACCGTTATCCTTAAATGCTAATCCTCAAAATGCAGATCATTATCCCAGAAGACTAATCCCCAAACTACAAATTCTAATCTTGAAACAGGCAAACTAATCAGATTAAACTGAAACACTAGAGACTAATTACTAAACCTTAAACCATAAACATTAATCCCCAAATTAAAAAGATTTATTCCTAACCCTCAAAGTAATCTCTAAAAACTAAAGGCATAATCCCAAACTCTAAATCCTAACTCCAATTTATCCCTTACCCCAAATCATGATCCGTAAGTACTAGTCCCTGAACCCCACCAATGTATCCCTTAACACTATAACCTGACCCATAAATACTTCTCCCTTCGTTCTAACAGGTTGTCCATACCGTAAACCTTAAATTTGAATCCCTAATTACTAGGAAGTAATCACCAAGACCTAAAGACTAATACTGTACCCAGACCCTGATCCATTATCCATGAACACTTGTGCATTCACATATCATTAATCAGTTCATCTCTCTCCCTGCCATTCTTTCTTTCTTTCAATTTCTCCATCCCTTTATCATAAAATTATCACATTTCATTTGTCTTGCAAAACATACAGTATATACATACATAGTTACAATATATATAATTAAATAAAGAGACATGTTTCCCTCCATCATGTTCATACAGTTGCAGATTTAGATCAATTTCTTTCTGCAGTTGCTATTTGGATTTTTTTAAACACTGAGTATCGCTCTGCGTCTCGGCGCTGGTTAACGTGTTGTGATGATGGTGTGAATATTAATATCTGTCCCACTTTGTTGTCTCGGTGTTGCCGGATTGGGAATCTAATAATCCCTGATTGTCAACATGCCACTGTTTGCTGTTTGCTGACTGCAATTAGACTCCCGCGTTTCCTCGCCGCCTCCCTAATGAAAAAAAATTAACAGAGCAGCAGCAGCAAATCATTCTGGCACTCTGGGATGAAGGTCAAGCTCTTCAGCGAGGAAGGACAATTAATTGGAGGAAGCACACGCTCCTTGGATACCGGACACTAGGAACGACACACTGACGAGACCTTCATGCTAATATGCTAATACTTTGGGGGATTTTTAGATGTTTTTCTTTTTTAATATTCACACCAAGCTTCACACCGAGCCCTGTTTGGAGATAAAATCAATATATTTTAATTTGTTGTTACTAGAGTTGAGCTCAGTACTGCAATGTTCAGGAGTCCTGATGTAACTCCAGCTAAAATAATGCTAACACCTAAAAAATATATATATATTTTCTAATAGAATGTAATATATACAATCGCTTCATTTAAATTCAGGCAGATTTACTGGCTAAGGCTGAGCAATACTGTATATCATATAACAGCCACGGTGCAATAAATTCTGTATATCTTTTAGAATTCTTGCACCATTCAAACAGCAACTCGGATTGGATGCAGCAGATTTAATCTGACCTTTATTCTGAATTTGTACTTTTTGCTTTTATTCAGTGGTGACTTTTGTAGGATTCTTTAACTGAACTTCTCACAAGCCCTACAACACCGCTACTCTCTTACCGTCTAGACTTTTATTCTTTTGAATAAGCTTAGGTATAAAAATAGTAAATTAAAATATAAACGTGAATTGGATAAAAAAGATAAAATAATAAAATAAATATTTAATTAAATCAAATACTTTTTAGCACAAAGTTGAGTAGCAAATTTTGTTACAAATTTCATCGCAAAATGAGACAGATCCATAACCAGCCAATCACGGGGCTTCTTTCTGTTACTTGATCAGTAACGAGAAACTACTGGGAAATATAGGGACTGCAATGTAAGTGAACTAAATGCATTCAGTAGATTTTTGAATGTTGAAGGCAATAAAAAATAGGCCTACAGTCTGTTAGTGTTGTTGCAGTTTCTCCAGCAGTCACTGACTATAACACCCTGCTGTCTTTAACTACTAAAGTCATGGTTTCTTGACTCAATACAGAAACACAATCAACCAATAAGTGAGTTTTTATTTTCATATTAAAACTCAACCAACATACAAACCGGATACCAAAAAAGTTGGGACACTAAACAAATTGTGAATAAAAACTGAATGCAATGATGTGAAGATGGCAAATGTCAATATTTTATTCAGAATAGAACATAAATCACGGAACAAAAGTTTAAACTGAGAAAATTTATCATTTTAAGGGAAAAATATGGTGAATGAAAATGTCATGGTGTCAACAAATCCCAAAAAAGTTGGGACAAGGCCATTTTCACCATTGTGTGGCATCTCCCCTTCTTCTTACAACACTCAACAGACGTCTGGGGACCGAGGAGACCAGTTTCTCAAGTTTAGAAATAGGAATGCTCTCCCATTCTTGTCTAATACAGGCCTCTAACTGTTCAATCGTCTTGGGCCTTCTTTGTCGCACCTTCCTCTTTATGATGCGCCAAATGTTCTCTATAGGGGAAAGATCTGGACTGCAGACTGGCCATTTCAGTACCCGGATCCTTCTCCTACGCAGCCATGATGTTGTGATTGATGCAGAATGTGGTCTGGCATTATCTTGTTGAAAAATGCAGGGTCTTCCCTGAAAGAGATGACTACAGTAGATGTTGTTCTAGAACCTGAATATATTTTTCTGCATTGATGGTGCCTTTCCAGACATGCAAGCTGCCCATGCCACACGCACTCATGCAACCCCATACCACTGTGGCTCAAAGAAAGCAGGCATAAAATATTCCCTATGTACAGTATTTGCAATACAATATATACACAAAAAATTATCATTAAACCTGCGAGAATGAATTTATCTCATTTATCTGCCATTAGTGATTGTAATTCTAGCTGTGTCTTTAGCTGGTGTTTGTGTGTTTATTTTACAAAAGAATTGCAAATAACTGTGAGTAAATTATTCATAACTGTCACTTAGGCTTCTTTAAGGTCACTGAGTTTTTAAACCAAACAGAGACATGAGTGCAGATTCTACACGTTTCTGTAGAGTTTCCTCCGACCTGAAGCTCAATAATGCATAAAGAATATGTTTAACACGATGCCGAGGGAAACCCCAGGCTTTCCCTGTTAGCATTAAAATCCTCAGATGATACGAATCAGGGCAGAGTTATGAAAAAACAAATAATTTTAATTAAAAAATTTAACAAAAAAAAAAAAAAAGAAATTACTAATGTTTGAGGAGGTGAATGCTGAAGTGTTACTGACAAATAAGTTACGCAAATGTACAGTAGTCTGTAGAGGTACTGTAATTCCCCCAAAGCTGATTATTTTCTACATCAGCACTCCCCTCAGAAAGTTTTATTACTCTTGTATACACATGTTCATTAGTGAAATTCGATAACGACCCTGCATGCATTTTATCCAGTAATAGTTGTATCTAGTGTTTAGTTCTTGTTCTTGGTTACGTTTCAACACTCTTTCTCTCACCAGCCTCTCGTTATTCTCTCTTAAAGTTTTAATAAGACACAAAAGAAATGATAAGGCTTGTTACAGTATGTTACTGAGATAAAGAAAGTGTATTACAAAGAATCCTGCCATAACTCATTGTGGTTTTTATTCTTTTACTTCTTTTATGTTTTATAAAATGCTGCTGTCATTTTTATTCAGTCAGAGTGAACCCACGGGTCCATGTTTCTGAAAAGAACCAAGTTATATCAAGTCAAAGTGAAAAAAAAAACAAGTTGAAATGGATTTGTTAATTGCAGGATCACATTCGTGATTTCATATTTGTGTTAAATGGCGTCTCAGTAATATCGGGTATTGCAGTACATTTGGATGTACAGTAAACCTGCTGGAGTTACCAGATACAGTTTGTGTGATGTGTAAAATGGTCCATTGCGCTGATCGATCATAACAATCATTATAATCATGTGATAATGTTTTCTCACGCTGCTCAATCACCGGGCAAATCATATCGAGATGCAACTTTTAACATGTGAAACACTTGTTTTCAGTCGAGCGATCTTTAATTCACTGTATGTCATGAAAGTGCTAAGCCCCGCCCCTGACCTGATCCCAACCCATCAGAACCCTTGTCGCTGCACCTTTCCCACTTTACACACACAAAGCTGTGTTCACATTTTCTCAAATCCTGTTTTCTTTCCTTTTGACTGTGACCCTCCGAGTGCCGTTTCTCACAAGTGCCGTTTCTCTGAGCGTTTTCAGACGACTGGAAGAAGAAAACCTGTTTCTGTGGCCATCAAGGCCACCTCAATCAAAATCAAAAGAATTCTCTTTTATGCTCAGTGAGGGGAGGCTGAGAGAGAGGGGCTCATTCTCCCACTCGGTGATGGGCTTCGGACAGACGAGACTCTGATTAAATGCCTTTTTTCTCTTTCTGTTTCAGACTGAAACGTGGAGAGAATGCTGTTCAAGGCATTACTGTGTACTTTCTGGGTAATACCGTGCAATGTTGTGTCACACCTGAAGGAGCTCTAACGGCTTCATGGATCATACATTTAAAGACAGAAGCCTCTGTGATGAAGATTGCACGAGGATGAAACCGTGTCACTCATTAATAAACACAAACACTGAATAAACAACAAAATCAGCAGGAAACTTTTACATGGGGTTATACTGTACATTAGCATGGTGCAGAGTGCACGGCGTCACTGCGAGTCAACGCGACGTGGTCTATGCTTACTTCTGAGTGAGAAAATGATTCGACTCTGAATTGACTCGACTGCATGAAGTGAATAAAAAATAATAAAATGCTGGATTTGACTGACAAAATATTTTAAATGTGTTACTAATAATATCATTATCTAATCAGGTACGTAGCTAATGGCACAGTGGCGTAGCGGTTAGCACCGTGGCCTCACATCTCCAAGGTTGAGTGTTCAAGTCACACCTCAAGTCTGTGTGTGGAGCTTGTTTGTTCTCCTCGTGCTTGGTGGGTTTCCTCTGGGTACTCCGGTTTCTTCCCTAACCCAGTCCAAAGACATGCAGGTCTTGAGGATTCAAGATGGCGCCGGTGAGGTCGGCTGCCGTCACGACAGCTCCGACCTACTTTTCTTTGTTTTTGTATTTTAAAGTAATTTCCAGTAACTTTAAACCGGCAAACTCATCACCATTGAATACATTAGGTACGATAGAGACACTCTTGTTTCTATTGGTATACAATGTACTCACAATTCAAGATTTTTAACTCCGGATCCGAGCTGGCTGAGTGAGATCTTGAGGGAGAACAATGGACACGAAGCAGCGGCCTCGAGGGAAACGAGCCGGCGTCAGGAACAGGCTGATAGCCTGTGGACACCGCACACCTCTGCCTAGCATCCTGCTCGCTAACGTCCAGTCACTGGAGAACAAACTCGATGACCTCAGGGTCAGGTTGTTCCTCTTACACGCTCCTGCTCACCAAACCTGGAACTACTGTCCATCATGTGTCGTCCTTTTTATCTACCTGGGAGTTCACGTCGGTCACAATAAGCGCTGTTTATAATCCACCACAAGCGGACACGGACACTGCCTTATGCGAGCTGCACGAGGCACTTACACAACACCAAACACAGCACCGGGACGCTGCGCTCATTGTGGCGAGGGACTTTAATAGTGCCAACCTCAGACGCGCAACACCAAACTTTTTTCAACACATCACCTGCCCCACAAGGAGTGAAAGGACACTGGACCACTGTTACACGACGGTCAAGAATGCGTACAAGGCACAATCTCGTCCACAGTTTGGTAAATCCGACCACGCCGCCATCACCCTCATGCCAAAATACAAACAAAGACTGAAACAGGAAGTTCCGGTTCAGAGGGAGGTTGCGCGTTGTATGGACCAAGTGGCCGCGTTACAGGACGCACTCGATGACGCAGACTGGGACATGTTCAGAAACAGCTCCGATGACGTCAGCGTATTTACGGAAGCGGTTGTGGGATTCATTGGGAAACTAGCGGATGATACCGTGGAGAAAAAGACTATCAGAACATTTCCCAACCAGAAGCCGTGGGTGGATAAAACCATCCGCGATGCTCTGAGATCTCGCACCACTGACTACAACACGGGACTTGCGTCGGGGGACATGGAACCATACAAGGCTGCATCTTATAATGTCCGGAAGGCTGTGAAAGAGGCGAAGCAGCGCTACGCGAGAAAACTAGAGTCACAACTCCAACAGAGTGACTCTAGGAGCCTGTGGCAAGGACTAGGGACAATAACAGACTATAAAACACCAACAACCAGCATGATGAACGCGGACGCGACTCTGGCAGACGAGCTGAACACTTTTTACGCTCGCTTCGAGGCTGCAGCTAAAGATGCTAGCGATGCTAATGCTAGCTGTGCTAACGGGTGCAGACAGGAAGACACTGCCAGCACCGGAAACGCGCTCATCATCTCCGAGCATGACGTGAGGAGAGCCTTCAAGAGAGTGAAGACCAGAAAAGCAGCAGGACCAGACGGCATCTCAGGCCGTATCCTCAGAGCCTGCGCAGACCAGCTAGCACCTGTGTTCACTGAGATATTCAACATCTCTTTATCTCAGTAAGTCATCCCCATATGCTTCAAAGAGTCCATCATTGTTCCTGTCCTGAAGAAACCTCATCCTGCTTCCCTCAACGATTATCACCCTGTAGCCCTCCCCTCAGTAGTGATGAAGTGCTTTGAACGCCTGGTCAGAGACTTCATCATCTCTTCATTACCAGACACACTTGACCCACTACAGTTCACTTATCGTCCAAACCGTTCAACTGATGATGCAATCTCACATCTCCTACACACATCACTCACTCACCTGGACACTCGGAAGGGGAATTATGTTAAAATGCTCTTCATCGACTATGGCTCTGCATTTAATACAATAATTCCCTCCACACTCACCATCAAGCTGGAGCACCTGGGACTCAGCTCATCTCTGTTTCAGTGGATCTCCAACTTCCAGACTTCCAACTGGCAGACCACAAGCAGTAAGGATGGGCGGACATGTCTCAGCCTCTCTCACTCTCATCACTGGAACCCCTCAGGGTTGCGTTGTGAGCCCCCTGCTGTACTCATTGTACACCTATGACTGCATAGCCACTACGAACTCCACCCCATCATTAAGTTTGCTGACGACACAGTCGTGGTGGGCCAGTTCTCTGACAACGACTAGACAGCCTACATGGAGGAGGTTGGAAATCTGGAGAACTGGTGTCAGAGGAACAATCTCCTCCTGAACGTCAGCAAGACAAAGAAGTTGATAGTGGACTTTAGCACAAAGCAGGAGAGGAACAACCAAACCCCAGTCATCAACAGGAGCCCAGTGGAGAGAGTAGACAGCTTCCGATACCTCGGTGTTCACATCACGCAGGACCTATCATGGTCCTGCCACATCAACACCGTGGTGAAAAAGGCCAGGCAGCGTCTCTACCACCTCAGGCGCTTGAGAGACTTTAGACTGCCCTCCAAGGTGCTCAGGAACTTTTACTCCTGCACCATAGAGAGCATCCTGACGGGAAACATCTTAACCTGGTTCGGGAACAGCACCATGCAGGACAGACGAGCTCTACAGAGGGTCGTGCGTTCAGCTGAGCGCACCATCTGCACCGAGCTCCCTGACCTGCACTCGATCTACAGCAAGCGGTGCTGGACCAAGACCAGGAAGATCATGAAGGACCTCAGCCATCCCAACAATGGACTGTTCTCCCTGTTGCGGTCAGGAAAGCACTTCCACTCCCTGAAGGCAACACAGAGAGACTGAGGAGGAGCTTCTTCCCGCAGGCGATACAGTCTCTCAACCAGGCTAACTCACTCCGTGTTTGAAACATTGCACAGGAATGGACAGGAACATTATTCATCTGTGCACACACCCCTACGCACTGTACATCGGACAATCAGGGACATAGCACATTTGCACACACATTGCACATTTGCACAAACAATGCTCAATTGCACACTTCAGATATTTTTCATTTATTTCATTTATTCCACATATTTGCATTTAAGTAAATTTTTGTCTATATTATATTTCTTATCTATTTTGAAAGCTTGTATATTTTGTTCAACTTTCTTATAGTTAAGATATTTATTTATTTATTGCCTATTTTCTATTATTTATTTTTTTTGAGGTCACGGGCGTTTGTGTAAGCATTCCACTGCATATCGTACTGTGTATGACTGTGCATGTGACAAATAAAATTTTTATTTGAGGTTAGGCTAATTAGCATTCCCAAATTTCCCATAGTGTGTGAGTGTGTGTATGTGTGTGTGTACCCTGTGATAGATTGGCACCCTGTCCAGAGTGTACCCCGCCTCATGCCCTATGTCTCCTGGCCCAACGACCCTGTATACAGCAGAAAGAAGCGATATAGAAGATGAGTGAGTGAGTGAGTGAGTGAGGCCATACACCTTCTCATTGGCATTCCCAAATGTCTGTGTGTGTGTTTGTGTGCTCTGCAATGGACTGATGATGGACTGGCAGGGTGAAAGACACAAACGGTTACGTTTCTGATCACAACGTTGGGAGTTCGAGCAACAGTACTGCAAAGTTGCCACTGTTGAGCCCCTGAGCAAGGTCCTTAATCCCATCTGATCCAGGGGGCGCTGTATCCGGGCTGACATTGACCTCTGACCCCAGCTTCCAAACTGCGATATATGAAAAAATGTTTTTCACTGTGCTGTAAGGTACATGAGACAAATAATTGAATCTCATCTTATCTCAGTGCCCCCAGTCCCCTGGGACCCCAGACCCCCTGGACATTGTACAGGATAAGCGCTGTAGAGAATGTGTGTGCGTGTGTGTGTGTGTGTTGGATTTGTGCTCAAGTGATTCCTTTAGTCAGACACAATATCAAGACTCAGTATTCAAGGAAAGTTTGTTCATTATTATTACAGAAACTTAAGTGCTTCATTCCTGGAGATTCCTTTCTGACAGATTTCTATCTGGTGTCTCGGTGATGAAACTTCAGCCCCAGCTTGCACTCTCTCTCAGTCTTATCTCTCAGAGTTATTATCGAAGTAATCGCACAAATTGATGATTTTTTTTAAGCTGCCCTTTTTTTCAGCACATGAGCGGAGGTTAAACGTGGACACACACTTCACCTCGTTCCTCTATTGTTCACTGACGTGTCGACTTTTCACACACAATGAGGACCAAAAATCATCACTCAAGTCAACTTTAATATTAAACGCTTATCAGTAATTGCTTTTCAGAAGACTTTTATTCGTGGAACAACTCTAACGATAATTATTCGATATTAAATCCCGCTCATTGTCCCTATACACGTTATTAGCACTGAGGGCTTTTGTTTAATTGCTAGCATGTGGGATGTGAATGTAGAGGATGGGGGGCGTGAAAAGAATCCGAGTGTGAGTTGAGAAAACGAGGTGTGGTGATGAAATATTAAAGTCTTGCATCATTGTGCTGATGCGGTTATTTATTATGCGCTAATAAACCTCTTAGTGCCGGATATCATTTGAATGAACGCACTGGGAAAGAACAGAGAGAAATGAGCTGCCTGCAGGCTCACACACACACACACACACACACACGCACACACATCATGTTGTCACTTAGCAGGGAGATTAGTGAACGTCAGCGCATTATTTAAGAACCAGCAAAACAAACAAGCCTGGGCTCTGTCCCACATAGTAAAATTCACTACGAGTTAGGGTTCCTATAACAACATCGACTGATTTTAGGCTCCGTCCCAAACGCTGAGCTCTGCTTAGTCTTTTTATTACAACTGTATTTTAGTCCACGGGCGTTTTATGGTTGCATCCCAACTGCCAAAATTCGCAACTATTTATAGTTTCATCTGTTTCATCCCCGAGTCTTAGGGATCCTGCTCAATGTCATGATCTGCAGTCGCCGATCCTCCACCCAAATCCACCCTATCAGACTGAGATCAGTGACCTCACTGTCATGTTCAACAAACCAGTGTGAGAAGATTTTAGTTTTGTTACATGGAGCGCATCACGCGATCAGAGGTGGAAAGTAATGAATTACATTTACTCGCATTACTGTAATTGAGTAGATTTTTTGTGTACTTCAACTTTTTAAAGTAGTTTTTAAAATCTGTAATTTTACTTTTACTTAAGTATGTTTTGTTTAACGTATTGTACTTCACTACATCTTAAAACATCTTCGCTACTGAGTAAAAAATAAATGAAGGAAAATGAAAAATAATAAAAATAATACAATGGGGAAGGAAAAAAACACTGCACTGATTGATTGATGGAAATTCCCTTCACTAACATTCCCTGCAAATGGAGTAGGGAGTAGGGAGCACAGCATGGTGTTCCTTCGAAAAGGAACACAGATCTAGTTATTACTGTATGTAAGGTTGAAACATTAACTTCCTACTAAAGCAAAGCGCCAGACATTTTAATGTTCGATCCCAAGTTGATGTTAATGTTCTTTCAGTGGAGAACCCTGATGGTTTCTGGTGTCAGCCATTGTGACAGCGTGATCTAGTTGAAAAACCTCACACTAACGATACTTTTTGCTTGTTCTCCACGTGCTTGCTGGGTTTCCTCTGTGTTCTCTGGTTTTCTCCCAAAGTCCAAAATCATGCAGTTTACGCTAACTGGTGTTTGTATGTGTGTGCTGAGAGGGATTGGAACCCTGTCCAGGGTGTACCCCGCCTCATGCCCCGAGTATCCTGGGCTGGGCTTCAGGCCCCCGCGACCCTGTAGAGGGAGAGCGCTGGGTTGGGCTTGTAGGGTTCACTCTGCAACATCAGAGTTTCAGCAATTTTCTGCTAATGCTCTCTTTATCTAATGAAGTTTCTCAGTAGCAGTGGATCGGACCCTCTGTTGGATGCTGGTTATGTGATGTGTGTGTAGATGTTTGTTGGAGCTCTGACTCGTCTGATGCGTCTCATCCTTGGTGAGGCTCTTTATTATTCTCAGCGTGGACATGCACAGAGTTGAAGAAGACATAAAAATAACTGAGTAATGCCTGAGGGCTCCAAGGGTTCACCAGGTTCAGCTGGTCACTGAAGCCAAGTGTGTTTTTGACCTGGAGTTTTCTGCACGCGCTCAGTCAGGAAGCACTCTGACCCTCACAGACCTCCTTCTGCTGTAACAAAACACTGAGCATAAAACCACTTCAACAGCAGCTTATAAATCTCATTTATGATCAGTTTAACATCAGGAGCCCCAGCCGAGTCGCCAAAGACACGAAGAGCCACGACTGTAAAACGCCAATCTGTAACTACACGCCGTCCCAGAGGTCTCCGTACAGGGGGGAAAGTAACAGGTTTCAGCGAAATATCCTAACTTTATATGATATAGATTTTCCAGATAGCGTTTCATATCATGTATACTGCACACATGTGATTTAAAGGAACTCATTGGCTTTAAGACGGTAAGGCAAAGAAAATCAGTTTTATAAAACCAGTTGAAATAAAATTTCAAGTTTAAAGACATTATAAGGTTAAGTTCCAAACTTCCTATCTAGTTAATATTCCTAATAAACTGGACTGTCTGCCATTGTGAGGTCCTATCTCAATCACTAGACGTTATCACTAGACACTTATATTCACTAAAATACTCTCGAAGTCAAATCCTAGAATTCATCTCTCTACTTACAGTTCTTAGAATAAATCAGCATGTAAAGGCTCTGCTCCAAACCTTAGAATTGAGCACATCAGGTCTTTATGAATATTTAACATAAGAATTGACTATTTAAGGCTCCGTCCCAAATACTAATCGTTCAGCACTAATTAGTTTTTTTGGTTAGAACTGACCTTCAGCCTCAGCCCTTTTACGTCTCTGTCTAAACGCTGACTGTTTAAGATTTCTCCCGAAACTATTTATGGTTCCTGCTACAATAAAAAAATCGATGTCAGCCGTTTTAAGGCTCTGTATCTACTTAGTGTTCTGGAGAGAACGTCAGTTTTTGGACACACACTCAGACCGTTTCGGAGACAGGAGGTTTGTAAGTGCTGCTTGTTCACACTTTTACACTACAGGGTGTTTAGGATCAATATCTCTAACCGAGCAGTGTTCAGAGAGCAGGAAACAACACACACACGCTCACACACACACACACACACATACACTTACATTTTTTGGAAATGTCGTTGTCAGGAGAGAACACACGGAGGTGTGATGAGTGTGATACTCATACTGTGTGTTCACAATCAATCACCATGACAGCATCAATCCTCACACACACACGCTACACTAATGACAAAATACATGCACTATTAATATGAAACTCATGGAGACCAGGAGCACACTGTGACTTTCAGGCCTTGTTCACAGGGGCGTTAAAATCGAGCATTTTCTGCCGTTCATAACGTCCGGTGACCGCGGATGAAGCGCAGAGGGTTTTCTACACATAGGAGTCAATGACGGTGTTCACACGGGCTTTGGTGACGTGCGTTTGTCTGGCTGCGTGTTTATACAGTGTTAAAAAAACGTTTCATGCAGCTTTTTCTTGGCATTCAAATCCCAACGAACGCAAGGAAAACGAGTCTAGTTCGTTTTCTCCACGTCCATTTTACGCTTCGGAGGACTGGATATATCCCATGATCCTACATGCTATACATAGGGAAATGTGGGAAAAAAAGCAAAAATAAAATGCTTAAAAAATAAAACTTGCGCGGAAACGTTCGCATTTCTTCATAAACCACAAAAAACTTCCTTTAATCCGACGTTGTGCAATCAGAGGGTGAACCCAGTAGCGGCGGTGATTTTTTTTCTCTCCCTACGTCGCTGTATTATTTTTTAAAGATTTTTTATATATTATATAAAAATATAATAATTTTATTAGAATTTTTAAAACAAGAAGATTAATGTCTAATATAGCAAAATGGTCCATATTAAAAGGAGGCACCTCAAATAAAATGACAAGGGCTTTCATATCCAGTTCCCGACACACTGCCCCCACAGGTTAAACACACAAACTACAATTTGGGCTGCAGGCTGGCGTTAGACAGAGACAAACGAACACCAGGGGGGTGTTCTTCGTACGTCGCTAACTCAGTTAGCTGGATTTGATTGTTGTGGATTTGTCCTGATCTTGGATTGTTTCGTTCTCCGATGCTCATCTCGCACTTGTTGTCATAGCAACATGTCCGTAAGCTTGAACCTGCTCGGTAGCAGGTTTATTTCATGTAAACAGGATTAAGGCTGCGCTCCTGCCGGGTTATGATTGGTTGAAATGGGTCATTGGTTGAAATGAGGTCACATCTGATTGGTTAAAGAGCGCTGACGTGGACTGACTCACGTGGGGAAAGAAAAGTATCTTGCATGCATATATACGGCTTGCCATAATATATATATATATATATATATATATATAATTGATATCAAATATTATATTAGAACATAAATTCATAGGTTTTTTATTATTATAATAAACTCTAGGCACGAGACAGCCCTCAAGACCATTAATTCAAATTCTTGTATAATGTTTATTTTGTAACACATTTATTTTTCAGGGGTTCGTTATAAATATGCAAATATATAGATAGATAGATAGATAGATAGATAGATAGATAGATAGATATGTATAATAAAAATATTTTTTTTATAATGAAAAATTGGACAAAACTAATTTTATTATAAAGTAAACAATATAAAAGTATACATGTTTTTGAAAAAAAAAACATTCATATTTCTATTTTCCATATACAACATATTTATTTTCATATTTCTTATTTTATTTTATTGTCTCATGGAATTTGTAAAACATATGTGCATATTATGTTCTAATATAATATTTGATAGCGATTATGTGTGTGGTGGGGGGATCCATGGCAGGGAAGCATTTCAGCGCATAACAGGTGTTACAAAAAAAATTGAGCTTGTTCTTTTGTCATTTCGTCAACCAATCAAAGGACTTGTGATCAGTGTTTCTACTGTCGATGCATATCGCCTTTTAAACCAACGCACGAACGCGCAATAATCCTAGACAACTCAATCCGGCCATACTAATCATCAACAACAGGTGTGCTCGAAGAACCAACTTAGCCAGGTCTTAATTAGCACGATGATCTCATCTTAGATGTGTCAGTTCATCCCGGATGTTTCAAGCAACGTACGAAGAATACCCCCCAGTGTAGAAGTCAATCGAGTGCCACTACAAAACGCAACATAAACGTCTAGGACGTTCAGAGCGCGTTCGTTTATCCAAAAATTTAACGCCCGTGTGAACAAGGCCTCAGTCACTCCAGACCAGTGAGCCTCCTCTAAACAAATGAACCATACAGTTTATAACACGTCACAGACGCCTCACAGCTGCCTGGAGCGGAACAGTTACACTGTACTTTTATCAAACAACCAACTGCAACACATTGGCTACATTTACATTTAGGCATTTGGCAGACGCTCTTATCCAGAGCGACTTACATTTTCATCTCATTACACATCTGAGCAGTTGAGGGTTAAGGGTCTTGCTCAAGGGCCCAACAGTGGCAACTTGGTGGTTGTGGGGTTTAAACCTGGGATCTTCCGAACTGTAGTCCAATGCCTTAACCACTGAGCTACCCCTGGCTACGTTTACACTGTCAGGTAAATGTGACCCAATTCCGATTTTTTGCTCATATGTGAAACATATCGGATATGTTCTATGTCCATGTAAACAGGAAAAAAACGCATGCATTCCGATATCTCAAAATCGGTTTCAGGCCTCCTTCATATGTAAATAAATATAATATGGAAATAAATCGGATATGAATCAGATATGTGCTAATGTGATTGTCGTGAAAAGAGACAGATCGGATTTCCTGAGTCATTGTGTTCTGTACAGTACGTCATTAAAACAGCGACTTCTTCGCGGTTTAATGACAATGTTATTCTCCGGTGGAAGCGCGTGTGGAATGATAACATCGCAGGTGACGTGGAAGAGGAAAAGACCCCCCCCCCCAAACACACAAACACACCCCGCCTTGTGTTAATGCTTATTTGGGCTAAATAACATTAAGAAATCAGTATTTAGTGAATGAAGCATGTGCACAGGCTGCAATCATGGGCGTAAATTTCATTTAACAGTAGGGGGGGGACAATAAATATAAAATTTCTCACGAGCAATTTTTGAAGGGGACACATATAATAGTCAAATTGTACTTATAAAGATATGTCCCCACAGTGAAAAACTTTGCTTCTATCATTATTATTGTAGTATGGAGACTGCGCCATTATGGTTATTTTCAAAGTTTTTCTCAGGTTCAATGACAAAGCAGATTTTTCAAAAACTATTTATTGCATTGTTTATGTTGTTTACAGTCAAGCAATCAACATACAATAAAATGTAAACATGAGATCTAAACTAAAAACTGTGCTCCCTGTGCTGGTGCTGGCAATATCATCTCTTTGTTCTGCTGTCTCCGGCTCCCTCCCTGGTTCTGAATCTGCCCCTTCCTCTACTCTCACTGTCTCAGAACAGACTGACTCCTGAAGCAGAAAAAAAATGCAGTTTACATTACACTTGTTAAATTGAAAGATCATACTGTAAATTGGTGAGCCTATTACTTTCTACTGAACAGCCACAACTCCGAAAACATTAAAGAAACTGTTCACTCAAAAAAATATATTTTTTTAAATCTGTCATTATCCCTTCAATAAAAGCACCACACTTACCCGACACTGTACATCTGATTGACCCTGGTCTACCTGTCCCTCAATAATTTCTCTCTCATTTGCCTGTTGATATTGTGACATTAGTATTTTCATAAGCACATATTCTTAAAGCCAAATTGCCTTAATATGTGAACGTGTAGTACTTGGCATTTATGCACTGAAAAATTATGTTATGTCCATTTATCTAGGACACTGCAAGGCAAGTTTATTTATACTGTAGCACATTTCATACACAATGGTCATTCAAATTGCTTTACATAAAGAAAGTAAAACTATCAAAAAATAATCACAACAATAAAAACAAGGAATAAAAAAAAGGTTTAAAATTGTATTTAAAATTAATTAAGACACTTAGAACAGAATGGATATTGATTATACAAAAATATACAATTCGGACTAGGCAAAGTGCTCATTTAGTAAATGTACAGCTAAACAATATGCTAATTCATTCATTCATTTTCTATACCGCTTAATCCTGTGTTCAGGGTCGCGGGAATATGCTAATTGTGGCCGTTAATGTTAAATGAACATTTATCCAAGTCGTCATAAATAAAACACTGCATGGGAAACTGCGTTTGTCGTGTTTGTTGCAGTGCACTATGTAAACAAGCTATTGTAAACAAGCTAACGTTAACTAGATAAGTAATAATTTAATCGCTAATACAGCAGATTCATGGAAAATTACATCGGTAATCAGCATTTTTGCCACAACTAATTTATGAATGAGTCTGCATCAACTACATTAAAGAGAATCGCTTTATTTAAAGTGAATAAAATACCCTACTTACTGGAGTTCAACATTAATTGAGCCGCAGCCGCACACCTGACCTGAACTGGGAAAGCAGGAGGCAGTGGGACAAACCACTGGGAGGAAGGGGAGGGGGAAGGGGCGAGGGAACTCAGCGGGGGTTCTACTTACACAATTATCTTACAGTAGGTATACATACATATATTTTTCACAATAGAGAATGCGTTTTTTTTTTTTTTTTTAATGGGAGGGCGGGGGGACCACCCGCGAATTGGGGGGGGGGGGCATGTCCCCTCCGTCCCCCCCAGGATTTACGCCCCTGGCTGCAATTATGCATTTTTTTTAATAACCATGCAGACGTTTCACAAGCTTTGTATATATCGCAGAGATACCGTTAAGCATATTTCACCTTTGTCTATCTTGGCTAGTGTGTAGCGCAAGAACCTCCCTTTAAGTATCCGCGATGTTTCGGATGGTATGGCAAGTGTAAACACGTGAATCGGATATGAGTCATAGTCAAAAGAAAGTGTAAACAGACGGTCAAAAAAATCAGATATACTGTAGGCAACAAATCAGAATTAGGCATCGAGACCTGTAGTGTAAACGTAGCCATTAAATGCAGTGCGCTACAGTGTGCTGTTGAAATGTTTTTTTTTCTCCATCCTTGACAGATGTGACAGTCGTACCTGTGATCTCCGGCTTTAATAAATTCAACATCACGTGCTTTTATTACAGAAACTGTTGATCTTCAGGGATTCTCGCCCACAGCAGTCGCTATGTTTTAATAAATCCAAATGAACATCTGCAGACTTCCGTCCTTCAGACATCTATATCAAGGAAACAAAGAGAAAGGACTAAACATTCACATTGTGAATGTAATATCATGATAACTCCAGCGATGCGCTAACAAATCGAGGTTTCTGGTGTCAGGTGTTGTGACAGCATGATCTACTGGAGAAAACTCACACTACCGATACTTTTTGCTTGTTCTCCATGTGCTTGGTGGGTTTCCTCTGAGTTCTCTGGTTTTCTCCCACAGTCCAAAAACATGCAGTTTACGCTAACTGTTATTCCCAAATTGCCCGTAGTGTATGTATGTGTGCTGAGAGGGATTGGAACCCTGTCCAGGGTGTACCCCACCTTATGCCTCAAGTATCCTAGGCTGGGCTTCTGTAGAGGGAGAGCGCTATAGAGAGAGACAGAGAGAGAGTATTAGTTAGTTCTCTAATTAGTTCCTTAATTAGTTCACCGCAGCAGCCTGCAGGTTTAAATTCAGAATGCCTCCGAAAGCCTCTAGTGTTCAGCAAACACATAGCAACATCAAAGAATGAATCTGATTGGCTGAGTTTCACCTCTCACTCCCCTGAGTCCAAAAGTCTTTCAATTATTGTCAAGTGTTAAGTGACAAGACTTTTTTTTTTTTTTTAATTAATTTTAATTTTAATAAAAAAAAATTTTAAGTAATGATCTTGAACCACAAGTACGATTCACTATAAATAAAAGTGCACCTATTTCACTGCATCTGTGTGTCCGTGAACTAGTGCCCCCTACAAAAAGGCTTTACAATGGTAAAGAGCAAAGAAGATTCCACTCCTCTGTCCTGAAGATGTCTGACACTGGAGACTCCTTCTGTACTACATCGACTGTTTAATTCCCTTTGAAGAGGCCGTTGCTATGGAAACGAAAACGTATCAGATAAACCTGCACTACCATCAGAGCTGCTGTTCTATAGAATTAATCAAGAGATAATCGAGGCCCCGTCTCCTCGTCCACTCATCCTCTCTCTGTCTTTAGTGTAATCAGGAGTAAAAGTTGGCATTATGCAGTGAAGTCAGCCATTTGGAGTGTGTGTGTGTGTGAGAGAGAGAGAGAGAGAGAGAGAGAGCGCACAATAAAACACAATGAAAGCTTTTACACTCTTTATTACAGCAGAATGAATGAGAGCTAAAAATACAGTGGAGTGAAGTGAACACTCTGAATGAGACACACAGCAGTGACTTATCTGTAGCTGCAGGATGTTCTAGTGTGTGTGTGTGTCTACATATTAGCATGTAGTTTTCAAATAAAGGAACATAATACATTAACACACTGATTCATGACTGCGATACGGCTCTCTGTCTTTAATCCGTTTCTTCAGCTCCCTGAGAGCATCAGTGATTTCCTTCCACACTGGAGAGCCTGCTTTACAGTAGGTGAGACGCTGCTTTAGGTGAGTCGACCTGCTCACATCTTTCCTTTGATGTTGATTATTGTAGTTAACCTCACCATGATCTGTGCTGTTTTCTCTCCTCTCACTGCCGTCTGTTTCCTGTTCTCTGCACATTTCAGTGTTTTCCTCCACTTTAACACTCCTGACTCAGCTCATGAAGGACTTGATAATTAGCTCATGATTTGAGTCAGGTGTGTTAGAGCAGGAAAGAAAAAAACATAAAACTGTACAGATGTACAGAGTCTTCATTACTGAAACTGAAAAAAATACACATACAACAAAGTAATTAATTAAATTTAAACTGACTGGGTGAAAGACACTGTGTGAGTGCAGATAACAGACAGTAACAGCACTTTGAGGTGGAACTATATGTATGAGTGGGCATGTCCCAGGCGTTGTCTTAACTGTGTGTCTCAGCATGGGTGAGAGTTCTGTAGGTCTGTACGGTCTGCAGTACTGAGGAGAGAGCAGCTGTCTGACAAAACCCACATTCACAACCAGTCACAAGATGTATGGATGTTCTATTAAATGGATTAGAATAAAAAATCTTGCAAAACTGTGGACTTATAGCATTTTGCAAAATCATGCAAAATTCACACTACACTCTAAAAAATAAAACTGTGCTGTACTCAATTTTTTTGGTGAAACATTTTTACACTTAAAAATATCAATATCAATCTAAAAATTTAAAAAATCATGTAAAATATACTTCATGAATGAAGTACAAGTCAGTAAAAAAAACAAGTAGACCTGAATAACTTTTTGTAGTAGGTTAGCCAAGTGAAAATGAGTAAAATAATTGAGTAGATATGATTGAAATGGAAGGTAGAAGAAACTGAAAATTTCACTATTATTTAACAAACAAATGTGCTACATTTACTTGTTTTAAATAAATTTAATTCATACTGGTCTATCACAGAATTAATATCTTACACTATTTTTTTTAATACTGTATATTTAGCTTTTAATCAAGTTTTTTTTTTCAATTTAGGTCAATGTATCTAATGACATATCTAATTATAAACAAAGACACAATACACACATTACCATTTTAATTAAACATTTATTTGCCAAATTTGACAAGACATGACTCAAAACTCAAAACTCTAAACTCAATCTGGTTTACTTTGCAAATGACATGTAACATGATCATAAACAATGAGCTGAATTGATCTCATTATTAAACAGTCTGACAAACAATACTTCTGTCACAAGTATTATACAGATAATATGTGGAAAGTAGACTTTTGTATTAGAATCGAATCACAGTCACATTTTACATCTGAAAGACTGCAGACCTTCACACTTCAGTTTCCTTCAAACTGTGGAAAGTTGTATGGACAAATGTGTGTGCAGACATTCCCAGGTCTTAAAGAAGCAATGACAGTCTAAATGAAGACAGGACACTGAATATCATTGATCAACAGTACCATGCTTCACTCCATAATGATCGAAATTCCTTTTGTTGATGCGACAAATGTGCAGAGCTTACACCGCCATCCCATAAGCTGGCACCTAAAAAAGGAATTATAGTATACAAGTAAGTACAAGTGTGACTGTTACTATATGCATCATCACACTGATCTATAAGTGGTGTTCAAGTCAAAGCGGGACTTGTGATGAAAATTCTCTGAAACGAAGACGTAAAACTGATTTGATTTTACAGAGACCATTGCTCGTAAAATTCCGGTGAACATTTCAGTGGAATGCTTTTACAAAAAACAGACTGCTTTGATCACCAAAGGCGTTTTGCTCTTGCAGAACAATGCACAACCTCATATATAGAGACAGAAATATAGAGAGAAATAAAGGGAGCTTTTACTCTAATAAGTGTGTTCTGTTATTCTGCACAATTAAAAGTCCTGCTTTGACTTGAATGTCCCTTGTACATGTCTTTTTCCCTTGTATAAAAATGATACAAGAACTTTATTTACGCATTACTATCAACTATATAATTTTTTTACTTTAGTTACTGGAAAATCTTGTATATTCTAGTGGATTCAATATATTCTGGATTAAAAATAGGTAAAGTGAAATATTTCCAGCCTTGTTTCAATTTCTATCTTGGATTCAATGGTTACACATTTAATACTTATGAAA
Organism: Channallabes apus; assembly: GCA_030522415.1. Classification (NCBI taxonomy): domain Eukaryota; kingdom Metazoa; phylum Chordata; class Actinopteri; order Siluriformes; family Clariidae; genus Channallabes; species Channallabes apus. The sequence goes on from CM060106.1 coordinate 43,826,587, forward strand.
CATTTAAAAAGTTGACATTTACCTCCAGTTTTATCTCCATTCAACTTCTCTTCTTTAGTGGTGTTGGTGCTGTGAAAGAGATATTGAAAATATATAACGTTTCACGAAAATGATGTAAAAATCAGTTTTAGTTTTTTTTTACTTACATATTACAACATACATAACATATTTCACTTCAATATTTAAATTTTATATTATTTCTCCCAATTTCTTAAAATTATAATTCTGAGAGAAATGTTGTAGGCCTACTTTTACTTCATTTATTTCATCAACTGCCATTTTAATAATGTTTAAGTACACGGTTATGTTTGTGAAGTACTTGTAGTACTTTAAATACATTAGAAGTTTAGAATGGCATGTGCTTATGACTTTAACTTGAGTAAAAGGTTTGAAGTTCTATTGTTTTAAACAAAGCTATACACCATTATACTGCTAATCAAACTGCCTGTCTGTAGTGCTGTACATCATGACTGGAGCTGTGCTGGACTCAGAGCTGTTGCTCTCCCGGTGTGTAAACAGTGCCAGAGTCCGGACACTTCACCTCATTTCTGCTGTTTAAATCTGCTTTGTTCTGCGTTTCCTCCTTAAAGTGTCGGAGTGACCCGAGCAGACTCGCGGTTCAGTGTGTGAGGTGGACCCGGTACACACGCGGTAATTATTTGAACACGCTAGTTTTATATCATCGCCACAGTGGCGGTTGGCTGCGCAAAATCACCGCATTCGGCGGGAGAAATTCAAATATTGCGGCACAACCGCGGCCGGTTACACCGAGAAACCCGGACATGCACGCCCACGCGGCTCGGTGTTAAATCTCTCCTTTTACACCAGATTTTAAGTGTCTCCTAACCCTAACCCAGATTTTAAGTGTCTGTATTAACGCCGCTTTACCTGAGCAGTTCGGTGGTTGGAACAAACAAGTAAAATGACACTGAACACCAGGACTGACCTGTTGCTAGCTATCGTTAGCTATGTAGCTCGGCTGTGACAGGATTCAGAACAGTAACTTACACACTATAAAGTTGTGTATAAAGACAGACAGAGGCATTATTTCAGTAACTTGTGTTAGCTGTTTACTCACCAGGATTTATAAGGAATGTTCCAGGAGCTTCATGTCCATCCTCACAGCCTTCTGGTCTCTGATGTTACACCAGATTTCCCATGAGCACTTGCGCAGGGCAATTTACTAAATTATTTAAGTTTTTCTTGTTAAACATAAAGAATATTGAGTTGGAATGAGTGATAATTGTAGTTCTTTAAACTAATCAGCATTAATTACTCCATTACCAAATATTTTGATTGAAATGTATCAAAAATATTAAGTGGATGTTAAAAATATAATTCAGTTAGTCAAATACTAATTTCTATTTGTGAAATAAACTTAAATTATAGTGTAAATTGAAGACAAACAGAACAGTAGTTTTTTTAGGCATTTATTTTGATTTGTCTAACTCAAACAATCATGTATGTGACTCTTAGAGATTTTATTAAGGTAACATAACCTGTTTATTACTGTGAAATTTACAAGGCCACAGAATCATTTTTTAGAGTGTAATATAACTGAAACAAGTCAATGTTTTGTCATTTGTTCTATATTATATTATATTATATTATATTATATTATATTATATTATATTATATTATATTATATTATATTATAATATATTTTGTATATTTCAGTGAAGTGAATGATGGCTCCTAAGTACAGAAAGAAATGTACTGGTGCAGTTAAAAACTTCTAAAATATACATATGTTTAAGGAACTATGTTAATAATGGATTTTTTTTTAAGTGTTTTTGTAGACAGTTACAGCAATCAAACTGAACACTGATTGTTATCTGGAGTTCAATTTGCGTCACAGCTCATTTATGCTACTGGAATTGATGCTAGTCTAATCTTAGCAGACTAATTTGTCTAAATATAGCTGGTTATTGTAATCCAATTAGGCAAACTGAACACACTGTTTATGCGGCGCGGTGGTGTAGTGTTCAGCACTGTCGCCATGCACCTCCAGTGTCAGGGTTCGATTCCTGTCCAGGTTCGATTCCTGTCTCTGTGTGCATGTGTTCTCCCCGTGCTTGGTGGGTTTCCTCCGGGTACTCCGGTTTCCTCCCACAGTTCAAAGATATGTAGGTAAGGAAATTGGCGTTCCCAAATTGCCTGTAGTGTGTGTGTGTGTGTGTGTGTGTGTGTGTGCCCTGCGATGGATTTGCACCCTGTCCAGGGTGTACCCTGCCTCATGCCCTAACTCTCCTGTGATAGGCTCCAGGTCCCCGTGACCCTGAATACAGGATGAAGTGGTATAGACGATGAGTGAGTGAGTGAACACACTGTTTAAAACAGGATGAAGTTTTTTTTTAAATATCATTTGATATGAGTTTCTATCCAGAATGCTAACGTGAATTGCTAATCTTCACTTCTTGTACTGTATAGCACAGTCAGTCACTGAATGAGTCCTGAGATAGCAAATTCTTTAAAAAGTCTAGATAAAATAGAGAAAGTTTTAATTTTTTTTTAAAATAAAACATATTTCCAATAGCACTAAAGTATAAACACACCGTGTCAGGGTTCTTCCCAGGCCTCATTATATCTGTGGACTTACTTTGACATATGTTTTCAGTATTGATTCCTGCTTCACAGGTCACTTCCAGTGTTGCCAACTTTAGCAACTTTTCATACTTCCCTAGCAACTTTTTTTTTTTCAAAAAGCACCTAGAAACATATTTAGCAATTTTTAACATTCATTTGGCAACTTTTATAAAAAATTTTTTTAAGTGACTCAAAAGAGCAGTGGCTGCAGGCTACATAAGGTCTAAATAGCCAGGCACATCACAATTTGAGAAAACATAAATAATTTTGTAATAAAGATGTAGTTTTGAGTTGCGATTACGGAATGACGTCATCACGCAAAGTAATATGTTAATAAGAACATATTTATTGTGCATCTGTATGTAATGTTTTAATATAATATAATGCACGGCGCCTCAGAGAGTAGAGACATGATGGGCTTACACTTGTCAGATACTACGTGATGACGTCACTGACATACAAATTAGTGTGTGATGACATATGGCAACATTTAGCTACTTTTAGGGCAGACTTTAGCTACTTTTAATTGGAAATAGCTGGCAACACTGGTCACTCCTACAGTCTTCAGGTGTTTTTCATTTCATTTTAATCAGTCATTATTTAAGCTCCTCACTCTTGTCTCACCTCTGTTAGTTTCTGTTCAGTTTGCTGTCGTGGTCTCTGATTATTGCTCCATGCTCCATGCTGATAATGATAATGCTAATGTTGCTAGGAGTCACAGTTATTACTGTAGCTCCTAGCTTTAGGTTCTGCTTTTGTTTTCAATTCAGATTGTATTTAATAAAGTTAAATTTGTGCTCACGTCCCGCATCACCCACTCACCCCTGACTGAATAATACTCAACAATATAAATTACTGAAGAATTATTCACTCCTGAGAAACAGAAGAAAGAAGAAATACTCTGAACTACTGTGTCCCAATTTGTTCAGCATCATCCAAATTTAATGAATGAATTAACAGACACATGTGTCATTAGCGTCATTTCTGTATTACTCACGTCAACACATCGGAAACATATCACATACTGTATGTCACTGGCATAACAATGGCTAAGAAGAAGACTAACAGTTAACACAAATCACTAATCCTGAATAAGAAAACGTATTATAATGTTGAGGTTTAACAGCAGATGAAGCACATAATGTGAACAAGTATGCTGAAAGGTAACTTCTCATCTGACAGTAAAAGTGTGAGTTAGTCATTGGGGTAATAACATTAGTGGTTTTATCTTATCTTTTGTAGTTGTGTACTGTATATATGATGCTGCATATGATTTAAAACATTTTGGTCACCATACAAATATGATAAACATCCATCATATTCAGGTTGGAGTTCCTGCAAACATCGTGTGTACAATGTTTCCATTTTTGTACCAGAAATAATAATAAAAAGGCCCAACCTTAAGAACTGAAACTGTGCATGGACTTAGCTTCAGCATGCAAAGCATTTTGGTATACGCCAGATTGAACCGACCCGAATATTTTTGTGAGTTTTTTTGGTACTTAATGCAAGAAGCAAAGGCGGTAGTAAGAAGAAAAAGGAGCCGCTTTCAGTTTGTTTTTTAAAGCAGCTGGTGCCGAGAGGAAACTTAAGGTTATGCAAGGATTAATGTCTATTTATTTCAGATTTTACTACATAATTAATTTACATGTCTTTTCTAAATGTTCTGGGCCCGGTTTCTCGATAACGCACACTATTCACGCGCTAAGTAGACTCTTAAGATATATCTTACGTTAAGTGATAACTTTTCTACACTGTAAATTCCAATTGCTTTGCTGACTTGCATATAAATAGTAAACTTTACTCAAAAAATTCAAACTATACATCTTACAAGGTTTTGTTGAGTAACACTTACTTGCAGGGTGAGTAAAACAATTTACTTAATAGTTTTAGTGATGCTTACTTGCAACACATAAGTAGCAACAAATAAAGCAATGACGTTATTGTACCAGTGAGAAGCAGCAGCGAGCCCAAGAATAATGAAGAAGTAAAAAAAATGGGGGGAAGAAGCAAGAAGCAAGAGAGCATGCGTAGTAGAATTTGTGCGTGCTCAGCTCGTGAACGGGTGAATTGGCGCCAATTTTCTGATGTTGAAAGAAGCAGCAGGATGTTTTTAACATCTGAAGCTTCATTACTGTTTTAAGTTACATGTTAGAATAAATTGTTTAAGAATAGTGATGATTTGGGTCAGATTTCAATTGTTCCTGACAGTGGATATATATTTTCAGTGTTTTATACTGTAGGGTGGGCGGGGCGGCGGCTGACGACCATCATGCTTTGCGGGGTGTTTGCTTTTTGCTGTTCACCCTTTTCAGGACAGTTGTTTGGGTTAATGGCTTCGGCCAAGTTGGGTGTTTTAAGATATGTATGTGTGTGATCTGTTGAATGTGCCCCGGTTCATGCTAAGGCTGAATTGGATTTGGTTCCCATGCTATACTGTGTGGTGAATAAACTTCTCCCAGCCATTGCATTGAGCAGCTTATTTAGTCTCTCCAAGTGGAGTTGAGTGAGCTTGGTTGTATGGCATGAGCAGCACATTCACTGAGATAGCACATACAAACACAGCTGAAGCCATTAACCCAAACACCTTTCTCCAACACGGTGGACACATAGAGAACCGCCGCAAGGCATGATGGTCGTCAGCCACCGCCCCGCCCATGCCACAATGCAATAAACAATTGGTGAACTTAAGTTATTCGAGTAATGTTTACTTGGCTTTTTTAAGGCAATCGGTTTCCTCACTTTTTCCTAGTAATGTGAACACTAATAGAAAGTTAACTCAAATAATGATTTTAAGTCAACAGTACTTAAGTATACTTGATTAACAAGTTGTCCCTACAAGTTGTGTTAAGTTATGCCAACTAAACATTAATACTCTACTTTACTTGGAAATTTTAAGGCAATCGGTTTCCTCACTTTTTCTAAGTAAAGTCAACTTATTACATTTTACAGTGTAAGAGTATTTCTCGAACTGTCTCTTAGGAGTCTTCTTAAGTCGCTGCCTCTTACGTCCGACGTTACGCGGCGCTGTCTACAGTGAAGGTCCTGAATTAGCGGACATCGGTGGCTCAGGAATCGATTTTTCACTCCTTTTGCATGACAGCGTTAAGAAAGACGGCACTTTCTATACAAATTAAACATTGCACTAAATTATTTTTTATAGCGTTTATTTCGACATGGGTTAACTTAACAATAACATGCCATAATAGACAAATATATACATTAATATTAATTAATTAATTAATATTGCTAATATTTTCATGTAACATGTGGCCGTGAAACGAACCGGGTTTACAATCATAGTTGATGGACAAGCAGCTGATAACACTCTTCACCAGCTTCAGAAACAATGTGAAGTGTCAGTTGTTGGGGTTGTATAGCGTACTTATGGAATGAATACGATGAGATGACAGAGTGGAGGTTTAATACCCCTATCTCACACGCGGGGCCGTAAGTGCGGTTCATTATGATTCGGTGCGAGTTTTGGTGCTGTTATTACGTTTCCATTTTACCACGCAAAAAAAATAAACATGTTTAACATGTGAAAGCTCTCGGACCTTGCAGATCTTCGCGGACCGTCGGGCAGCCACTCGAGGCGGATCACATGGTGTCTAATACCCCTCTCTCACCTGTGTGGCCTGACTCATCTCCGTGAGCTGCCGCGATTGCCCACGACGTTCCTTTAACGTTCCGCGAAGTTCTGCAAGCTTCCGCGAGGACCAGCAAAAAACTAACGTTGAATTTTTCACGCGGAAAGATGGAAACGTAATCACAGCGCAAAAACTCGGGGTGAATCATGATCAAGCCTACGGCCACAGCGTGAGACCGTGCAGGTGAGATAGAGGTATTACACACCGCATCTCACACCGAGTCAAGCCGCATAAGTGAATACTGTAGGGGTATTAAACATTACAATCACCCAGAAAAATGAATGGATGCGGGGTTTGAAACTCCCAAGGTTATTTTCTCATTTAACTAAATCAAAGTTCATGAAAAAATAAAACGAGTCAAAAGAAAAGCCTATAAAGTCATGGATAATGGCTAATGATCAATGAAACATATTTTAAACAAAAAGCAGTGGGCAGCTGGACATCGGGACGGGGAGTGTACAGTACTGTAAGTACAGTAAGTACGACGCGTTGGTCTGGCACGCCCAGGTCTGAGCAGCTCAAGAAGCTCCATAATCTGTTGCCTTGGAAGGCAAATCTTTTATCTAAATATTTTTTTTAATAACGACCACGGGGAAAATATGAAAAGGGCTGAAGTTTTGTCTAAAGGAAAAATGTACATGACTCACACGGCTCCACGGACCGCGCCGTCTTCAGTTTAACACAACACCACGCTCACTGCCTAATTGTTCGCCACCTGTTTAATATTAATTGTGATTGGGAATTTTAATGCGTTAGTCACATTATGAAATAGGCTAATTAAAAGTCACTCTATAAGTTCTGATATCAAATAAAATAAAATTCTTAAACAGGTCTACAGTATATTCCATCATTAATACGACTTTAATAATATAGTTAAATATAGATATAAAAAGTTAGATAACGAGCCATAATGTGTTTTCATGCACCGCTGATTTATAAAGACTGCTGCTCAGTGGCGGCGACTAGCGTCTTGAGCTGAAACTACGCTAAGTATGAGTTAAGGTTGGTCCAGACCAACCTTACGAACGTGTGACTTAACTAAGAGATACTTAGCATAAGAATGTTTCGGGAAATGCGCCATAAAGCAGAAATTGGAAATATTGGTAATAAAAGAAAGGAAGCAGTTAAGTTTGTACTAAATGTTTCCTCCTGAACAGGAACGCTTATAAACACCCAGACTTACTGTATTGTATTTACATTCACCTCAATTCTGCCTTAAGACTGACTTAAAAAACCTGAACTATCCCATTAATGTTCTGCACCACTAGCAGGATTAAGACTCATGTTCTGGGGCAGGGGGAGCTCAGTGGGTCACTTGATGATCATTTACTGCTGATCAGAAAGTCACAGCTTTAAACCCCAGTACTAAAAACATGCCTCTGTTGGGCCCTTGAGCCAGTCCCTCAACCCTCAACCCACTCAGACATATCCTGAGATAAATGTAAGTCACTCTTTTATTGTGTAACGGCGTCTCCCAAATGCTGTAAATGTAAGTGTCCATGTCCTCCTTTTCATAACGTGGTTTTACAAGGAGATAAGGAGTAACGTGGATGAGGGTTATTAGCTAGTTTTACATCACACAAACTTCACAAGCGCTCCATCTCAGGCCTGATCTGTCTGAATATCTGTGTGTGTGTGTGTGTGTATGTGTGTGATACTGAGTCAGTGAACAGACTCACAATGCTTTCTGACAGAAAATAAACATGTCAAACTTTCACCACCGTACATTTATCAGTGTGTTTTTCTTACTCGGTGAAAAAAGAAAAGAACTGAAATTAAATAAAAGTTGTTGTTCGGTCTCTGTGCGACTGAACAGACGGGACTCGCCCCGAGTCACTGCATTTATGTCTGACATCACTGTAGCTGTCATAGGTCACGGTGAGAAGTCCGATATCAGCAGTATACTACTGAGTCACTTTTCTACAGATGGACAATTTAATCTGGGGATTTCTTCTTCACAGGATTCTACCATAATAATACTAATAATAATCACTAGACACTGTAACAAGATCTCCTGAATTGACTTGAATAAGTAAGTCACTCATTTGCCTCTGAGCCAGATACTGTACCTCAGGAAAAATTTTTGATTTGGTTTTAGAAAGTGTATGTGTATATATATATATATATATATATATATATATATATATATACTGTATATATGTGTGTGTGTGTGTGTGTGTGTGTGTGTATATACTGTATGTTTTATGGAGGTTTGTCGGGCACCACAGTGGTGTCGTGGCTAGCCTTTTTGCCTTGCACCTCTAGGGTCCGAGTTTGATTTCCAAGTTTAGAGACAAGGGTAGTTTTGTGGTGTCTCACTGCCTGTACACAGTAAACTCATTTTCAAGCTGTTTGACGTGATGCATCTCGCTTTCTGATCAGACCCGAAACGAACATGCTACAGCCACAGGAGTAAAGTGGCTCAGCACAAGTCGCAAAACAAATCATCATCATAATTCTAAAATGTTACTCCAATACTAAACTAATAAAGAGAGAAATGTTTCCCATTACTGCGCCGTAAAATACTGTACATGATAGTGTGAAGTGTGACTTTAGCTAAAGTTGAACAAAGTGCCTCTGCTGAAAGATTTATAAATCACATTTCATTTCCTCCTCTCTCATTAGAGGAACTCTCTCCTCACACTTTATTCTCAACAGATGTCTCAATCTACCCGCTGTTTATATGAGATTTTATTTCATTGGTTTTTCAGGACGCAAACAGCCGCGACTCTCTGTGAACTCAAACATATTGAGTCTTTTTCATAAATACAACTGCATTTTTATCTTTCATTTTCAATCTTACAATTGAGATCATGCAGATATATTGTGTTTTAACATAAACATCAGTTTATATGAAAAACATAAATATGAGTAAATACGTACCGGTGGCATCACAGTCATGCAGGTTGCGTCTGAGCTCTGATTGGTGAGAGGTGTTGATTAATTCTCTATTTATTCTCTATTTATTTCTGTTTATATTCATGTGCTTGCAGTATGGAGATGTTCAGGTGTCAGCGCTTGATAACAGTCAGAGGTACAGCTGTAAATGTACCGACATCTTTAGGACAGGAGCTTAGACTTCTTTGGGCTTATAATCAACATGACAAGCTAAGTTTATTAGCTTAAAGAAAGAATAAAGAATGAGAGAGTGAGTGTTTTATCTGATATAAATTGAAGGAACAGGAAGGCACCTGGAAGTGACGTTCTTTAATTAAAAACCTGCACCTGTTGGCGAGTTGCTGTGGAGTCGGACGAATAAAACACATGGTGTTGTACTGTTGTTGTTGTTGTTGTTATAGGAAGATAATCAGCTTTAACAATAGCTTCATCTCACCGCCTGTGTACAGTGTGTAGAACAACACATACATACGAGGCGCTCGTGCATGATGCAGTGTTTGCATAGATGCAGCTGTTTGTTGCGTAACCAGTTTGCTCGCGCTCCTCCCGCTGAGTGACATGACATAGCATTTACAATAAATACACAAACCAGATAAATTAGAAATGAAGTGTTGTGAGTATGTGGCTCCATCTGGCAGGTGTAGGAGGTCCTTCTGTCGAGGTTAATCTGCAGGTGATGAGAACAGAACAAGATCATGTGGGAAATGTTCATTCCGGGAGCTGAGTCACATGATCCTGCATGAGAATAAAATACTAGTTTAGATAAAAAATTGTTCATTGTTCAGCGTGACTTCGGGCCGGTTCTGATGAATTCAATAAAGATGAGCAGCATGTGTAAAGAGCCTCGCCGAGAGTGTGATGTGGATGTAAACCTGTGAAGTCCGCAACACGCGACTCTGCTGTTAGACTTCATCAGAAGTCCTGAACGGTTAAGTCTTGGGATTATTAGCGAAAAGAAACGTCTACGCTTTATCCTTCATAATTTCCCCCGAGTCTCTGCCACAGATGGCTTTTTATTCACCTATTAAACAGTAATAAAATGACATCTGGTCTCTATTGAACTTTAAAGTAATAAAATGTAGCTTTGCTCCACATCATCCTCCTAAATTTTTAATTCTAGTATTTAATACAGGATCTGATCAGAAAATATTCAAATTTAGTTGAAAAATCTATTCTTCTTCTTTTTCTTCTTCTTCTTCTATTATTATTATTATTATTATTATTAATAAAGAATTTTAGATTTTTTTATTTTAAAATGCAGTGGTACCATAAATGCCCCGGCTCACAAACTTTCTCCTTAGGAACTGAAATTTGAAGCATATGAAGTATTTTCATCATACGAGCAAACGACCCTGAAATGTTGCGCGTACGTCCAGCAACACCAATATAGAACACTTGCAGCGGCTTACGGGTAATACAATACCTTGCGGGGTCATTGTGACGTGGAGAGGCTGATGGGTAATACAATGAGACACACTACAGTGACCGAACTGCACCCTCCCCCTTAATTCATGTAACAGGGGTCCTGGACAGCCAAGCAAAAACAGAATGATCCAAGAGCAAAGTTCTCCATGCTGCATGATGGGGAGCAACATAGAGAGAGAAGGAAGGAAGAAGGAAGGAAGACGTGGAGAAGGAAGATGTGATGTCACAGAGTGATGTCCTCAGCTGAGCAGAGAGACCGAGCGCTGCCTGAGGGAGGGCCGGGTCATGCAGCTGGAGGTCCGAGGGGAGCAGGAGGGACGTCCGTTACACTGCCTTGAGCTGATATGGAGTCAGCAGGGCTTTTGGGGGAAACCATCCTCACAAGAGTCAGTGGTTGAGGGAGGATGAAGACAGAAGACAGAAGACTTCATCATGGACTCTGGCTCGGGCACAGCGATCACGCCCCTGTCTGTGTTATAGAGCTCCAGCTGACACACCGGCACAACAAACACGAGACAAACAAACACAGCAAACAGGAACTTAAACAAGAATGAACGACACTTGGATGGAACGCTCATGGACACGCAGGGGAATGTGGTCCACAGTGACACCGTGACATGGAGTTAAGTAAAGATTTTATTTTATAAATTCAACCATTTGCAAACTAAATGCTTTGGGCCTTAACATGTAGAGTTCTTTGTAATTTTTCTCTATTTATAGTTCCAGGAGGAGGAGGAGTGTTTAATTGTTATAATTAAAATTCTAACTAAAAGTTACTGCAGTTTCTTACACCGGACACATGTCATGTTTACTCCATCGCTCTGTTTATAAATAGACAAAACCGTCATTTACACATCATGTGACCTTTAGACCGACCTTTGAACTGAAAACTCGGACAGGTTTCACATTATTTCTTTTCAGCCCCAGCTGTAATTGCTGTAATTACATGGCATTGATAAATATGACCTTCTGGACGAAAGGTTAGTGTTCTCTCTGACAGGTGTGTCTATTTTATCAGTCCCTCCACATGTTCTACATGTTACTTCTTTAACTGTCTCTCAGTCTGCTTGTTGCTGATCGTGATGTGTTGTGGTGTTTAATCCACACTGTGAAGGAGAACCTGAGCGAGTGTTTAGAGTAACTTTATCTTCAGTCATCATGAGGCGTCTCCTCCTGATTAAACATGCTAAAAACGCTGCTTTCTCCTTATTTCCAAAGCGGTCATTAGCTTGTGCTGCCGTTGTTGGCAGCCATGAGCAGCATGAGGACGAGGATGTTGCAGGATATAAATTGATTTCCAGCACCGAATCCCTTGCAGTACCTGTGTTTTGCATAAACCGCCATGTTTGGAGTAAATCCCATCCCTCAGTCATGAGGAAAACATGGAGAATTTCACCACCTGATGGAAATGCTGGAGCTGATTGGTTGGTTCTTGTCACTTGACCTGCGGTGTGCTTGCAGCATTCTGGGATTTTTTCAGCCTTAAATCCTGATTGTCTTTTCAGAATAAAACTGTTGTACATCAGTGCATCTGTATGTATCATAATGCATCTCGTAAAACAGAATGAAATGAATTTTTTTTCCTTATGTCACATGTCATATAGCAGAGAAAAAAACTAATCAAACTACCCAGATCTGAGTGAAGAACACAAACACACAGAGCCTAGGGGTGTTTTTACCTCCTGGTGTTTTTTTTATTTATTTATTTTTTCTCCACCAGTCAATTCCAGTCAAGAGAGTCGACCCCCTCTGTTTCTATGATATTTTATAACTTTTTATTTTCCCCATGAATTCACTCCGGGTCTCTTGACTCAGTAAACATGTCTCTCACAGGCAGCAGCACGTGGGTTCTCTGCATTTTTTTTGTTGCCATTTTTCCTCTCACTTTCCCTCATCTCAGGAGAGAAACACAGCGACCAGGGAACCGGGAGAGCACGGAGCAGGTGGAGGATGACTAACACGCCGAGACGATGGAGAGAGAGAATTAGAGAGAGAGAGAGAGAGAGAGAGAGTTAGATAATTAGAGAGAGAGAGTGCCCAGAGGCTTTCATCCACCTGTTTTTGTACAAAATTTTAATGGAAAATTCAGAAAAAAGAAAACAAGAATATAAAAAAAGTAAATGTTACCTTTTTTTAAAACACAGGTCTACACTTTGGATTAACAGAAAACATTTGGAGAACTTTATTTATTCGGTTTATTTGGATGAAGGCAGAATTTTGCTGTGGGGTGCCAATACTATTTTCTTCATCCCCTTATGAAAGAAACAAACAAAATCCAAAAACTTCCATTGCAATAAAATTACTAATGAGATTACTAATTAAAATGGGGCATGGCCTTTAATTATATGCATACCACACCCCTTTTCACAATCTTCACTAATTTAAGTACTGTATTACACTTTGTCAGGTCAGAGCATGAGTTCATGTTAGCCAATTGGCTATTGTTAGCCATGGATGTTTTGAAGATAAATTGTTGGCACCCATTAAGTGATGGTTGAATATATAGTCTACTTCAATAAGCAAAAATATTAGCACCCAAAAAAATTTCTCCTTACTGTATCACATCACATGGCGTTCTCTGGCTCGCTGTTGAGGACGGACACGTGTGGTCTGTCTGTGATGTGTGTGGGTGAATTCCTACAAACTGGACTCCATATGAACTTCTCCACATCTCCTGTTATACTCAAGTTCCAGCCTCCTAACACATAGTATTAGTGCAGATCAATCCCTGCTATCCGTTATCACCCAGATGAGGATGGGTTCCCTGTTGAGTCCGGTTCCTCTCAAGGTTTCTTCCTATTACCATCTCAGGGAGTTTTTTCCTCAGCACCGTCGCCCCCGGCTTGTTCATCAGGGACGATCTGATCATTCTAATTTAAACACAATTTTAACCTAATTTCCATATTGTTTGATCCTGTAAAGCTGCTTTGCAACAATGGTGTTGTTAAAAGTGTTTATATAAATAAAACTGAATTGAATTGAATGTCTCAGAGTAAAACATTTGTAAAATATTTAACTTTTCTCACAGCAAAATGCAAAAATAAAGGACTGCAAATCTTCAATTTGTTGTAAACTTGAGCCAAGATGGCGCCGGTGAGGTCGGCTGCCGTCACGACTGCTCCGACCACCTTTTCTTTGTTTTTGTTTTTTAAGTTAGTTGTCAGTGTTTTAAAATCTTGTTTCTATTGGCATACAATGTACTCACAATTCGACGTTTTTAACTCCGGATCCGAGCTGGCCGAGTGAGATCCTGAGGAAGAACAATGGACGCGACGCGAGGCGACGGCCCGGAGGGAAACGAGCTGGCGTGAGGAACCGGCTGAGAACCCGTGCACACCGCACACCTCTGCCTTGCATCCTGCTCGCCAATGTCCAGTCACTGGAGAACAAACTCGATGACCTCAGGGCCAGGATAAAGTTCCAGAGAGACATTCGGGACTGCAATCTCCTCTGCTTCACCGAGACATGGCTGAACTCAGCGGTGCCAGACCACACCATACAACCAGCCGAGTTCTTCTCGGTTCACCGCATGGACAGGACGCGGGACTCGGGGAAGTCAAGGGGAGGCGGCGTGTGCTTAATGGTAAACAACAGCTGGTGCAACAGCGCGAGCGTTGTTCCTCTTACACGCTCCTGCACACCAAATCTGGAACTACTGTCCATCATGTGTCGTCCTTTTTATCTTCCACGGGAGTTCACATCGGTCATAATCAGTGCCGTTTACATCCCACCACAAGCGGACACTGACACTGCCTTATGCGAGCTTCATGAGGCGCTCACACAGCACCAGACACAACACCGGGACGCTGCGCTCATTGTGGCGGGAGACTTTAATAGTGCCAACCTCAAACACGCAGCGCCGAACTTTCATCAGCATATCACTTGCCCCACCAGGGGTGAAAGAACACTAGATCATTGTTATACAACGGTCAAGGACGGCTACAAGGTGCAATCTCGTCCAGCGTTTGGTAAATCCGACCACGCCGCCATCTTCCTCATGCCAAAATATGAACAAAGGCTGAAACAAGAAGTTCTGATTCAGTGGGAGGTCGCGCGCTGGACGGACCAATCGGTGGCCGCGTTACAGGACGCACTCGATGACGCAGACTGGGACATGTTCAGAAACAGCTCCGATGATGACGTCAGCATGTTTACGGAAGCGATTGTGGGATTTATTGGGAAGCTAGTGGACGATACGGTGGAGAAAAAGACTATCAGAACGTTTCCCAACCAGAAGCCGTGGGTGGATAAAACCATCCGCGATGCTCTGAGATCTCGCACCACTGCCTACAACACGGGACTTGCGTCGGGGGACATGGAACCATACAAGGCTACGTCATACAACGTCCGGAAGGCGGTGAAAAAGGCGAAGCAGCGCTACGGGAGAAAACTAGAGTCACAGCTTCAACAGAGCGACTCTAGGAGCCTGTGGCAGGGATTAAGGACAATTACGGACTATAAAGCACCAAGATCCGGTATGACGAACGCGGACGCGACTCTGGCAGACGAGCTCAACACATTCTACGCTCGCTTCGAGGCTGCAGCTAAAGACGCTAGCGATGCTAATGCTAACGGCGCTAATGCTAGCGGCGCTAACAGCTGCAGACAGGAAGACACTGCCAGCACCGGGAACGCGCTCATCATCTCCGAGCACGATGTTAGGAGAGCCTTCAAGAGAGTGAACACCAGGAAAGCAGCAGGACCAGACGGCATCTCAGGCCGTATCCTCAGAGCCTGCGCAGACCAGCTAGCACCTGTGTTCACTGAGATATTCAACATCTCCTTATCTCAGTCGGTGATCCCCACGTGCTTCAAAGAGTCCATCATTGTTCCTGTCCCGAAGAAACCACATCCTGGTTCTCTCAATGACTATCGCCCTGTAGCCCTCACCTCCGTAGTGATGAAGTGCTTTGAACGCCTTATCAGAGACTTCATCATTTCTTCACTACCCGACACACTGGACCCACTACAGTTTGCATACCGTCAGAACCGCTCCACAGACGATGCAATCTCTCATCTCCTCCACACATCACTCACTCACCTGGACACTAGGAAAGGGAATTATGTTAAAATGCTCTTCATCGACTACAGCTCTGCTTTTAATACCATAATTCCCTCCACACTCACCACCAAGCTGGAGCACCTGGGACTCAGCTCATCTATATGTCAGTGGATCTCCAATTTTCTGACTGGCAGACCACAGGCAGTAAGGATGGGCGGACATGTCTCAGCTACACTCACTACTACTACACTCAGCACTGGAGCCCCCCAGGGTTGTGTTCTGAGCCCCCTGCTGTACTCTTTGTACACCCACGACTGCGTGGCCACTACCAACTCCACCTCCATCATCAAGTTTGCTGACGACACCGTCGTGGTCGGACTGATCACCAACAATGATGAGTCGGACTACCTAGAGGAGATTGGAAATCTGGAGAACTGGTGCCAGAGGAACAATCTCCTCCTGAACGTCAGTAAGACAAAGGAGCTGATAGTGGACTTTAGTACAAAGCAGGAGAGGAACTACCAGACCCCCGTCATCAACAGGAGCCCAGTGGAGAGAGTGGACAGCTTCAGATACCTCAGTGTTCACATCACGCAGGACCTGTCATGGTCCTGTCACATCAACACCGTGGTGAAAAAAGCCCGGCAGCATCTGTACCACCTCAGACGCTTGAGAGACTTTAGACTGCCCTCCAAGGTGCTCAGGAACTTCTACTCCTGCACCATAGAGAGCATCCTGACGGGAAACATCACGACCTGGTTCGGGAACAGCACCATGCAGGACAGACGAGCTCTACAGAGGGTGGTGCGATCAGCCGAGCGCATCATCCACACTGAGCTCCCTGACCTGCACTCGATCTACAGCAAGCGGTGCTGGACTAAGGCCAGGAAGATCATGAAGGACCTCAGTCACCCCAGTAATGGACTGTTCTCTTTTTTGCGGTCTGGGAAGCGATTCCGCTCCCTAAAGGCCAACACAGAGAGGCTGAGGAGGAGCTTCTTCCCGCAGGCGATAAGGTCTCTCAATCACACCTCCACACAGGACTAATAACATCTTTTTAAGCTCACAACACTGACTGGACATTCATGCACACATTCATACACACTTGCACTAAATATTTATACATCTGGACAATTGCACATGTCACTTTCATTAGTCACCTTTCATGCATATTTGCACAACCACTGACACTTTAAATTCTATATATACCCCCCCCCCCCCATATTTCTATATTTTGCAATATTTTATTATGCGCTTACTGTGCAGTCAATTTTACTAGTTAAATTTATTTCTTTAGTATTTCCTTTTTATTGATTATTTATTTTACGCACAAGCTTTAATTTTCTTTTTAAGGTCACTGGCGGTCGTGTAAGCATTTCACTGCATATTATACTGTGTATGACTGTGTATGTGACAAATAAAATTTGAATTTGAATTTGAAACTCTTTGCTAATTGGTTTCTTGGTGCAAATGGAATAATGGCGTTGTTGAAAATCATAGCTTTACGACTAGCTGAAGCTGAATTAGCTTTCCTCTCATGTTTTGTTCTCTAGAAGTGTTTAATAGAAAAGACATTTAGCAGAACTGTGTTTTCTGAGACTCAACTTTTAAATGCTTGTTTTCTTTGAGAGGTGAAGCATTAAAGGAAGTCAGAAGCATACAGAGAAGTGCACTTACGATGGAAATTGGACAACAGTCGGGATTCATCAACCAACAGGAGTGGAAAGAGCAAAAGTTCTGAAGGTCAATTTATAAACTTTGTAGTCTAAGAGAACTGATCTGAGACCAGTGTACCGTCACATCAGCACAGATAAACAACACACGGACCGAAGGGATGCTGAGTCAGGGTTTCTCATCTGCATTCTGGGTCGTTTTAATTTAAACACCCAGTGTCCGGATGTTTCTCCGTTCGTCTCAGTAATGTCTCTGATACGTGAAATGAAGGTCTGCAAAGTCGTCCAGACACCAACAATAGTCAAGTGTCACCTTATGAATATTAATGATCATGTGAATCACAGTCACTGTAGTCACCTCATGAATATTCATCACATCACAATGAATTATTACACAACAGTTTGGCTTGGAAAGGCTCTAGCCGTGATGTAATATCCTCTATGCAACAGCAACATCGATTAAGAGTCATATATTAATTTACATATTTACACAACAATAAATATGTTACAAAAGACTTAAAATATGCCGTGGCCTTTATCGGATCTCAAAGAACACTGTCACGTTCTCAGTATCAGTGACTTGACTCTCACATTGCGGTCTCGGGCCTGGACCACGCTTCACGCCAAAGTTTGGTGCGTTAGCGTGATATGAACCCGTATCGCGCCTGGTCACGGATCAGTGTACCATGCTCGAGTTCACGTGAGAAGCTCTTCTCAAGCACGCTATGGGGGTTGGTCCGGAGGTGGGAGCGATCTTTCCTGTGCATGGTACGGATAAAATATAGCCAAATATAAAGCCAGACTTAGTGTTCAGAATGTGACATCATCATCACCAGCGTCTCTGTGAAGCCACACTGGAGTTTGGCTCTTATATAACATAAAGATAAATAATAATAAAAAAATTATTAAAAGATAATTAAATCGCAAAGGTTGACTTCCTTGTTCTTTTCTTCTTTTCATGCTCAATGGTAACTTGCAAACCGATAAGGTGCTACTGCCACCTGCTGTATCGGAGTGCGTACCCGAGTATGGACAGTAATAATAATAACGAGAATACTGTCCGGTGGAAGAGTGGAGAAAGGGAAGCTATCATTCTCCTGTATGAATTAGTTGATTCTAGTGTGAAATCAGCCTAAATGTGACCTCTTGAGGAATCTTGAGGAAAGAGAGAAAGTTCTGCTGTTTGTTATGTCTGCCTGTGTCAGGTCAGCAGGTCCACACACATACAGTACCTGTACATACTGTAGGTAATAGATAAGTGGGCGTGTACCTCATCCCAGGATTTTTATAGAAGCTTCAGACAGAATACAAGTTAATAGTAAAAACCCACCCAAGTGCAGGGCACAGCTCTGAGGTCACCAGATTTAGCTTCAAGTGTCTGAGATGTAGCTGTGAATAAGAAACTAGTCCAAAACACTTAAAAACAAGAGCCCGAATTTACACCTGAGACAGATAGATAGGTAGTTCACTTCTGGAACACCTAAATATTATTTCTTTAATAGGTTTGATGACATCATAGGTGGCGCATCAAACACTAATGTTTTAAATGTCAGAGAATTTCACACACGATTAAACAGAAAGACTGAAGACGCTCCTGTCACCCTGATTTACTGTGATTAGATAATTTAATTAAGGTTTGGGTTTTTTTGGAGAGTGTGTGTGTGTGTGTGGGGGGTGTGTGTGTGTGTGGGGGGAGGGTGTGTGTGTGTGTGTGTGTGTGTGTGTGTGTGTGTGTGTGTGTGTGTGTGTGTGTGTGGTACATGTACTTGGGAGCAAGAGCAGGAAAACTTGACACCCGAACATCTCGGCGTCTCACCATGCTGCGTTTTTTACCCGTGTGATCAGATTACAGTAACCCCCTGCTGATTTATGACTTTTCGGGGTTCCTGTGTGAAATTCAGTCATGTTTATTCAGTCCGCTGAGCAGAAAGGGGACACTGAAAGGCCAGAGCAGAGTAAATGAATTTTAAACAGATGAATGACTTTTTCTCAGAAGTAGTCATGATATGGAGTAATTAGATTATAATTACATTAACACAGGATGAAGTGTGCAGGAAGAGCTTTAGATTAAAAACATCAGTTTCATTAACTGTTGTACTTCTCTTCACTCTCGCTGCGGCTCTGATGAAACCACGGTACAAAACCGTACAAACACGGGTAAAGTGCAGTGCGCAATATGGAAATATACTGTACTGTACCGGTCTGAGTAAAAGTTAGGGAACCCAAAGTCCTGGTGTGACTTGAATATTCGTGAGTAATGTGTGTGTGTGTGTGTGTGTGTGTGTGTGTGTGTGTGTGTGTGTGTGTGTGTGTGTGTATTAAAGGGTTGGAAAGTCCCGGTTTAATCTGAATATCTCTTCATCTGCTAAGTGTTTAAATCAAGTCCAACAAACATTGTCTATGTACTATACTAATAATAACTCTATTATTTTCACTTTTGTCTCCATCATTATTGCTTGTTAGCACTAGTAGCTTCATTGCTTCATTGCCTTGGCATGTGCTGCACTTGCAGAGGATTTACGCTGCACCCATGTGACCATGTACACCGGATATGTAACGTAACTTCCACGATTGTACATGACCAAACGTATATAACATACTGTATCTTCAAATGTTTGCATTTAGTGGATTCAGTGTAAAGTATTGTATCTTTGTGGGGGATATTACATATTTAAAGTTAAATCATAAATTATATACTGAATCCGTATAGTGTATTTTATATTTTGTATTAATGTATTTACAGTATAGCATTACATCATATTGTTGAATAGATTGTCCATATTTAAAATCGGGTCAGAGGTGCCTCAATGGTTAAGACAGTGGACTATAGTTCAGAAGGTTCTGGGTTTAAAGCCCAGCACCACCAAGTTGCCACTGTTTGGTCCTTCAACTTTTATTTTTATAGCACTTTTAACAATTGTCTGTCACAAATCAGCTTTCCACAATCTTAAGAATTATTTAAGTTTGTATGAAATGTGAATGTGTATGAATCAGAATTATCAGATCGTCCCTGATGAACAAGCCGAGTGTGACGGTGCTGAGGGAAAAACTCCCTGAGATGGCAATAGGAAGAAACCTTGAGAGGAACCAGACTCAACATGGAACCTATCCTCATCTGGGTGATAACGGATAGCAGGGATTGATCTGCATCATACTGTGTGTTAGGAGGCTGGAAGTTCAGTATAACATGAGATCAGAAGTTCATATAGAGTCCAGTTCGTTCCTGGAGGATCAGGTAGACTGTAGGAAACTCCAGTCCTGAACTATCGAGTGACTGCAGTAACTGAAATAACCTTTGAGCGAGGCCTTTAATCCTCAACTGCTCATATGTGAAGAAAAAAAAATGCTTAAATGTAAATTTACTGTAAAGAGCATTAATGTTCAATAAATAAGGACAAGCAGTTATAGGAAACAATGGCACACAAAACGTAATGTTTTATTCCTTTTACACAGTTACACAATTTTAATTCCTAAAAAACCATGATGTCATACTTTTTCTCCAGATATCAGAAAACTTTATATTTGGCTGTTACATGTTTTAACTGGAGACTCCTTCCTTAAATAAAAGTTAAATAAAAAGAAATCCCAACTTTTAGTAAACATAAACTATATAAGTCCATGAGAATGAGCTGTTGCTATGGAAAGGCTAATGTATGGTTATCAGAGCGAGCACATTAATATAAACCTGCGTTACTATCAGGGCTGCTGTTATAGAGAATTAATCAACGCCTTCTCTCCTGACCAATCAGAAGTCCAGGACTTGACAATTACACCGTGTTCATATGGCGACCATGCGCTTTCACTCACACACACACACACACACACACACACACACACACACACACACACACACACACACACACGAGTGAGTCAATAAAGTCATCGCAGGTAAAACAATGAAGCTTAATTTCCATCAGCAGCAGAATAAAGTTTTACACTTTTTTACATTTACAGTACACCCCAGGATCTCGGTCAGTAAGAATACGTTTCGCCACATGTATTTCTCTCAGAACAAACACGTTATTTTGACATCTCACGCAAGGAGGTGAAATCTGAAACCTGAAAGCCTGCAGGCTGCTGTGATTTGAAAGTCTAATTGGAAGCAACAAAAGTGAAATCCATCTACCTTTTTTTTTGTTTTTTTTTTATGCAAATTTTGAATTTGTGCATAAAAAATATCTTAATGCGAGCTACAGAAATGTGAGAAAATGCCTGGAATGATGTGCAGGTTTGCAATATATCATGCATGTGAATAAAAAGACGGAAGATATGATAAAAGAGCAAATGGAAATGGACTTTTGGAGAAAAATGATCAGATGGAGAGTCTAAGTTCTAGACTCTTCCCTTACTATGTCTCAAATCACACACTTGGATACTGAATAATGTTCTAAAGTATTATACTTTATAAGAAATATGGTGTTTCTTAGATTTTTATATTTTCACCTCTAAGCCCCTGGAAACTGGGTTTCAGTTGTAAATTTATTTTTTTAAAAATGCACTTCAGTGGTAGAATTTAATATCATTTCTTATTCTGTTTATCGATGCAGAAGTCCTGGACCACATGAGTATTTTCTCCTTTGTTATTAAAAGAGACACTATCAAGAGCATTCCAAACCACCAGGAAACGATGAAACCCTAATCGCAAAGCCCTGTTGGCTAATCAGGAGATAGGAAAAATGCAAGCAGTTTAACGCCTGTACCACAGCTGTCAATCTAATCAACCAGACCCCTAATTATGCATAATGTTATGGCTTAATATAATTTTAACTGATGAGTTACATAAAATCCACCAACTGTACAGGTGTCATGATGGGAAATGTAGCTATGGAGACTAAAAAGTTTTTTGTTCCAGATGTTTTTTTCTGTTGTAAAGCTGGACATTTTAACATGGGGCTCTATGGGGACTGACTCAGTTTTGGAGACAGCTCCTAGAAGGGCAAGTATTGTGACTTTCAAGTTAGCTTCATTTTTTTTATTTTCCAGAACCAGAGGTTGTCCTTTTGGTGAGGTGTGATCTTGACGAGGTGGCTTTCAGACCTCGTTATACGTGTATTCCACATATCAGAGGTGAATCAGAGTGACCTTGACCTACGTACAGTACAAATGCTCATCATTTGTGACCGTGTGTATGCAGAAGAGGGCAGACAGCACATTGGTCTGTGATGGAGCGTGAGCAGGAGTTTGGAAAAGAAACACTGGCTTTGTGTGTTTTTGTAGAAAGCGTGTTCTTGCCGTCTCTCTATTGGGACAGGCGTGAGCTAGTTAGAGGGAACTGGGAATTAGCAAAAGAGCAGAATGTGGAGGAAATCTGGAACAAAAAAAAACCCAGCAGGAGGCAGAGCTACTCTCCATCCCAGCATTGTGAAAGTACTCATGCACCATTTATTAAAGCACGATGGTCGGCTCCTACACTAATTAACCTGATTAAACACGAGCACTGATGTATTATAACACATCCATGTGACTCATGGTTCTGCCTTAATATTTAGTCTGTATTACAGGATCTAACGCACACCCGGACGCCTTCCTGTTCCCTGAGTACGTGGACCAGGTCCCGCTGCATCGCTTGTGTCCGAGTGTTTGGCAGGACAGAGGCAGACTGAGAAAGAACGATATTGAACACGACTTTTTAACAGATTGTCCTCGTTGCTGTTATTGATCTTCAGTCAAACTGCCAGCGAGCGCTTGTGTCCTAGATGCAACCCTATTTGTTGGAGGAAAAGGAGAAAAGGGAGGATGGAAAGAGGGAGCGAGTTGCTGAGTGGACTTGGCGTTCGGCCTCGTTTGTAGGAGTGAGCTGTCAAGTCGGAGACGTCCCCAGGGTGCGAATAAACGAATACGCTCTCACTCGCTTTCTTTCTCGGCCTGAGAAAAAGAGAGAACAAAAAATCCTTTCACCGGCTGTGTTTTCTTTTTATAGAATTCCCCAAAGCAAGTGGTGTGACTGCCTGCCACTCAGACACACACACCCACACACACACAGTGTTATACAGCACAGTCCACTGCTAAGACCTGCATTATCTCATCATTGATGCATCATAATAATGACAGAACACATGCATGTATTAAAAAAATAGCAACTTTGAAGCAACATCTCAGTTAAAACACACAAACCTGTTCCTAGACCTACAGTAGAACCGTTGTGAAGTCCATGATCTTGAAGACTTTCCACTCACTTTGTTCTGCGATTATTGAAGCCGGAGTCGACAGATTTCTGCTGCCGGTGATGTCACTGACACGCTTACTGAGGAAACACAGCACCATCGCGATCGCAGTTTAAACATAAAGTCAATTCCATCATCTTTTACTAAATCATCTCTTTATTATATTATATTTTATTTTCATCACTGTGGTAATGAGGATGTTTCTTTTTTTTCTCTAATAATGCGTTTATGGGTTTAATTCAGGACATATTTAAGCTGTGGATTTATAGCTTCACTTTTCTTTTGTACTAAACGCTTTAAGCTTTAAACTAATGTTTAAGGTTTACACACATTTATAATAAGCGTTTGTGCTGTACATCTCTGTAAACCAGCTGTTACTATACGATAACTTTACAGAAATGCAATATTATAAAAATGTATATATTGAAATTCACACGGTATATGTTTGTGTACATGACAAATAAAATTCCATTTGAACCTACAGTATGCTAATGTCAGTATGCAATGTAGTTAAGGAGAATTAATCAACACCCTGCGACCAATCAGAAGTCAGCAATAGTTTGATAAATGGTGATGATAATAGGTCGAATGTCTTGCTATGTATTTAATGAGAACTGATGGTGATAACGATGATCGCGTAGGTTACTGGTACAATTCAAAGGACGTCTTTATGCCTCATTTCAGGATTGAAGTGTGAATTTATCTGTTATCTCCATGATCAGTTTGCATAATCATACATTCAGCTACATACAGTAGCACCGACAAGCTCTGTGATGCACGTCGAGTGCCGTGATAGTGTCCTGTGTCTCCTGTAGGAAGGTTCGAAGACATAAATAGAGAAATAACACCAGATGGTGCGACGCCACACTATAGGAGAAGGAGATTCATCACAGCCAACTGTTACATGGAGTTGAGTCCATAACGTCCTGCATCATGACTCGGTTTGTAAGAAACCTCCACATTGCACTCACAGTGTTTCCCTGCGTTCACAGTCTTTCTCTCCATCCACGAGTCTGTGATTACCATATAAGCAGAACGAGCTGCCTGCTGACTCCAGCCCACGTCTCTCACGTCGAGTGGGTGAAACCAGATAATTAGGAGAACTGCTGATCTTTAATTCACATTCTTATGGATGTAAAGTCAGTGTAAATTCACATCTGCGTGAAGGAATGCAATACTGTAAAGTCAACAGAAAATGTACAGAAGTCACAAACTGCATGAGCCAGGTGCAGACCATGTGCTAAGCTCGAACCATGAGTATTTTACTCGAACCTGAAGGTTAGCATGTGGTCACACCAGGAGTGGCTCGTTAAACCAGACAGAAGGCATTTATTTTTAAAGACAGCTGGTAATCTACAGTGGCAGAGAGATTATACGCTATAACCGTTAGTGATGTGGTGTCAATAAGTGGTGCAGAAAGGTGGGAGGAACTGAACTTTATGTAAATGAGAAGCAAAGATGTGGTGATTAGCATGAGTGTTAGCGCAGCGATGCTGCTAAGAATGGGAATGTTTCAAATCTCAGACCAGCCGTAACATCAACACCACCGGCAAGTCCGATCCCAAAGGATTTGCTGGCAAGATCCTAGTGCCAGACACCACAGCACACCCCCAGAGGCCCTGTGGAGTCACGCCCAGAGGGGCCAGAGCTTCCCTCATTGGTACGAGAGGAAACCCAAATCCTAGGTACTTTTACCGCTAATGGTTTGCAAACCTAATACAGGTGTATACTGTACAGTGTAGCTCATTTTACAGGTAAGATGTGCTGGTGCTGTGTTTACTGCTGAGGATGTGAGCCGCCATATTGATCTCTTGTTCCACTTCTACCTCAGGTAGGTTCCTAGGTGGGAATTCTGAGTCAGGTGTTTTCCTCGTTCTTTCAGGGAGCAACTTTTAGTTAAATGCAACATACTGTATATCCCACTGGCTGTGTCAGATAGCAGAGTCAGTCAAAAATGTCAGACTGTCCATTCTATATTATACAAATGTTAATTTCAACTGAGTAATCTGGTTGGATGAGAGGAGTTATATATGTATGAGTGGGCGTGTCCCAGGTGTTATTTTAGGTCCAGTGGTTAATGACACTAACTGTGTTTCTCAGCGTGGGTGAGAGTAGGTCTGTCCGCAGTGCTGAGGAGAGAGCAGCTGTCTGACAAAACCCACATTCACAACCAAGGAATTATACACCCTACATAGTGCACTAGCTATTTTGGATTCGACTCCAGAACCCAGAAGTTAAAGTGTCCCTATTATGCCATTTTAAAGGTTGCTAATATTGCTTAATGAGTCTCTTAAAACAGGTTTTGTATGCAATGTCAAAAAAACACTTGTTTTCTCCAAAAATAGATTTAATTTTACCCCATTTCTAAATGATTTGTAAACGACTCGTGTGAAGCAGTTCGAAGAATCAGTGTGTCTAAACACCTCCTTTCCATGAGCCCTCACTGCTGTGATTGGTCAGATGGCGCGGTCCATTATGATTGGTCTACCGCTACAGGATGTGTCGGAAAATGAAACGCCCATTACCATAACTGAATGACAGCTCTGGAGACCCGTCAATACATAGAAAAGATGCCGTCGGTTTTACTGTATCAATTCGAGCCGGAGTCTGACGACAAGAAACTGTTTTGCTTGCACGACTGGAGCAAGACGTTTCTCAGTGTCTGAAACTGAACTCTAACACTCCCGAAGTGCGCATGCCCCTTGCCCTTATACGGCAAGCCCTGAGGGGGAAAATTGCATAATTTTTGATGAATGGTGGAGAATAAACAGTTAAAAAGAATTTCGGGTGCTCTCGTTTTATTTTTTTTTTATATTACAAAGTGTTTAAGCGAACCCGGCATGAATGCTCGGTCAAATTAACAAGAGTGTGGTAACGTTAATTGTAAGGTGGCGGACAAGTTGTTCGCGACATAGAACATGGGCGGACATTATGCAAATATGTTACGTAGTGACGTGGATCCGTAACAGAAAAAAATTAGAATTGCTAACGACTCGTTTAGGCGAATGTGAGCCGACTCTTTTTTTTTAAAGACAAAACTTAATTTATCGTGCACTGCCGGCGTCACAGATAGTGCAGATAGTTTATGTTCACATACAGCTACATGACACACTGCGTGAAAGATCATATTTGAAAAAGTATAATCTTTAAGCATTATCTTTAGCATTAACAGAGTATAATAAGTGGAAAGTGGAATAAGTGAAAATAAAAAAAAATTTGGTGAGTTTCTCAGGACTGTCCACCACCTCCATAGTTTATTCTCCTCACCTTTTAGCTACAGAGTACAGCTAAGAGTTTAACACGACTCTAATAATAATAATAATAATAATAATAATTTTTTTTTATAATGCACTTTATATTTGAAACAAATCTCAAAGTGCTACAAAATTAATTTGACCCGAAAGCTCTGATAAAAAGATACGTTTTCTCTCACCACATTATAATTGATTTAAAATTAATTAAATGGTAAATTATGGTGGGTTTGGCAATCATACCCTTATCCTTAACTTCCATATAAAAATGAGGATGTTTGTGACTCCTCCCAGTTCTGTTCAGGTTCCTGTGTGTCCAGGTTCAGCGTTCTGATGGTAGAGACAGTATGTAGCTGATGTTGCATGAATCACAGGACAGCCATCATCATGCCTCGCTTAGCAGAAAATGTCAGGATTTCACTGGCTTGTGTGTTTTTAAGGGTTTTCTTCCATCCATAATGGTCTGTTTACCAAATGCCAGTGCAGCAGCTGACTTCAGATTATTATAAAACAGGTGGATGGAGGACATAACAGGAGCGCGAGCATCATGACAGCAGCAAGACTCAATTCTTGAGTCTAATCAAAACTGGACACTCGTCTGACTTTCGGCTGGAATAATTTTTAGATTTTTTAGCCTATCCGTTGCCGTCTTGTTACAGAGAAATTGGTGTGAAAATGCTCTTGGAGAAGCTCGCTATTGAAGCTCAGGAGTGGATGTGAGTCAGGTACGGCTCAGCCAGCATGAAGCCTCGTTTTTTTTTCACACTCTTTTTTTTTCTTTTTCTTTCCCCGTTTCTAGGCTCCTCATCCACCCAGGAAGCTCTGTATCCTAATAAAGCCTGGAAACTCCAGCGCAGAATGAGCAGCCAGCCAACTTTTTGGCTCACCTCTCGGGTTTCGAACTCGAACCCGTCACCTCTCGCTCTCCTGCGATCCTCAGCATCTGGCCTTTTCTCTACAGGGAGCCTGGCACAGCTTCATTCGCCTGCCACCGTATCAATTTATATCATATTACCTTCCTCTCAGAAGCACCAGGTGCTCGATTAGGACAGCGGCTGAGGGCCAACAGCGACACTGAGACGTTCAATATATCATTCTCCATTAGGAGCCTGCTGGGTTTCCCTTCCCTCCAACACCATGCTCTCTGCCTTCCTACTGATGGAACAGGCTGCTTTATAAAAGAAAGAAGGAAAGAATGGAGAGGATGTGGGCTAAAATTCCTTTTACTTCTGGATTATATTAATTTATCCTGTTGGCACATCTTTATTTGTGTTTTGTTTTTGCGAATGCTAACATGTTTCTCTTTACCTTCCCTTTTTTCCTATCTTGCTTTTCTTTTATGAAATTATCCTACTTTTTTCCTGCTTTCCTGGTTTTAGTGTTGTAATAATTTATATGAATGTGAGTAATATACTGTATATATAATGTGAAATTAGGTCTATACTGTGCTTCAAATATGGGATACAAAAACATATACTCTATCAATTGTATTTTATTTTTAAATTATGTTCATTTATACTGTATATATACATGTATACTGTATATGATTACTGTATATACTGTCAATCATGTTTTAAATAATGGAAATGCTCACAAAGCACAGGGAGGAATCTTAATGTTTGAGTAAAAAAGAAAAATCTAATAATAAAGATAAATCCTAAATAAAGGAAAAAACCTAAAGTGAAATTAATTCACTATAGCTTATTATAAAACTAATTAAGTAATAAAGTTAAATGATGCGAAAGAACAAAGAGTGTATTCTGTCTATAATGTACAAAGTCCAGACGTATGATTGTCAGGAAGACGTTAAAGTCACTGCAGACAATCAGCCAAGTGTTGAGTTAATGAAGGAAATACTCTAAACTCCATCTGACCCGTAAAAACCAGACGCTTTCTTATAGACGCACTTTCTGGCCCGTGTTAATGATTTTTAAATAAACACAGCTAAAATATCCCTGAATAAAGGCTTCCGTTGTTCAACGTGCCCTTTTAGCTCCCGAGTCTTTTCTCAATTCATTCTTCTTTTTTTTTTTTATTCCTCAAATAAAAGCAGCTCGAGAGCCAAACTAAAAGTGAACACTGACCACAATAACTCTTTACATGTGAGTTAACTCGGGGTCACAGCCTGGGGAACGATAAACCCCCCCATGCAGCTTAAATAAATAACCGTGACTGAAGCGTTAATAAAAGTGATTGATATAAGACAATACGTGTAAAGTAATAGTGCATGTGTTCATGTGAGACCCGCACGCTCGCCCATAAAAGACTTCAAAGCACTTATTGTCCTTCTGGACATTGTCTCGAGGGGGTTTTACCCTTTTTATAGGCAACTTCCTGTTTCCTGTGCTGTTAGGAAGTGAACCCAAACCACAGTGCTGAGCTTTAAATATTATATATGATACGTTTCTTGCTGAACTCCAGCATGAGTGTAATCATACCTGACGGCGCAGGATTGTTCACAATTTCCCTAATCGAGCTCAGCTGCCGGCGCTTTCCTGAAAACCTCTGTGCTGAATGTTTTTCCTGCAGGACGCTGTCCAAATCAAATGTTAAACATGAAGCCTTCAGGGAGGAGAAATGCAGACGTGGAGGCCTGGGAAAGGCCAAACACCATCGCCTTCATATGTTATTCCACACTCTTCACTCTCCTGTGAACTGTTGGGAATGTGAGCAGCATGAGGACAGACAGCCAGGGAATCAGTGACCACGTTAAAATATACAGTTCATACTGACATGTCTTCTTTTTGTTTCCTTAAATACATGAGGATTTAAAGTGTAACAGGCATCCTGTTACTCAGCGTTTAATATCGGACAAGAAGTTGAGCCAATCAAAATGTTTTAACATTTAACATTATTTTAAATCATTTTGATTACCTCAACTTCTTTCTGACCTTAAACGCTGAGTAAACATTACGCACTAAGTTTAATGGAATATTATTTAACCGCTTTAAGTACTGATTATTGATTGAATCCAGATTAATTAAATTATTTTATATTTAGTTTTTTTGTTATAATTTTCTTGTTGTTAATGCTCTAAAACATCTGTTTGATCAGAATGATCAGATCGTCCCTGATGAGCAAGCCCAAGAGCGACGGTGCTGAGGGAAAAACTCCCTGAGATCGTAATATGAAGAAACCTTGAGAAGAACCAGACTCAACAGGGAACCCATCCTCATCTGGGTGAAACAGAGCAGGGATTGATCTGCAGTCATACTGTGTGTTAGGTGAGAGGACATTCAGTATAACATGTTTAAATAACACCTCAGCAGAGACACAGACTGGTTGCCTCCATGCCACACCGCATTGCTGCAGTAATTCATGCAATGAAAGCCCCGGCCAAGTACTGAGTGCTGTAAATATTCATAGTTTTCAGTAGTCCAACATTTCTGTGTTAAAAATGATGGTTAATTTGGTTTCTATGCTAACATGACAAACTTCTATTTCTTGTCCCGTTAACCTAAAGAGAAGGATTAAAGAGAGGCTGGTGAGGAGACAAGTGTTTATAGGTGCTATAATCTAAGCAGGACGAGAATGGATACACAAACACAAATGGATAAAATAATTAAACCACTGTGGTGTCAGAGGAGTAAAACACTCAGGGTCGTGCTGTTGAAGGAAAATAATCGTCTTTGAGGCAGTAACTCACGATATAAATGAGTGTGTGTGTGTGTGTGTGTGTGTGTGTGTGTGTGTGTGTGTGTGTGTGTGTGTGTGAGAGAGAGAGAGAGAGAGAGAGAGAGAGAGAGAGAGAAAGAAAGACTTTGTTCTCAGTGTCCTCTGTAACGCTACACTGAGTCTCGTACACACTCTGTCAGGATTAATTGACTCTCATTAACAGACGAGCACAAAGCGATGCTCAGGTTCTGCTCACGTGACAGTCTCCGTCTCTAACGCGTCACACTGAAGGGCTTTCACGTGTTTATTGACAGTGAAAATATATACCAAAATAACTCTCACTGTAGGAAAGAAATTATTAATTACATTTTATGTGAAAATAAATAGATATTGCTACTGTATAATTGTTACTCCCACACTGATCTTTGCTCATATGGAGGAATGCAAATTTATTCAAAAGAATATTCAGTAATGTTCATTTAGTCTGTACTTTAGTGCTTATTCTTTATTCTTTTCTTTTTTTAAACATGTACTTACTTTTATGTTATTTTTAATAATAATCAATCAGTCAATCAATAAATAAATAAACCGTGGGTCTAATCATTTCCGCTTCCATCTGTCATCAGGATCATGTCTAAATTTACACTTTGTTTTTATCAGAATATTGATTTGTTTTTAATGATTAATTGAGAGATGTGAAAATTAAAAAGACATATCCCTCCACAATCTAAAGCACCGTTCCCGGGGTGATGAGACATGGCACGACACAGAGTCTGACTATTTTAATCTCCTTTATGCTGTAATGTGAAAGCGTCTCGCTCCGGCGCCGTGGTCTCCTTTAATGGCTCGTCTAAATTGTGGCGTCTTAATTGCGATGTGATTGTCTCGCCATCTTGGCTTGTAAAGGAGCCGCTCGTGTCCTTCAGGCTCTTAAAGGCAAGAGGAGTTTAAATTAGCATTAGCACGCCGCCCATAAAGAGCCCTCATTTTCATTTGATATGCAGCCGAGCGCCGCTGCTGAATGTATAATTAGTGCCGAGCGAGCGTCGGAGTCTGAATCCCGTCTCGAACAATGCGAGCGGCTCGCTGTGTGTGTGTGAGAGAGGAATGACTCTGAGACGGAGCGGAGGAGGGAAATAAAGATGGATTTCAGAAAAGAGAACATTCTCTGTGCGATGGCTAATGCTTTCGTTAACACGCTAAAGGGACCGGTTATTAGCACACATGAATAAACGCTGACTAACCGAGTTAATGTCGGGATTGTACTGATGTCATCAGTCATTGACGACTTGTTCACAATTTATGTACTGTAAGTAAGATTTAGCTTTCAATGGACTAGTAACACGTTGTTGACTTTCCTTTAATGAGTTTGAGATTGAGCAGTTTGTTCTTCTCAACAGATCTCAGAACAGCATGAAGACGTCTCTCAGAAGGCCCAGGGGTCGACCAGCTCAGGATCCTGCTGATGTTTCAGAAAAAACAGGCAGTTTAATCTAAAGACAAGAAAATCCAGGTGATCTACTAACCGGCATAAAGAGAGCTAAGAGAATATCAAGAAACAGGAAACGGGGTCAAAACCAGGACAACAAACAGGAAGCTCTCGGCACACAAAGACACAAGGGACAGAGTGATATTTCTAAAAGAAACAAGAGGAACTGGAGGGGTTTATATATATAATATACACCAATAAATCAAAGAGGAAACTGAACACACCTGAGAATGACTGAGACATGTGAGGTGGACAACCAGCGATAATACACGACAGGAATGACTCAAAATAACCGCGGCAAATACCAGGGATGTTCAAGTCAAACTGGGACTTGTTGTCTGATAAACGGAAGAAGAGATCTAAGCTTATCCTGTTAGTCCTGCTGTTAAGTGACACATGCCTCCTGTTACCTGCCCGTACTGTACAGTACTGTAACAAAACTAATATATTTAATACAGTGCAGTATCTACAGGCAGTACCATATTCGACTCCTGCTGAACTTTAGTACGCACTATAGTACTACCACAGTACCCAGTGAGGTGCCACAGTACCTACCCCAGGTACTCTGTTGTGCTTACCATGGTCATGTCTGAAGTACCAAATTATCTACAGTGTGGCTGAAAATGAACCAGGCAATATTTAATGGATATAGAAATTGTAGTATCACTAGAGTCATGATGAAAACTCTCTGAACAGATGAAAGTAAATAGGATTTAAAAAATGGCAAAATGCTAATCACTAGGGATGTAACGGTATTGTAAATACCGTCGTACCGCAATAACAATTTATTTCAATTATACCGTGGTCGCATGACGATAAAATGATAGGTCTTCTGAGAAAAGTTTGCTCAGGCGGATGGAGCGAACGGGAGGTAGGGGAACTACAATTCCCATCAGCCCAGGCGTGACCATCATCCTTTGCGGTCTGTTGTCGCTACAGATCCAGTAATGCGCACATCCGATTTAAAGCCCGCTTACTATGTAATGATTAATTACTCTTTCCATCTCTTTTCCTTTGCCGCTAATACAGTAGCAGCACCCGCCATTTCCGCATTACTGGATCTGTAGCGACAACAGACTGCAAAGGATGATGGGTCACGCCTGGGCTGATGGGACATGTATGAGTGGTGCAGGACATGTATAAGAGCTGTAAGACAGTGGTAAGATGTGCTGTAGGTGTGACAGAAGAGTTCAAGGTGGATGTGGGTCTGCATCAAGGATCGACTCTAAGCCCCTTTTTGTTTGCTCTAGTGATGGACAGGATGACAGATGAAGTTAGACAGGAGTCTCCATGGACTATGATGTTTGCAGATGACATTGTGTTTTGTAGCCAGAGCAGGGAACAGGTGGAGGAAAATTTGGAAAGGTGGAGGTACGCTCTGGAAAGCAGAGGAATGAAGGTTAGCCGCAGCAAGACGGAATACATGTGTGTGAATGAGAGGGACCCAAGAGGAACAGTGAGGCTACAGGGAGCAGAGGTAAAGAAGGTGCAGGATTTTAAGTACTTAGGGTCAACGGTCGAGAGCAACGGAGAGTGTTCAAAGGAGGTGAAGAGACGAGTACAGGCAGGTTGGAATGGATGGAGAAAAGTGTCAGGTGTGTTGTGCGATAAAAGAGTATCAGCAAGAATGAAAGGAAAGGTGTACAGCACAGTGGTGAGACCAGCAATGCTCTACGGCTTAGAGACAGTGGCACTGAAGAAAAGACAGGAGGCAGAGCTAGAGGTAGCAGAGCTGAAGATGTTGAGGTTCTCTTTGGGAGTGACAAGGATGGATAGGATCAAGAATGAGTTCATCAGAGGGACAACCCATGTTAGATGTTTTGGAGATAAAGTCAGAGAGACCAGATTGAGGTGGTTTGGACATGTTCAGAGGAGAGAGTGTGAATATATCGGTAGAAGGATACTGAGGTTGGAACTGCCAGGCAGGAGGTCTAGAGGAAGACCAAAGAGGAGATTTATGGATGCAGTGAGAGAGGACATGACGTTATTTGGTGTGAGAGAAGAGGATGCAGAGGATAGGGTTAGATGGAGGCAGATGATTCGCTGTGGCGACCCCTGAGAGGGAACAGCCGAAAGACAAAGAAGAAAGAAGATGAATACTAAATTGAAACTTTATATTTTTACATGGTTTAATAATTTTTTTGGTATTAAAATTGAAAAATTTAAGTTTAAAGTTTAAATTCAAAGTTTACAGATAGATGGCTAATTTGTATCCCATTGATATGTTCAGTGTTCATGTATACTGTTTAATAAACACTTCTGGCACTTTTTTCGAATCTCTTCATTAGTTTTGTTTTTCCTGTAAATGATTCAATAAATACCGTACCGTGCCATTCCTACGGAGGTATTACCGTACCGTGAAGTTTTGATACCGTTACATCCCTACTAATCACTCATATTGTTAGCGACATTCTAATGCTTTTGCTAGCAACATGATACTATAGTTAGCACCATGTTAGCGACATGATAATCGTATTAGCAGCATGCTAACAGCATGCTAATGATATTAGCAACATGCTAATCAGCTTAACATCATGCTAGCGACATGCTAATCATTTTAGCATCATGCTAGCAACATGCTAATGATGATAACATCATGCTAGCAACAGTCTAATCACACTAGTATAATGCAAACAACATGCTAATCATGATAACATCATGCTAGCAACATTCTA
Organism: Channallabes apus; assembly: GCA_030522415.1. NCBI lineage: Eukaryota > Metazoa > Chordata > Actinopteri > Siluriformes > Clariidae > Channallabes > Channallabes apus. The sequence goes on from CM060106.1 coordinate 43,861,015, forward strand.
ATCACGCTATTATAATGCTACCACCTTGCGAATCATTTTATCTTTGTGCTAAAACATGCTAATGATGTTAGCAAAATGCTAATATGGTTAGCATAATGCTAGTAACCTGCTAATCATGTTAGCATCATGCTAGCAACATGATAATGATGTTAGCAAAATACTAATATAGTTAGTATAATGCTAGTGACATGCTAATCATGTTAGTATCATGCTAGCAAAATTCTAATAACGCTAGCATAATGCTAGCAACATGCTAATCATGTTCACATCCTGCTAAGAGCATGCTAATGATGTTGCCGAGGGGGTATGGCTTACGAGCGTCATGATAGATGAGCCCTCCCCCGTGTCTCTACGACAACGGGATCCCAAAGCACCTCTTGCTCCCCGGGTGTTAACACACATATTAATGTAAAGTTTTGTACTCTAACTTGCGCAAAAAAACAAAAAAAAAAAAAAACAAGTTGTGTTTATACTTTTCGCCATTTGTATTAGATTATATTTCTAAATGTATATATTTTTAATTGATATTTTTTAAAGATCAGAGAGGAGATAAATCAAGTTTCAAGGAACATGCCCACCACCACCATACAATGAAATTCTTTCTTTGCCACAAAAAAGTAATAATAAACATAGAATAGGATAATATAAAAATAAATATAGGTATTAAAAGAATAGGTTAAAAAAAAGGATATACTGGATATCAGGATATGTAAGGATATCAAGTATAGAATTATGAATAGGAACAGAATATGATTGAAATGAAAACATCAAAATATGTCAACATATCATAGCACCCCATATATATAATGTAAACAGTCCACGTAGTGTGCACATTATGCAATGGTATGGAAATTACATAACTGTAAAATTCACAAACTTAAAAATACATTGTACTTATGTGTGCTAACCTAGCTAACACTTTTTAAACAATGGAACTAATGAAGCCACGCCCATTTCCCCCCTTCACAACCCTAGTTCTCCTCAGAGCTAAAATCCGTGCTAACATTATTGTGTTTTTGTAGCGAAAGTGCTAAGTCTGATGCCACACTCTAGTCTCCCACACTCATCTATTTTTCAGGAATCTCAATGTGAGTGTTTTTTTCCCCCTCAGACCGCCAGCCCTGACTGTAGACGTTTAATTTCACGCTAACGACACTAAGCCCTCAACGTGGCCGCTCAGTCAGTGTCAAATAAAACATGTTCTTTTATAAACTGACCTTTTCTTAATCTCTCTCTCCTCAGAGCACAGGCCACAGTTTATCACATTAAAGTCACTCACACTGAAACGCGGCTCATTTTCAGGTCGATAGCGAGAAAGGGAGAGAAAGGAACGCAGGAAACGACTTCTACAGCTCTGATAATAACAACCTGCCACTTCTGCATTCTCAGGGGTTTTTTTTTCTTAAGTGCACTAAAGTCGTTATTCACTAGAAAGAAAAAGAGAAAGAAAGGAACTATTAAATTAATAAATAAATGTTAAACTTAATACAGTAATAAAGATACAAACAAACGATAAATAACTTGATTAAACTATAAATGAGACAATATATAACAGAAAAATAAAAATCAAGCAAGCAATCATATAAAGAAATAATTTAAATTAACCTGGAAAGAAAAAAAGAAAGAAAGGCCATTAAATTAATAAATAAATGCTAAACTTAATACGAAAATTGAGAACAAAACAACCAATGAATAATTTAGTTAAACTACTAAGTAGTAACTACTAAGTATGTACTAAGAAAGAAAAATAAATAGTGTAATTAATAAACAAGCACAATTACAATACACAAGCAAAATAAAATGGAAAAATAGAGAAAAAAATCTAGCTATTTAAAAAATAAATAATGTTTTTTGTAAAAACAATGTAGCTAATAAATCAAACAAGCAAATACTTAAAGAAAGAATTTAGTTAAACAAGAGAGAAAGAAACAAATAGAGAAAGAAAATCTAGTTATGAATGAACTAAATGAATAAATAATGTAAATGAGTTTTTAATAAATTAAGTTATGAATTAAAAGAAGAAAAATGTCATTCGGGAAAGACAAAGCCTGATCTCCTGTGTATTTCTGTGTGTGTGTGTGTGTGTGTGTGTGTGTGTGTGTGTGTGTGTGTGTGTTGTAAACTTGTTATAGTTCCATGTAGAAGACCTGTGATGGTGTTTATTGGTGTGCTCAGTCTCTCTCTGGATAATTAACACGGCGTGATGATGAAGCTCAGCACATATTCCTTTATTCCACACCATCTGGTGTTTTAATTGAAACATATTGAATTGCTTACGGTGGTGTAACAGCCGCGGTGCAGAAACGTCACATCACATTTCAGCTCGGAGCTCATGTGCTGAAGTTCTTCATTTAACCCTCACAGCCCATGTGATCATCCAGCACAGTGCTGACAAATGTGACCAACTAAAATTATCAAAAAAATTTATTTTACGTAATTGATTCTCTATAAACCCTCAAAGGCAGAACAATTAATTCTGAATAAATATCTACACATGAAGAATTTTACATTGTTGTTTTTTTTTTAAGTGTTTAAATGTTTGATTTTAATTTTATAAATTTTCTTTTATATATTTGTATTTTTGCACATTTTTAGATAAATAGATAGATAAAGAAACTTGAAGACACTTTTGTACTACAGTAGATAGATAGATAGATAGATAGATAGATAGATAGATAGATAGATAGATAGATAGATAGATAGATAGATAGATGCATTCTTAGTCTTCGATTACGTTAATTGTGCCATTTCAGTGAATGGTTACTGTAGATCTCTTTTCTTTTAGTAAACATCATGACATTTTTGTGGGTGGAGCTTAGCTGGAGGTAATAATTCCCTGAACAAATTAACTAACTGTTTTTATCGACTTCAATTTTTAAAATGTCACAATAAAAATACATATAAATTTCATCTAAATATATATCACACAGTTGATCAAGGGCACTACTGGGTGTGTGGATCAAGGGACTGTACATAGTGCACTGTAACGGTTAACCCCTAGAGGGCGCCTAACGCCCGTTTTTGGTTTTAGTTTGTAGTTTGTTTTGAGTTCCATTTTGACTTCATTTCCCAGTTTGCCCCTCGGTCAGGTGACGTAGAAGCTCACCTGAACCGAGGGAAGTTATTAATGAGTTAATTATGTTTATGTTTTGCATAAATAGCCTGGCTGAAGTTCAGTCAGGCGTCTAGCATTAGTTACTTTAGGATTAGTCTGTGTTGGTGTGTATAACTTTAATTTATGTTAAATAAAGACTTGAATGAACCGTCAGCTCGCCTCCTCCGCGTTCATGCCACAAACACGCACCAGACGCAGACCTCAGAGAGTGAATCGTGACAGACTGCTAGACCTAATAAGTGGCATGGCGGAGGATTTCCCCTTGGAGTTTTTTGGGGGGGGCGCGAAGACCATCTCGCCCGAGCTGGCGAACTGGCGGGACAGCGAGGAGGAGTTCTACGGCTGGAACTACATCGGGCTGGTAGAGGACGAAGAGGAGATGTACCGCAGCTGTGAGTACAGCTTGCTGGAGGAGCAGGAGCACCTGCGAGAGAGCAGCGAGGAGAGAGAGAGAGAGACACCACAAAGCTGGGAGGGCTGCAGGCTCGCCATTCGGCGGACGCCATTCAGGGGCGACGCGGCACGGGGTCACGTGGTTCCCCGCACCGGCCGGAAGAAAAGGGCGAGGAAGCCCAAGTACGGAGGTGACGAGGGGGAAAGAAAACCCCAGGCAGAGCAGCAGCAGAGAGAGGAGAAGCTCTTGTGGTGGATTCCGGAGCCGGAGCGAGTACGAGAGATGCAGGAGCAGGTTAAAGAGCTCCAGCGGATGATCCTCCACTTCCGGGAGGACCGCGAAGCGGGCTCGGAGCTTTCTCCTCCCTCGCCAAAGCTCAGCAGCGAGCGAGCGTGTCAGCAGCCGCTGACCGACGCACCCGTCCTGCCGCCGCCTTCCAGCATCGATGACAGCAGGCTAGCGCGTCAGCAGCCGATGTCCGACGCTCCCGTTCTGCCGCCGCCTCCCGGCTTCGAGAACAGCGAGCCAGCATGTCAGCAGCCGCTGTTCGACGCACCCGTTCTGACACCGCCTGCCAGCTTCGAGGACAGTAAGCCAGCGTGTCAGCAGCCGCTGACCGACGCACCCGCCCTGCCACCGCCTCCCGGCTTCGAGGACAGCGAGCCAGCGGGTCAGCAGCCGCTGACCGACGCACCTGTTCTGCCGCCGCCTCCCGGCTTTGAGGACGACGTAGAGCCGTCATCGAGCGCACTGCACGCTCCAGGGCCGTCGGCGAGCGCACTGCACGCTCCAGGGCCGTCGGCGAGCGCACTGCACGCTCCAGGGCCGTCGTCGAGCGCACTGCACGCTCCAGGGCCGTCGTCGAGTGCACTGCACGCTCCAGGGCCGTCGTCGAGCGCACTGCACGCTCCAGGGCCGTCGTCGAGCGCAGTGACCGCTCCCACGCCTTCTTCGAGCGCAGTGACCGCTCCCACGCCGTCTTCGAGCGCAGTGACCGCTCCCACGCCGTCTTCGAGCGCAGTGACCGCCCCCACGCCGTCTTCGAGCGCAGTGACCGCTCCCACGCCGTCTTCGAGCGCAATGAGCACTCTTTCAGCCTTGCAGCCGCCGAGCACTTCTCCAGCTCTGCAGCCAACGAGCACTCTTTCAGCCATGCAGCCGCCGAGCACTTCTCCAGCCCTGCAGCCGCCGAGCACTTCTCCAGCCCTGCAGCCGCCGAGCACTTCTCCAGCCCTGCAGCCGCCGAGCACTTCTCCAGCCCTGCAGCCGCCGAGCACTCGTTCAGCCATGCAGCCGCCGAGCACTTCTCCAGCTCTGCAGCCGCCGAGCACTTCTCCAGCTCTGCAGCTGCCGAGCACTTCTCCAGCTCTGCAGCCGCCGAGCACGCTTCCAGCTCTGCAGCCGCCGAGCACGCTTCCAGCTCTGCAGCCGCCGAGCACGCTTCCAGCTCTGCCGCCGCCGCGCAGGCCTCCAGCCCCGTCACCCAGCCTCCTGGACAGGAGGCGAAAGGTAGAACATTGGGTTGGGTGTCCGGGGCCTCCGGTGATGCTCCGGAGGAGCATTTTTTGGAGGGGGGGTAATGTAACGGTTAACCCCTAGAGGGCGCCTAACGCCCGTTTTTGGTTTTAGTTTGTAGTTTGTTTTGAGTTCCATTTTGACTTCATTTCCCAGTTTGCCCCTCGGTCAGGTGACGTAGAAGCTCACCTGAACCGAGGGAAGTTAATGAGTTAATTATGTTTATGTTTTGCATAAATAGCCTGGCTGAAGTTCAGTCAGGCGTCTAGCATTAGTTACTTTAGGATTAGTCTGTGTTGGTGTGTATAACTTTAATTTATGTTAAATGAAGACTTGAATGAACCGTCAGCTCGCCTCCTCCGCGTTCATGCCACAAACACGCACCAGACGCAGACCTCAGAGAGTGAATCATGACATGCACTTGCATTCCATTTAACGCTATTTGAGATTCGATCCCAGAACTTGAAGTTAACAAAGCTGATATTCTAAAGTGGAATAGGTGGAAATATAAAGTAAATCTGATACGTTTCTGGTTTATTCTGGTTTATCCATGGTTTATTCTCCTCATATTTTTGCTACATTGTGCCATTGAGAACTTAAAACTACTTTTACCCCTGTTAATTACACTAACTGTCTAACGGTTGGTTGCCAGCTCCACCAGTTGTGGTTAGTTAGTTCCACCATATTCAGCACAACAGCAGGACCTCAAGTGTGGTATTTTTTAAATTAGCTGTAAACAGCCATTGGGTTATTGTACAATTCATAATCGGAATACCCATTTTTTTGTTTCAAAAATAGATTATTTGATTATCGAAAAAGTTAGTTGTTTCAGTCCTCCTTTAGACACGCATATGTGGCGCTTTTCCACTGCATAGTACGGCACGGCACAGTTCAGTTCAACTCACTTTTGGGGGGTTTTCCACTGGGAACAGTACCTGGTACGTGGTCCTTTTTTTAGTAACACCTCAGCCGAGGTTCCAAGCGCGCCGAACCGTTACCAAAACGTGACATGTAAACTCAGCTGGTCACTGATTGGCCGGAGAAAATCGTCATTACTGCGTCACTGAACTTGCGACACGAGACACAACAGAACCGCTATATTTACCACAGCCAGCGAAGGATCGGACGCACCTTTTTGTATTACCCAAAAATGGCTGTTTCGTGGTCTATTACAGAAGTATAGACGTTCCTCTCCGGATCCAGCGAGAGCTTGATGGGTCGACGTGGAATGAAAACGTTTTTCAGGAGGTCGCTACGCTCTGGGCCGCACACAGCTACCATCGGACTTACAAACAGTGTAGGGACAAGTTAAAAAAACTGAAGAACGACTACAGAAGTATGTAGAAGTATTACGATGATGTCACGGCCGTAGAGGAGGCGCAACTACTGTATAATGACACGTGAATAATCCCGCCCACTCTAAAGCGGTACTAAACTGCAGTGGAAGCACAAACCGAGCCGAACTGAGCCGAACCAAAGTGAGCTGTACTGAACCGTGCTGTGCTGTACTATGCAGTGGAAAACCGCCAATGGATACCTGTAACAGACAACACTGTATTAAACCTTACCTGGTATGAATTGTGTCTGCTACAAACACCAGCGTCTGATGATCGCCACAGTCAGATCCTTTTGTGCCTCAGTCAGATCCTGTGCTATAAAACTTATCGCATTCGATTCTTGTCCACAACAACATGATGGCGTTTACAGGATGTGACATGGGCTCTAATGGAATCTACTGAAATTAAAACGTTTCTGAATAAGCGCTTTAATAATAAATAAACCTGCATTATTGTAAGAGCTTCTGCTCTAGAGACCTAATCAACACCTTCTAATGCAATGATGTGTCTCGAGTATTTAACGACTCTGAATAGGTGGGCCAGTAGAATAGACCCCGTTCTATTTTTTATCTGAAAAAGAAGCTTGTCCACCATTTGTTAAAGTTGTTTAAAAAGACTGCGTTTGTGTTTGTGTGTGTGGGGAAAATATTAGCAAGATTATGAATTAGTGAATAATGATGGTGGGTGAAAAGAAACTATGCATTACAAGTTGGTAATAAAGTCTAATAAAGTATATTTCTAGTACACTTTTTTGGAACAAATTGTACATGTACTGCCTCCAAGTTCTCCAATTTGCTAGACTTTGTCCTGTACACCTCCCCTGATGTGAAGATTAGCATTGGAATTTAAAGATTTCCCTGTGGAATTAGAAACATGTAAGTACAATTTGATTTAATACATTTGGATTAGAAATAAAATAAGGTGTAACATATTTCCTGTACAACTAGATACAGGAAATATCTGGATATGGACTTTATTACCAACTTTTAATGGCTAGTTACTTTTCATCCACCCTGTATGTTACACACGTAGTGTATTGTAGGACATCGTCCAGGAAGAAACCGGAGTTTATTTACGCTTCAAATACGGACCAATGAGAAGAGTGTCAGAGACAAAACCTCACATCACGGCGTGACAGTCTGTCTGCATAACGTCTGCTCAAATTAAAAACTCAGTCTGCAGTGTGTGTGGTGTGTGTATATATATAATAATATATATATATATATATATATATATATATATATATATATATATATATATATATATATATATACAATAATATAATAATGTATGTGTCTGTGTGTGTATGTATGTACTGTATAGAGAGAGTCACAGAGATGATGTGTGTCGTGGCAGTTTCAATTACGGCTTGACATCTGGACGAAAAGAGACGCAAACACACACTCATCAGCATGCAGCCCGAGCTCACCTGATCATTAATGCGCTGGAGCCGAGAGCCGAGCCAGCTGTCATGAGCAACACACACACACACACACACACTTGCTCGCCACTTTAGTAGGTGAGGGGACGTGTTTATCAGTGTGCAGTGTGTGTCTCTACATGAGGCTCCTGTCCTCAGCGTTTGGTTAATTGAGAAAAACAAACAAAACAAACACGTGCACACGCGCGCGCACACACACACACACACACACACACACACAATCAGTCAGTAAATGAGCGTCTTCATCTTCAGTGCCTAATAGCCTATCTGTTTATGTTCATACCCCACACAAATACTCAAGATACTTGTATACACACACACACACACACACACACACAGGTCCAAACATTTTAGTCAAGATGAGGTAATTTCTCAGCAAACTTCCCTCACAAACACCTGCATGAGAAATCCCCAAAAAAAGCAAAGGTGAAATTGTGAATACTTTCTGTCAGTGTTCATAAGGCTACATAACACCTTCACAAGGCATTCATGACTTCTTACATGCGGCGGATTGCAACAGTCGCATATTGCAAATCCCCGTTCTATTTTTTATCTGAAAAAGAAGCTTGTCCAGTGAGTTACAACCATTTGTTAAAGTTGTTTAAAAAGACTGCGTTTGTGTTTGTGTGTGTGGGGAAAATATTACCAAGATTATGAATTAGTGAATAATGATGGTGGGTGAAAAGAAACAAATTGGTAATAAAGTCTAATAAAGTATATTTCTAGTACACTTTTTTGGAACAAATTGTACATGTACTGCCTCCAAGTTGACCTCCAACAGTCATAAGCCTGTCACAAATGTGTATGTAAACCTTTATAAAGTCTTAATCTAACAGTCACAAATCTGACATAAACCTTTATGAGGTCTTTATACGTAAGATAACACAAAATAAGATAAAACTTCTTTAATCCTGGAGGAAATTTCAACAGACCCAAGCCTACCATAAACCTTTATAACATCTTATTCCAGTATGTTTCTGACATTAATCCAGCCATCTATAGTATGAAACATGTAAAGAGTTCAATCCAGAAGATTGTGGAACCTACTGTACTGCAGTCCTACCTTGGACTGTATGAGCACAAAGAACTCCTTCTGTCTGCAGCGTTAATCAGTCTTTAAGTCATATGGATTTCACTTAGATTTTTTTTTCGTGAACAAATTATCACATTAAAGCAGCGTATTTGTTCATTAGGTTTACTCAGGTTAACTTTAAAATTATTGATGATGGAACCGTAGATTTGTCTGCTCAAGTTCGGCACACTTACCAATGGGCTTGAACATGGTGACCGACTGGGGACACATACAGTACACATAATACACACACACACACACACACACACACACACACACACATCTGAAGTCCGATCACGGTGTCTGAAATCTCCGGGTCCAGCTGTGTGTGGTTAAAAGCCTCTTGCCAGAGCTATGTGAAGTGCTGAGCATTTACTGATCTCCATCAGTCTCCTGCAGCCGCACGTCACCTCATCACCTTACATCGCTCTTTTTGTCACTTTTCTAAAAGAAACAGCGTTTCCTGTATTTAAAAACACACGGTGGATTTATCAGGTGCAGAAGCTGCCAGTAGATCAAGGTGCACTGTAGGTTCTACTCCGTACGGAAAGGCTGTAATAAACACATTTTTAACACATTTTGCGAATATATAGTTGTCAGTTTGAGAAAAGGGTCACGGCTTCATGTGGGACTACACACAACGGTTTCCATATTAGAAAGTGATTAAGCTTTTTTGGAATGCAAGAATTTTTACATAACCAAAGAACTAATAAAACACTAACATATTGTATGGGTTTTATAATTTGCAGCCTTTCTTATTAGTAAGCATTATTTTTGTTATTTTCACTTCCAAAATTCCAAACCCCTGTGTTAGTTCTCTTAACATCAGCAGTGACATAAAGATCCAAATGCAATCGACGTGTGATTAAAGGGTCATGTGATTCCACTGTTCTTGGAGGAACCCAGAATCTGTTAAAATATCTAAATACACATCATCATGAAGACCAACGAAAGATCAAAACAAGTTCACAAACTTCACAAACATATCAGTTCATTCCATAAATATATATCCTGCTGTTATGGAATATAAATAACTCAGCAATATCTTAAGAACATCCACCAAAAGTTATCTGATATGGGTAAATATGGTTCTGTATTAGTCAGAGACTCCACCAAGAGGACCAGAGGAACTCTGACCTGAACCTACCACGACCATGACATGTTAATTTCAGTTCCAGGTTGTAACATAACAAACAGTGCAAAACGTTTAGTAGAAGGAATAATAGACAGATAAATAGATGGATGGATGGATGGATGGATACCTAACAGTGCTGTTCCCTGAAAACCCAGAGAATTTTCCTCTCCATGGCGGAGTCTGAGAGCTCACTAACCCAAAAACGTCAGCAATAAAAGACTTCTTTTTTTTCCCCCTGGAAGACATGCGAGCTGTCAGAGCGCAGCGAGAACCGCGTTGAGTGACAGTTTGTTTTGGCGGATTTACAGATCGAGAATGGAGTGTTGGGGATTAACATCGACTCGTCCCTTAAAAATGTTTCAGTTCTCCTTATTATCTCCGTCTCTCAGCTGAGTGCTCACAATAATGCTTTCCTAAAGACACGCCTGGAATATAAGCGCTAATAAACGGATAACGGAATAAATGGATAACGGAACTGCTGTTCTCACAGGCGTGGGTTCTGCTGTAAGGGCCACGTTCCTCATTTGGAAAACCAAAGAGAATTTGCAAAATTTCTGTCCAGTCCATGTGTCGACAAATAAAGCCTAACAGAAGGAAAGTTGCAGTATCTGCAACGTCAGGAGCAAAGCAAGAACCAGAATTAGAAACAAGACCGCAAAAGGAACAGGAAGTGCAGAAGGATAACCACACACACACACACACACACACATCCAGAACCCAAAACCTGAACAGTACCAGAACCACAAATAGTGTCTGTTTCACTGAAAGCCAACAGAACAGAAACCATCACAAAGCAGAACCAGTTATTTTAAGTTATTTATGTAGCAAAAAAAACAATATCTACTGTAAATCCAGGACAAGAACCTAGGCAGAAAGGAAACAAGAGAACCACAACAGAACCAGCACGAGAATCCGGTAAAGAAACAGAATCGCACTTTTGAAATCAGAATCAAAACAAATGGCAGATTTAGATTTGGAACCTAACTGAGAGTCATTTCTCAGGGGTTTGGTGATTTGCTGGTGCTGTAGAGCCTGTGGTTTGCTGATGAAGAATATTATTCATGCTCCCTGTCTGTCAGAACCCTATCTCAGAGGATCATGAAGTTGAGTTCTAGTGTCAGATGAGGATATAAAGGAAATATTTAGCATCTTTAGCATTTCCAGCACCAAGAACAGTTCCGCCGTGTACAGAGAACTGGTGGGACAGCGTAACTCACCAGGCCTGTCATCCACAGGCTATTAAAGGGCCATGGAGGCCCGGTCCGATGTGTAGGTCATTTCCGTTAAGAGCCTCACCACTGTTTCCTGCCCACAGACTCTGAGAACTCTGGAAAAGCTTAACCATGGTGAAAGCAGTCTGCAGCACCCACTAACCACCCCCTCCCCCCAGCAATGTTTCAGGTATAACTGTGTATTGGTGTGTGTGTGTGTGTGTGTGTGTGTGTGTGTGTGTGTGTGTGTGTGTGTGTGTGTGTGTGTGTGTGTGTGTGTGCCGTCTACAGTGAGATACTGCCTGTTATTCTTTGGAACCTGGTGTCCATGTTTCAATCCGCCTTGTCAAACCGCTGCACAACATATGCCCAAGGGCAAAACTTTGTGCTTAGCATTTAAGGTTGCGATCTCCACCCATGTAAAGGGTGAGAGGGCATCTGAGGGCATGCCAGGAGATTATTATTTTTTTAATATATGGGCTATTTCACATTTATTTAAGATGAGGAGACTGTAAATGCACTTGCTATTGCTCATGTTTGCAGTTACAGCTGAATGCAGGAGATGAAGGGCTCACACGGGGCAGGGAGGGGTGGGGTATGCGGTGGGGGGGGGGGGGTGTCTGTTATTCTTTGCTTGCCAATTACATTAAATCAAAAACCCCAACCACTTTGTCATGTTTTTTATCAGTTTGTAAATTTAATTTATCATTAAATTATGATATTACCTCCCTGTGAATTACACCTATGCATATGCCATGTATTTTAGTTCTCAATTTCCCTAAAACATCTGATGTTACTATCAAGTTAGAGTTGTGATAATGAATTGAAATACTAATGACAAACTGGCTATGTGACAATGGTGTTGAGTTTCTTGAATGGCCTGGGTGATCTCCTGACCTAAACCCAGTAAGAAAACTGTTGATGGTGGTAAAGAATACAGGAGCTGTCAAGAAACCATCTTCTGTACATGATCTTCAGGAAGCGATCAAGCAGGCATGGGTTGAGTGAGAGTACTGCAGATTTTTTTCCTGACTCTATGCCCAGCTGGATCCAGCCAGTTCTGAGGAATAAAGGACTTCATACTAAATACTGATTGTTGTAGAGCAAATTCACTGCATAAAGTAATATTTTATATATCTTGATCATTTTAAACATATGAGAATGTCATTTAAAATGTTGAATTTATTTTTTTTTGTTCAGCACTGCGGAGTGTTAGATTTTCAGCATGCTAAGAGACCTCCTCCAGTTGCTCATCAGAATTCCTCTGAAGTTTGAGGAGCTTTTCATCTCTCAGTTGGAAATCAGAGCAGTGAGACCTGCGGCGTTGAGGACCGAAGGGTCGATGGGTGCTCTTATTTTTCTGCACTGTGTCAGAGGTTGTAGAGAAGAGAACCTGTCTAATCAGCCTGAGTGGAGCCTCTTAAACGATGTTGTTTATCTCTGTGATTACAGACTTGTCCCTCAGCCTCTAATCTTTACTCCGTGTCGCAGAACCTGGTTCTTCTCTTCATTCCGCTCATGTACGGCTCCTCCTGGCCAAATGCGCCTTAATTCACTTACTCTTTAAGATTTACTTCTTTCACTTATTGATTTTTTTTCTTTAAAAAGGTTATGCGAGGTCGCTCCAGCATTATACACCATTATACAACTTTTTTCTTTTCAGTGCAGATGAGTCCGAATGTCTCTGTACCAAGGACTTATTTTTCTAAAACAAGGCTCCATCATTCAGCAGCACAGGGAAGTGTCTCTACATTGAATTGCACCTACTTCAATGAAAAAGAGAAATGGAGGAGAATGTTGTCTTTGTAATAGACTCAGACTTTTGGAATGTAAATGTCCTGATAATTAAATTCAAAGAGAATACAGGATAATTTTATTACAGAAATTATTATATAATATAATTACAGCTGGGTTTAGCATGTGTTTTAGAAATTATTAAATAAAAAACCCAGATATTGATCTCCACCTCATTGTCCACAGTACAATCAGCCATAATACAGTATAACACTACAATAATTCTCTAATAAAGTAATGTAAAATAATTCATTTTTAAATCTTATACTTATTGATTTCATCCAGCCTGGTACAGAATAGATCCTTTAACAAATGCAGCATTAGTGAAATTCTTAAAAGATAGTGTAAGATTAAACAAGTTTATTATTAGGTATTTATTGATTTGTTTGTTTGTTTTTCTTGTGCTGAAATTTCTGGAGAATGAAGCGATGAAAGCAATTCATATGTACACAGGACTTCAAGGACAGTACGGTGATGAGACTCAGAATCAGAAGAACTGTAAGAAGAACCAGAACCTAAGATACACAGTGTTCTACTGCACAAATGTTTTGTCTTCTTTGTACTGAAAACCCTTCAAGGTTCTATGGTTTGACCCTTTAACCGCCAGGCTACACTATAAAGCCAGAAGTGTCTAAAATAAAATGCTGAGGAACCTTTTGGTGTTCTTTTAGAGATAGTGGATCTCCTGTGTGTAAGTGAATCCTCTCTGCTGGTTCTCTGATGCATTTCTGTCTTTACAGTCTGCAGGTAGAGAAGGTGAATCACATCTTCAGGAACCTAACAGGGTTTATTGATTCATCTGATCAAATGCAGGTTCTTATCCTATAACTTTCTAATAACTCTCAGAGATCACGCATTATGTCCCTCCACAGGAACCGGACTTATGCATCATCCCAGGTTCCTCTGTATAATGAAGTCATCATTGGTGTGTGTGTGGGTGGGTGTGTATAATGCATTCAGGATTGTACTCTATGGATCACTGAGCACCGGTTCTCCTGAAGGCCCGCACACTTTATCAGCTTTCTCTGCAAAATATCTGCATCTCCTTGTGAAGCCTGAGGTCGTTCCTCTGCTTCTGACTTTATCACAGGTGTTCTAAAGATGTGATCCGGACAAACACCACCTGCTCACCTGTATGGCCGGCACTGTTTAGTCCTGCATCTCCTGCATCTCAATGCAGCATGGCTCCTTATTTATTCTGTTCTCAAAAACCCAGAATATTAAACAGATGTAAAACGAGGCACTGATGTAACCCAGTTTATCTCCTGTGGCCATCTGAGATCTGGTACCTGGAGGAGAACTAGAACCAGAACTTACTTTCTTATCCAGACTTACTTCCCAGACTTCCTAAAGAATCAGTATAAAAAATGAATAGTTTAAGAGTTAAGACACTATAACATAAAATATAATGGGATAAGAACCAGAACCAGACTGTGATCGAGAAACCTAAACCTGGACCTACACTTTACAGTTCTTTGGATATTTGGCTTTCAACCCTTCATGCGTATCAAAACTCTCTTGTACGGGTCTAATGTAGAGTGTTTCAGAAACACAGCAATGATGTGGCGCTAAATACAACAAGGTGTTTCTAAAAGTAATAAGAAACTTAATAAGAACCAGAACTAGAACTGACTGTGTTGATGTAATTTCAGTGTGTTTTTTTCCAGTGTGTTGTTGCAGTGTGTTGTATTGTGTAAAAATGTGGAGCTGTATGATGAAGCTCCTCCCTGTTACATCGGACAGGTTTCTCCGTAAATTTTCAGACAAAACGTTTCTGTACACAGTGAGTTCACTCTGGTGCTTCATCGTCAGTAAAGATCAGTAAGAACGTTCCAAGAGGTAGCCATGAAAGCCGTGATGCTACCATCAAAATAATTAACCTGGCTACCTGTTACATGTAATAAAATGTAATATGTGTTTTGTACATAATAATTTCATGTTTCCAAGATGAACATGAATAAATCATGTTGTATTTGCACAAAATTCAACAATTTAACATGTATTAGATTCAATCATGTTGAGATAAACCAAAGAGATCTTGTCACTATGAAAACCGGAAATATCAGAGCAAACATCGTGAGAAGATATCGCGAGAAGAGAACACAGTTTGTTGAGAAGACAAACGTTTGGCGGGCGTGTGGAAAAGGTAAGCTGGAATTAATTCCCATCTTTAGAAACGAAATACTGAACATAAATGTCACCTGCTGTTTAGCGATGTTTAGTCACGTTATTTTGGTTTAAGCTATTTCTTGTATTTTTAATCACACTTAAAATACCGACGGTTATACTGTATGCGCATGCTTAATCTGCGGTTCGGTTCTGGTTTTGGTCTGTTCTCATGAGGAACAAAGTATAAATATTTTTCATTAGCTAAATTAAGTATCATGAATTTTAATTGAATATCTATCTCTGTATTTTTTTCACAGCAGTTTGTGACTGAAAGTGTCCTGTCTGCATCTGACTTCAAGAGTTTCCTGACCAACCGTATCTAATGGTCAGATTTAAAAGTCATAATGTACAGTTAAAGTACAAATGTTTCTGTTGGTGTTTAATTTTTTTTCTATGATTAATACTTATTTGTAGTGTTTTATGTTTTGTACATCTTTTCAAATTGAGACCTCATTTGTAAGTTGCTGCTGGTGTAAAATAAAAATTTCCGTTTTATCCCGTTTGTCTTATGCTTCCTTCCTTCACAGAATTCTGTTGACCAGGGATTGAAATGTAAATTTTCTTAAGTTGGATCAACTTAATTTACAACTGAAAAATTTGTTGTACCAACGCTATTCATTTATGTTAACAGTATTAAATTAAATAGTAAATAAGTTAAATGAACCTAATAAAATAAATTTGACTGAACCTAAGAACATTACTGTAAGTTGGGCCAACAAAATTGCTTAATGTTGAAAGAAAGTCATTAAATCACATGGAAATTCTTTCCATGAGTTAATTATGTTCATTCAACAAGTTATTTTTTTGAGTGTACCTTCAGAACATTTGTGGCTCGTCTGTGTGTCTCTGTGGTTCTGTGTGAGCTCCAGTCTAACCTTCCGACTCTCACTGTTAATGAGAGAGGGTTCCAGTGGGTTCTTTTAATTTTCAGGATGTTCCAGGTTGTTGTATTGTCTCTGCCGTGTGTGTGTGTGTGTGTGTGTGTGTGTGTGTGTGTGTGTGTGTGTGTGTGTGTGTGTGTGTGTGATCTGATCGAGTGTGTCTCTTTACTCAGCTTTAAACTGGTTTACTTTTCTCCCACAGACAGCTCTCTGGTCTTGGTGTTCTTTTATCTTTTAAACCACGAATGCAGTGACGTGTAAATCTCAGGGCTCGAACACACACACAGCATTCAGAGATATTAACTGTTTAAACACTCAGTCTGATAGAGCTCACCTGTTAGTTATACATGTTATAAGCATTTCTTTCAGTATTATCTCACTGGATTAATTTGTGGGTTCCAACAAAAGGTGTGACATCCCTCAATGTGTAACGTGTCTGGATCAGTAACTCAGGAAATTAAAGTGGAAATTCTGTTCGTTCTTCTCCTTTGGTCTTAAACTCGGGTAACTTTAGTGACTGAACACCAGCGCTGTCAAAGGGGATGGTATATTATTATATTACATGATTGAAGTGAGGCCTGTGATTGGCGAGAATCACCGTGATTGATGAGAGAGAGAGACAGAGAGAAAGAGAGAGACAGAGAGACCAGGACAGTTAAAACACCACAAATAATGAGTTTATATTTATAAAGATCTCCAGCTGTGCATTTATACAATAACAAGATATACATGACGTCATGACATTTGTAAGAATGTTATTTTCCCTCTGCCTCTCTCTCTCTCCCTCTCTCGCTCTGTGTCTCAGGGCGACATATGATCCTCTCTATTATTGATGCTGTTCCTGGCTTGTTATGGATAATAAAAAAGACCCGTTCATCAAGCCGCTTCCATTCATTTATCATCTCGTCCTCCATCCCTCCATATCCATTATACTGAAGGCACGTCTTATTTACTTTCTTAGTGAGACGTCCGATTAATTTTAGCAGCCGGAGATGGAGCGGGTCTAGCCGCCGTGCTGAATGGCACCTGAGGAGAAATTATTATTAATTCACCACAGAAAGGAAATTAGAAATTAGGAAGTGAGCTTTGGGGACTTTTATATATTATATATACACACGTCACCTGTGTGCTAAACTCATACCTTAATCATTAATATAACAATCATCATCATCATCAAACACTATAGAGATCAGATGCTTTCATGGGTTGATGGATTGAAGGATGAGCAAACAAGCAAATGTCTATTTATATCTGAGCAGGATGTCTTGATGTCTTCCCCTTTTATCCGCATCTCCAGCGTCGTGTCTGCGGGTCGCCCTGACCTCCTGAAGTGATTTCCGTGTAATGGCCGGGTGCTGAAGGTAACGTGCAGGTCAGAGCTGGAGAGAGAATACAGTAATGGTGACAGGCTCGGTCATGCGCGGACATGCGATGGCTTTATTGTCTGAAGAACAGGAAACAGAAACGCAAAGCAGGACGATGAGACGAAGGGTGAACACTGGGTTAATGTTCATGTAAAAACTGCTGGCAAAAGATTAAATACAAGGTAATACTGTCATCTTTTGTATCTTTGAAAAGCATGGTTTATTTCATCAGATCTGTTTGATTTAGAAACACTCACATTATAGCAGCTATAAACAGTTTCTTTACCATCGTAACTTCTTTGTTATTCTCTCATTAACAAAACTCAGCGTACATAGATAGATAGATAGATAGATAGATAGATAGATAGATAGATAGATAGATAGATAGATAGATCTGACACAGGAGACTCCTTCCACAGGTGTTTTACCATAACATATCAGGATCAGCACATTAATATAAACATGTGTTACTGCCAGAGCTGCTGTTCTAGAAAATTAATCAACACCTTTTGACCAATCAGCAGCCAGAACTCAATAACACAGTTATTCATTAATTCATTATATAGGTGTTAATCCTATACAGGGTCACAGGTGGCCTGGAGCCTATCCCAAAAAAAACTCCTGCACAATCTTCCTGGACACGACAGGCAAATTGTAGAACACCAATTAGCCTAACCTGTATCTGCATTGTGGGAGGAAACCACCAAGCACGGGGGAACATGCAAACTCCACACACACACAGACCTGAGGAGGGAATTGAACCCTAGACACTGGAAGCGCAAGGCCACAGTGCTAACAACTACGCCACGGTGCCGCCTACAGTGCTGTTATATGAAGTGTAATGTGTGTAAAATGCTTCATTATTAGTCTGGGCTGAAGATAATCACACAGTGCACACATCGTAAATGTTCCAGCTCATCATAATCACTCAGACTCTTTACTATCAGAATCTGAAAGATGACCTGATGTTCTTTTCTTTTTTCTTGGCATCTTTTTGGAACACAGCAGTCTGAGCTCGAGTGAGCAGATTGTTTATCAGGTGTACGTTTTGTCGTGCAGATGGTGCATGTATGTTTGAGAGAGAGAGATGGAGAAGTAGAGAGAATGTGTGTGTGCTGTACTTCTTGGCCTTCATTACCTCTTTTCACTTACAAATGGACAGAAAAGCACTCAGGTGTGTGACTACAGCATCGTATTCATCTTTTCCACATCATCAGGCATCTTCGCCTCTTTATCTCAAGCCTTCATCCTGCTTCTTCATCACACTTCTTCATCTCGAACCGAGGCGGTGATGGAGTTTTACATTAATGGAATAAAGGAGACAGAAAACCAACTCTTTGTTCTGTTCTGTATTTACTGTCGAGTCATGGCTTATAGGCATCGTCACATTGCAGAGTCCACGCCGACTTCCATAGAATCAGGACGAGGCAAACTCGAGTGCAGGAAAAAAACAGAAAAAGACAAAATCTTCAAATATGAAGATGGAGGTGATTGAACCCTCAAGCACTCGAGACGCAACTGCATAACTGCACAACTGCATTTTACTGAACATAAAACAGCTCATAACACTGAAGAGGGGGGAGTCAATATAGATAACAAATATGCTTTTAAAGGTCCTGTATACTGTACACTGTAAATGTTCGTAATTCTAACAGTAAAATACCGGTAAAATGCTACCGCCCTCACTCGCGCGCTTATTTAAATGCGCCAGTAATGAAGAGGTAATTAGAATATCTCCGCCTCCGGCTGCTGATCAGCCAATCAGAAACAAGATTAGAATGTTCCCGCCTCCAGCTTCTGATTGGCTGTGGCAGTTAACACGGAGAGTTCGTGGAGTTTTCTCTAACGTTTTTGGTACAAAAATGACACCATAGTTTCCCTCATACAAGCTAAATATCAAAATGTAACTTAAAGCGATGCTTTAAAAGAGCTACACAGCAAATACATTATCCTTGTGTCAGAATATGCAGGCATGCATTAAGAAAGCTGATGGCTAGATTGCCATGGTGATATTTCAGAACAACTGTAATACAAAAATATTTTTTTGATAAGTATCAGTCTACTAAATCTTCACATTCTTTGAAGGCATGAAGCAGATACTATAGCCTACATGTAAGTGATAATGTAAGAATAATCTTTTAAAAAGTTATGAAAAAATGTTAAACTTGCATCTAGAACTTAAATATCAAACTAATATGATTTACCTCAAAATTACAAAGAAAAACAATAATGTTTTTGTATGGACATTAACCTTTATCTAATGAGTTTTGTATTTAATTACAATATATTATTGTAATTTTACATAAAGTTACACGTAATTTACAAAAACAGAAAAAACAGTAAAAATAATATGGTATTTTTACTGTTAAAAAATGTGAAAAAAAAGTAAATTTTTCAATATTGAAATAATACTTAAAAAAAACTGTCGACTTCGTAATTTACAGATAATGTCTGTAATTTTACAGAGATTTGTATGTAGTTTAAAGTAAAAAAAAGTAGTAAAAAAAAGGAAAACTACTATAAAATTTTAAAGTTATTTTCCGTAAATTTGTGAATGGTATTATGCCCTTTGATGTCTGTGGCAAGGACAGCCGCTAGCATGCGCCACTTTGCCCGCCGCCACCGCCATACTTAGATTGTCTGCCCAAAAAAATGTCCACCCTGACATTTGCATATTTGATTTTGAGAATTTAAATATTGTTTTGCTGTCTATATTAAAAAATACATGAGACCATGCTGATGTCTGAGTCTTGAATAACTTTTGATGGGTTTTGATGATTTGATTTAGGTTTGCATTCATCAATTAGTATAAAAGTACTCTTAATAGTTTCTTAACAGTAAAATCCGAATGCTTAGCAATGTAACTTCTATCTCTTTTAGCTCCCAGCTAGTGTGATAAAATGATGCTTTCACAGAATTGCTGGATGAATTCACTGTGGTTATTCATAATAAAACAAATAGTCCAACAACAACGACAGCAACTGTGTAGCAAGCATGGTAGTGTAGTGGTTAGCACTGTTGCCTTCCACCACCAAGGTCCGGGTTCGATTCCCATCTCTGTGTGCATGGAGTTTGTATGTTCTCCCCGTGCTTGGTGGGTTTCCTCCAGGTAATAGTCACCCACCCCACCCCAATATATAGGATAAAGTTGTGTGTGTGAGTATTGAGCTGTTATAAAGATGGAAATAAACCGTTATTATTACAACATAAATCTTTAAATTAAACAGTTCTGAGCTGTAAAAAACATGGTTATGATCCATATTTGTTACAATGTAAACCCTGGAATTTGGTGGGAATAAACTTTTTTATAACAACATAAACATGTTAATTAGACAGTTATAAACCGTAAAAAAAAAAATGAAAATCTGTAAAAAAATTTTACGATAAACTTCTGACAACCACAGCTGCCATTTTTTACCATAGAATTTACGGTTTATAATTTTTTTCGCAGTGCAATAACGGTGCTACCGTATTTTTTACGGTAGAATTCTGGCAAACACAGCTGCCGGTTTTTTACAGTAAAATGTACTATTTATTTTTTACAGTGTACAGTATATCCCCCTATTTCTTTAGCAAAGCTGCCCTAGAGTCAATGCATACTGTTGATCTGCTCTAGGGGGTGTGGCTCAAAAGTAGCTCATTTACATAGACATTGAAATTTCATTATCTCAAATGGAATTATCTGAGGGGTATTTTAGCTGGGGCGTTATGAACTGGGGTAAACTGAAGCTAATACAGTACATACCATAATAATCCATAGTGTTACCGTGGTGTGTCAGACAGTACCATAGTAGACAACATACAGTAGGACTGCACCATACTATAGAGTACCAGGGTATTTACTATAGTGTGTACCACAATACTCTGGTGAATGCTGGGGTACTTACTGTACTCAATAAGTACCCTGTTATTCACCACAGCACTGCATATTAGAGCCTCTGGTGGGAACCATAACTGGTAAAATGGCACTGCAGAGATTAGTGTATGAATATTACTCTTACGGTAAATAAACATGTAAAACATATTCATGACAGAAACCAAAGCAGCACAACACACTACAGTACACACTCCTCTGTACAGCAGAACATGTACTATATCAGCAAATAAGTACTGTATTACAGTATCTAAAATACTGTGGCACTACATACCATGGTGCAGATACCATCGGATTACCATAGTACTGATACCGTAGGAAAATATCTTATGGGGAAAAACACGGTGTGACAAAGCTCAGCTTGAGAAAAAAATGTATGCTGACGGGTTCTGCAAACACACACACACAAACACACACACACACTTCACATGCAAATAATCTGCTTCTCCTGATTATACTATGTTGTAGGTCTGCATCCCTGATTCTCAAAATCGTCCTTTTTCGTTTTAATTGTCTTAAATCTACACACATTTTCTTATTGTTTTTTTTTAAGCACTGTTTTTCTTCCTGCTGTTTCTGACTTCTCAGTAGCTGAGGTTTTCTGTATTCCTTCTAATGTTATAATGTTCTTATATTTCTAATGAACAGATATCATTTGTGAAATCTCGCTGTTCTAAAAAGTGAGTGAAGAACCGTTATGTATTTAAAGAACCCTTGAGGAAGGTGTAGAGAGATAGAGGGGAAGTAGATGATGATGTTCTACAGATTGGTAGAACAGCTTTAACCTTATTAGAACTTGACCCAAAATCTACAGAGCTCAGAGCTCTGATTCTCTTCAAAGTAAAACTTAGGTACAGAGCGAAAGTACAACCCCCCCCCCCCCCCCACGTCTATTCCATGTGACAGAATTCTGCGCTAATAAACCGCCTGTGCGCTTCAGCATGTTCTTTCTGTGAGAGAACACCTTTTATTAGAACCCCATCCATTTTGTTGGTGTTTAAGGTGCTGAGATACACCCGGCCCCTCGTTGATCTAAAACAGCGGGTTATAAATGGGCCGTGCTGACTCAGGAGCGCCGGCTCAGATTTAACTCCAGATGAAAAATGTGAGAAAAAAAAGAAGAAAAAAATTAAATAACAGGACTCTCATTGAGAGCGTGTGTGGGTTCCACAGCGCCGTGTCCTTTGCGCTAAATGTCAGTGTTCATGTTAATTGACCGACACATCGATTTCTCTTTAGCGTGTTCTGACTCTGAACTGACTCAGCAGGCATGGAAGAGGAAATCTCCCGTCTGTGACAGTGTGTCGAAATTATGGAAATATTATAAAGATTGTGTTCATTAAACATTTTAAATCTATAAAGTTTCCTTTTTTAGTTTTAGGGGAATTATTCAAGGTTCTCGATAGAAGAGTGTTTCCTACCAGAATCCTTTTTTTTGTAGGTTAATAACTTCTGATTAGACAAAGCATCCAAATTTTGGCCAATATAACATCGGTCAGGTGACGTCATCTGATGAGACGCACCTGCAGGTTATAAATAGGAGTAAACCGGAAACATTCCCCAGATCTTTTTGTCTTCATGACAGCCTAGTTCTGTTTGCGTGTCTGTGTGTAAACCAGCAAAATAAGAAAGTGTTTAACTCACTGATATGGCAGAGTTTTAAACGAGATGTCCCTCCTTGTGTGATAATCTATATCGGAGGGCGATCTCTACACTTATTATTTCGATTAAAGTGCTTTGCGCGTGGCTCACATTCCTTAGGGAAGCTTTGAGCAGCGACGCATTCCTTGGGCTTACGCGTCAATCTGGCAGGTGTGCGGAAGACGGATTTTCCCTCCTATCTCTCGCGCCCTCGCCGGATCGGGAAATTCCTCTGTCCGTTCTTAAGCGCACCCTGGCACTTCTTGTGAATGGGCAAGGATGGACATCCTCTCTCCCTTCCGCGGAGATGGAAATAGCCTCCAAGCACTTGACATTAGACGGCAGGTTCTGTCGGGTGGCCGGGGGGCGAAGCCTCAACGACGCTCTCTCCCCTTTCGTAGCAATCTCCATGATGAGTTAACCCTTTCATGGAGTAAGCTGTTCTCATTCCGTGTTTTCTTGCCATCGACTTATTTATTTATTTAAATATAGTTGATGTGGAAGCGCAGGGTTATATGATGGCGCCCAGATAGAAGAGACGCTTCCAGGCTATCTCTCTCCTGGGAAATCACTCTCCCTGAAAAACGAACACTTCCTTTCAAGTTGTGTAGACATTCATCTTCCCTGGAGGGAAAAGCTTTTCAGGCAGCAGGTCAGGTTGGTGCTCCATTGAACACCATGGTGGTTTTGCAGGCTGACTTGCTGAGAGATGTGAGCACTAGAATTACCCCGGGCCACAGACTTGTCTTTCTGTGCAACAAAGCAGACGGCTCTATAGGTGCTATAGGCCATTTGTGGCTGCGATGGTTTCCGCGAAGAGGCACTTGTGGCTGAATCTCATGGGCATCAAGGATAAGGATCGTGCATTCCTCCTTGATGCCCCCATCTCGCCTTCCGGCCTGTTTGGCGATGTCGTTAACTCGGTCACCACTAGGTTCGTGAGGCGAACTTATATGGACAATCCTTCGGGAAATTCCTTCACCGCCGTGCTCAAGAGTCGGGACTCTCGGCCACCCAGTCTCAACCGGGTCCGACTCTTGCGACGCGTGAAACACACAAGGAGATGTTTTTGAACCGGGCACCCCTTCATAAAGATTGGGGTGCAGCGCACTCAAAGAGGTCGGACTGGCATACTGTCTTCTTCATAAAAAAGTCCTGAGGTTCATGTGCCCAGGACCATGGGGGTATTCCTTTTGAGAATGAAGTGTTCTCCCCAGGAGGTTGGTGTTCATGCTCCGCCACCACTGGTTTCGGGCAACACCGGTCTCTAATAAAATGTTAGATCTTCTGCTTTTTCCTGCCATGTTTCAGGATGCTGAACATCTACAGTAACATCCCTCCCGTTTAACCAAGCCGCCTAGACTTTTGCCACTTTCGGAGAAACTGGCAGTATGGAAGCTACTTCCAGGTATATCTCCTTGGGTACTAAGCACTGTAGAGAGAAGTTATAGGATTCAGTTCTCACATCACGCTCCGCGTTTCAACGGCATGGTCTCTACTTCCATGAAACCAGAAAGGGCGGATCTGCTGACAGAAGTTGCTGGGAATAGGGGCCATAAAACATGTTCCCTTACCAGACAGAGAGTTAGGCTACTACAGTGGGTATCTCTTGGTTCCCAAGAGGAACAGGTGCCTGCGTTAAATTTTTAGATACAGCTTCAAAATATTGACTGTGAAAGTGATTGTTCTCAAATCCTACCAAGCGATTGATTTGTGACAATCGATCTGAAGGACACATATTTTCACATAGAAATATTTCCACAACACAGGAGGTTCCTGAGGTTCTCTTACGGGGGCGAAGCTTACCAGTATCAGGTCCTTCCATTTGGTCTAGCTCTCTCACTCGCACATACACAAAATGCATGGATGCAGTTCTGGGTCTTACGACTCCAGGGCATTTGTATTTTGAATTACATAGATGACTGGCTGGCCCAGTCTCAGTAACTAGCGCTTCGACATCAGAATGTCGTCCTAGCTCATATTTGTTTCTTAGGATTGAAAAGCCACGAAAAGCATGCTCTTTCCTGTTTCAGAGGACAAAATATTTGGGTGTCACATGGGATTCAATCATAAGGTGGGCACAGCTGTCTCCCGCTCGTGTCGAATCCATTCTCAACACCCTCAAGGAAATCAAGCTAGACCAGAAAGTGACTGTTCATCACTTTAAGAGATCTTTAGCTCTCATGGCAGCTGCATCCACGGTAATACCGTTGGGCCTTCTGCAGATGAGAGCATTTCAGTTGTGGGTAAGAACCAGGGGATTTCACTTGAGGGCCAATCCCCAATAAGGGTTACGCGCCAGGGGCTTCGTACCCTTTCTATGTGGTTCAGACCATGGTTAATGACTCTTGGTCCCACTCTAAGCCCATCTTGTCGTTGCAAGATGCTAATGACAGACGCTTCCCTCACGGGCTGGGGTTCTGTTCTGTATTTCTCACCCATCCCGAGGCATCGGGAGATTTTGCTAGCTTCAGTAGACAAAGGCCAACCCTGCGAGGTTCCTGAGGCATCCAGAGAAGGACCAGCTCCAGCTGGATTCAGCTTTATGATGGTTGGAGCTACACATGCTGCTCCTGTGCTTCCAGTGATCAAGACTTCATCTGCCCTCTGCACCTACTGACTCGTCCCTATGCTGAACTGGTCTTCATGTCAATTTAAATAATTTCTGTCATTTTGAATTTTCACCTGCACAACACACAAGATGTTATATCATTTCTATCTGTTATCGCCCAAATGAGGATGGGTTCCCTGTTGAGTATGGTTCCTCTCAAGGTTTCTTCCTAATGCCATCTCAGGGAGTTTTTCCTTGCCACCGTCGCCGTCACCCTTGGCTTGCTCATCAGAGAAATTTCATTAATTCATCTCATTATTATTATCTGCACATTTTTCTCACACATACACACTTCCAATTATTTTCTTTTCTATAATTATTATTCTTTTTTTTTAATTTATTTTATTTATTTATTTTTTTTGCTAAATTTCTTTCATTTTTGTGAAGCTGCTTTGAGACAATGACCATTGTTAAAAGCGCTATATAAATAAAATTGAATTGAATTGAATTGGGGTGCGGTCAGATGACCGTCCAGCCCAAGGGAGCTGAAGAGGTCATCTTCTAATTGTTGTTAGAAGATGTTAGTTGTTGTCAGTTGTCAGTGGTCAGTTGTTAATTTAGGGCAGTGGTGGCTCAATCGGTTAAGGCTGTGGGTTACTGGGTTACTGATCGGAAGGTCGGGGGTTCGAACCCCAGCATCGGCAAGTTGCCACTGTTGAGCCCTTGAGCAAGGCCCTTAACCCTATCTGCTCCAGGGGCGCTGTAAGCTGGCTGACCCTGCGCTCTGACCCCAGTTTCCTAATTGGGATATGCGAAGAAGAAATTTCGCTGTGCTGTAAAAAGTACATGTGACAATAATTGAATATTCTTCTTCTTCTTCTTCTTCTTCTTCTTCTAGCGCGGCACATCAATTGCCTCGAAATGATGGCTCTATTTCTGGCCCTAAAGCACTTCCTCCAGCAGTTGAGAGGCTACCATGTCCTACTGCGGGTGGACAACACTACGGCAGTCTCATAAATTAATCTCCAGGGCGGTCTGTGCTTGCGCAGCTAAATGAGCTAGCGCACCAAGTTCCTGTCCCTCAGGGCGATTTACATTCCAGGGCATATGAATGTGGGAGCAGTTGTGCTGTCCAGTCAAGCTCTGACACACGGGGAATGGAAACCCCACCCCGAAGTAGTCAGTCAATCTGGGAGAGATTTCATGTAGCAGAGGTGGACTTCTTTGCCTCGCAAGAACAGCATACAGCTCCCCTGGGTCTGGACGCCTTGGCCCGTATGTGGCCCAGATTATGCCTTTATGCGTTTTACCTGATAGCTCTGCTCCCGGGAGTCTTGGCGAGAGTCCGTCAACAGCATTTTCGCCTCTTATTGATAGCGCCTTGTTCGGCTGACCAGGGTGTGGTTCTCGGATCTAGTATCTCTTCTCGATGGCTCACCATGGGTGAATCCAATGAGGAGGGATCTTCTGTCTCAGGCGCAGGGGACAATATTTCATCCCCGGCCCATGCTTTGGAACCTTCACGTTTGGTCCCTGAACGGGACCAACTAAGTCAAGCTGGTCTTCCAGCCAGCGTAATTGAGACTATTCTAAGTGCTAGGGCTCCCTCCACTAGAAGAGCTTATGCCCTCAGATGGAATGTATTTGAAATTTGGTGCATGATGAAGCAGGTAGACCCAGTCACCTGCCGAATTGTTTCAGTGCTGGAGTTCCTGCTGGAAAAGTTGTCCTCGGGCTTGTGCCCTAGTACTCTCAGGATGTACTGTACGTAGCTGCTATTTCAGTCTGCCACGTTCTGATTGATGGGGTTACTCTGGGAAAACACCCTTTAGTTGCCTGTTTCATTCGTGGAGCTAAACGGTTGAGGCCACCCACTAGAGCCACGGTCCCTTTATCTATCGTGCTCGAAGGTCTAATTGACACCCCTTTCAAACCACTAGTGTCAGCACCTATCAGGTTTCTGACCCTTAAGATGTTTTTTTTCTGATGGCCATTACCTCTCTGAAGAGGATTGGAGATCTGCATGCCTTGTCAGTCTCCCCGTCCTGACTACACTTTGCCCCTGGGCTAGTCAAGGCCATTTTGCATTCTCAGCGAACTATCTTCCAAAAGTGCCATTCCATGCACCCTGTTGTTCTTGAAGCTTTCTGTGCTCCGCCTTTTACAGCTTCAGAGCAGGAGAGACTTCACTTACTGTGTCCAGTACGTGCTCTTCAGATTTATGTCCACCGCACCAGCCACTGTCATAAGTCAGAGCAGCTTTTTATATGTTATGGCGGCCGCGACTACACAGACCGTGTCACACTGGATGAGAGATGCTATTGCCCTCTCCTATGAGACGTGTGGGCTCACTTCCAGAACCTTGAGTGGATCGCCTCATCTATTGTGCAGGTATTCCCCTGCAGCAAGTGTGTGATGTGGCAGGTTGGTCCTCTCCGCACACATTTGTTAGATTTTATACTCTGGATGTTCATGCTACTCCGGGCTCACGGATCCTCGAGTCTGCCTCCCAGATATAGTTCTGAGACCTCCTCAGCCTTTGTGCACACACGCTGCACAACCTTTGGGGTCCAGACACTTGCAGTGCAGTGGCGTTGGTATTCTCTCGTTCCCATAGCATTTTCACGCAGCATCGAGTGCAGCCTTTGAAACGGAACGTCTCGAGTTACTTTGCTGTAACCCTGTTCCCTGAAAAGGCAGGAACGAGATGCTGCGCTCCAATGCCGCACTGCCTGCGTGACTGGACGTCCCTTCAGACAAAATCGATCTGGGGAATGTTTCCGGTTTACTCCTATTTATAACCTGCAGGTGCGTCTCATCAGATGACGTCACCTGACCGAGGTTATATAGGCCAAAATTTGGCGTGTTTGATACACACATGCTTCACAACCGGCAACACAAAAAGATGTTGCCATAGCGTTTTCAAGATTCAAGATTCAAGATTCAAGATTCTTTATTTGTCACATGCATAGTTATACAAGTACAACACGCAGTGAAATGTATCCTGAACCGCTCCTACTTTGTGCAAATAACAAGAAACAAAAGAAATAATCTATAAATAGAAATTAAAAAAAAAAAAAAAAAAAGGTGCAAATGTAAACATAATAATAAAGTGTGTATCTGAGCAGGATAAAGATGTTAGTGCAAGTGATGCTTACAGTCCAGACTAAAGTGCAGTGTGCAGTGTTGCAGTGCAGTGCAGATGCTGCGTTTTCACGCAGCATCTCATTCCCACCTTTTCAGGGAACAGGGTTACAGCAAAGTAACCCGAGACATTTTTAAGGAAATTTAAACATTGATTCATACAAATATCCATACTTTTCATTAGCTTGTATAAAGCTGCTTTATGACAGTGACAATTGTTAAAAGCACTATACAAATAAAATTTTATTATAAATATAATTTAATTATTTTAAAGAATAAATTCAACAAGAAGTTTTTATTTTTTTATTTAATAAGACAGCATTTTATTTTAAGCCTCTTAGATTCGTAAGTGGCTTCTGTTCAGAATATTCTCTTAATTTCGTTTATATTGCACTTTTTAAGAAAGATCAACTTTTAACATAGCAGCTTTATAGTATTAAAAATTATGGAAAAAGATAATCAATAGGTGACGGTGCAAAGGGAAAAACTCCTTGAGATGCCAATAGGAAGGAAACTTGAGAGGAACCAGACTTATCTGGTTGATAACGCATAGCAGGGATTGATCTGCAGTCATACTCTACTTTTCAGATAACTGTGTGTTAGGAGGCTGGAAGTTCAGTATAACAGGAGATGTGTTTAAGTTAATATGGAGTCCAGTTCATTATTGGAGGATCAGGTACAAAGCTCTTAATCGCTCTGTGTAGAACAGTCCTAGGACGAACTCTTACAGGAAGCCAGAACAAGATCTTTCCCTGTACAATCTTACAACTGAGTGTCTCTAGAGAATTTTTTTTTTGTCTAACAAAACCTTAAGGAACCATTTTTTTCTTAGCAGGTGCAGTCCAAATTGATGCCTATTAGTTTAACATGGAATCTCAATACTCGGTTCAGTCTGTTATGATGAAACGATCCGCGATCTGTTGTTGTGTCAGTTATAAAAAACAGCAAAGGATAAATCTATAAAATCCATATGTCTGCTTTATCGCTTGTTTTCTGTGAGCGCTTCGCTTGTTAAGACAACACTTTCAGAACCGTCACTTTGTGCTCCTGCCTGAGGCATTTTCTCTCGCTTTGGGTTCTAACAAACCGAATCAGAGGAATGAAATACAGTAAGTCCAGCTGCCGTTTCCTGCCGAACTCGAATCGGGTTTTAATCAGCGTGACGGCGACAGAGCCACAGAGGAATGATGGAGTGATTACACACAGAACCATGATCATCTGAGACGTGCCGTTAAACAGTTCTGTTATACTGTTAGGACCTCGGGAGGGTTTTACAGTTCTGAGTTTATACAGCTGAGAACATCACGTCTAACTCAGCTTTACAAAAGGACACAAAACAACGTTCTCCAAGGACCATTTTATTGAGATTAAAACCCTACTTGGGATGCTTTCTAAAAAGGAAGTAGGGTTCTAAATAGAACATTTGGTGTGTTTCCTCAAATTTATACCTGAGAAATGTGTAGGTCAAGCAGCACTGGGAAACTGCAGTCCTGGAGAAATGAGAGAACCTGTCATAATGTGTAAAAGATACTGATAATGCTACCTGAAACGTTCGGTGATAAGATTCTGTATCGACCCTTTAAAGGTTCCCTAAAGGGACAATCATACATCCCATCCTGAGGTGAGGAAACTGGGGAAAGAGAGAAATGTACAACTGGGGGGAACTGAGAGAACTGGGTGCATATACCTCAGGAAACGGGGAACCTTAAAAACTTAAATAGTGGGAACTGACAAGACAGAACTAAGGTGGAAATGAGAAGCTTAAAATTTAAGTATATAAGAATTATCAAACAAAACGAGGAGGATTTAACCAAGATTGAAATCCTGAGGTAGGTAGGAACATTACATTCTGAGAAGAAATTGTACTTTATAGGTTCTTCCCTATAAAAGGATGAAAAATTAAACTCTTTTAGATGGAGGAACTCCGCTGAACGGTTCTCTGGAGAAAAATTATAATTAGGGAAAAGGTGAGAATATAATTTCATATTATTACTGTACTAGTTTCAAGTCATATTATTCCTTTAACATATTTTTGTTTCTAAAAAAAAAAAAGTGTTTCAAGCAATTTAAAGCAATTCTGGGAACAATGCAGAACCTTGAACAGAACCTTGAGTGGAACCTCGAGCCGAGGACAGCAGCAGTGAGTTTCTGCCGTGTGATAATTCCACCTTCATCTGGAGTGTTGAAGCGAGCGCTCTGAGGATCCGCACTGACAGATTGACATATCAAATATTTGCAGACTTTCCTCCACATGAAACGTGTCAAATGGAGAAAAAAAAAGGTTCCAGTTGTCGGGTCTGGATGAGCTGTCGGTCTGAAACGAAATGAAAGTGTCTATTTTCGAGTAAACAGAGGTGTAGAAGTACCTGTGAAGGTTCAGGACGAGGTCAGGAGCAGGACTGACAGCTGAAAATGGAGAATCGTCCTTCTCCTCCCGTGGCTTTATGAACGCAGAGCCACGCCGGAGCTCCTCCACTTCTACAGCCCTTAAACTGACGGAATCGAAACGCTGCGGAAATGTCAGTGATGTCACGGAAAAGGTCAGAGATAACGAAATACGGACAAATCCTCACGCTACATGTTTATGCTCGTCTCTGTTCTGAAGGAGAGAAAATCTGGACCGCAGAACCGGAATAAATATACAAGAGGGAAGGTTCTTTACTGGGTTCCTCAACTTTCTTATTAGTAAGTTCCTACTTACTAATAATGTACTGCATGCTGCACTCTCACATTGAACTGAAGTATTCTTGTATTCTTTACCATAGCATGCTAGTACACCTTACTGTTGTGCAGAAGTACTCTATATCATAGCACGATAGTACTCCTCACTGTATTCCGCTAGTACTACCTCACTGTAGTCCGCTAGTACTACCTCACTGTAGTCCGCTAGTACTCCTGACTGTAGTCCGCTAGTACTCTTTACTGTAGTCCGCTCGTACTCTGTAGTTTGCTAGTACTTTTTACTTTAGCATGCTAGTACTGTTAATAAAAATAACAATAAATTAAAAAAGATTAAGTATACAGTGTGCAATAAATGAAAGGAAAATTATCAGCATCAGGACATCTCTCATACCAAACAGACACACGCACACGCACACGCATCTAAACATACTACTGAGTGAATTCTTAGAGAAAGCAATAAAGAAAAATCTGATTTTATTTTATATTTTATTGTATTAATTGAAATGCAGTTTCTTTAAAACCAGAATGAAGTCACTGTGCTCCAATTCTGCACATCTATTATCTGAAGGCCACAGTACAGACCGATTGATGTGACACACACACACACAGACAGTAAAGTTCTCCAGTGAATGCTCATTTTTAATGGAGAATCGATCTGAGAATCAGAGATAGATAGCTCTCGTTCTGTATCTAATAATCTGATAAAGCAGCCGTAATTACAGCACACACGCGCACACACACACACACGCACGTTGAACCTTCACATCACAGAGGAATGCGGTACATTTCAGGACTGAATCTGCAGCAGAAGCGCATGGCCTTCAGGTCCGGTTAATAACCGCCAGTTTTACATGAGTCTGTTTCATTACAGTACCCTGTTATACTCATAAAGAGTGAAATCGGCTGCACCTTCATCTTCTGCTTGTTATTTTTTTCTGTTCATTTTTAGGCACCGGATAGCTTCGACCTTTTCTCATCTGTTTACTCTTTTGATTGGTGAGTATCAGGACGCTCTCTCTCTCTCCCCGACACATTCTGCTAAGAGTCAGGATTAAACCGAAAACTGGTTTATATTATTTATTACCATAATCACACACGTCATAATCATAACCACACACACACACACACACCACCATAAAAATTATGACTAAGCAGCAGAACCGTGTCTATGACACTCTGTACAGTACAGTCACAGTCTGATCCGTGGACTGGGGCTTAACTGGGACAATTTCATCCAGTGACGGATTTTGATAATTAAATTGATGATAAGACTGAAGGATTTTTTTATCTTATTAACTTTAAGAGAGAGAGAGAGTGAGAGAGTGTGTAATGGCTGGACGAGTGTTTATAGCTGCCATAGCTAAGTAACCACAGAAACTGGTTTTACAAACATATTGTAAGGAATCGCCACTAGAGGATACTGTTCTGTTTTTTATAGTTTTTGTTTTGCAGACTCAGTTTCCCAGAAGGCACCTCGGGAAGCACACCTGAACCGAGGCAGGTCATTAAATCTTCAATAAATAGCTGATTAGTCTGGGAAACTGGGTCGAGCATTGAACGTTTGTACGTAATGTCGGTTAAGTGGGCATTTTGTTTTTTTGTGTATTGTCTTTCTTTGATTATATGTTGGTTTATTTTATATTGTTATTTTTGTAGTTCATGTTATCCCATAACTACTAAGCATTTTCACAGGCTAAATGTATTTATGGTGTTCTAGTGTGTGTGGAGCTGATTCGGTGTTGAGTCATGTTGTGTTGTGTGTGAGAGAATAGGTAAGTAGTGAGCCTTTATGTGTCCCTTGGCCTAGCTTTCGAGTGTCCCTTGGCCTAGCTTTCGAGTGTCCCTTGGCCTAGCCTTCGAGTGTCCCTTAGCCTAGCCTTCGAGGGTCCCTTAGCCTAGCCTTCGAGGGTCCCTTAGCCTAGCCTTCGAGGGTCCCTTAGCCTAGCCTTCGAGGGTCCCTTAGCCTAGCCTTCGAGGGTCCCTTAGCCTAGCCTTCGACGGTCCCTTAGCCTAGCCTTCGAGCCCAATACAAACATTTATGTAAAAAAAAAAAAACAATTAATGGCTAAATCTTCTGAAAGGTACAAATTAGGATGATTTTAAAACTAATTATAATGTGTAGTTATTGGGGCAACTCCGGGGTTTGCTCTGGATAAAAACAGGTTTTGTTTAAGAGAGATGCAAACTGGAGAACGGCAGCTTGTTCATATTGTATTGTATATTTCTTCTTCTTTTGTTGTTTAATGGCGGTCGAAATCCAGTACATTAAATGACTGCCACCTATAGGTCTCAGCTGGTCTGTCCTGACTAGACGTTCTTTCAGAACAATTAACGCATCCATGAGTAAAAGAAAGAATGTATCGAGTTAAAAGCCTTATTAAGTATCCAGTACAGGAACTTCAAAGGATCTCTAGCTGTAATATTAGAGAACACGTGTGTAATCTGAGCTCACATTACAAACCGCTTCATTATAAACTTCACTAATGTTCAGTGTTCACTGTCAGCGTTACTAATGCATGATGGGTAAAATACAAGAGTTATTACTCTGAAGATTAGTTATTTTTACAATGTGTTAAGTTGCAGTCGTGTACAGAACCTGGATCAACTGATATTTTTTATTTCACTGATTAGTCTGTAATAAATAATTTTTTACGTTGAATGAAATAATCACGTTCACACCTCGGCTTCAGTCGTTATATTAATGAGATTCATTTCCTACAGTAAGTGTAAGACCTGACAGGAGTGCTCACTCTGAAAACACGTGGTACAGGGAAGCTAATCTTAACATGCCTGGACTTGTCCTTTTAACACACACAAACACACAGACTGTGCAGGAGTAAAACCTGCCGCAGATACACAGGAAATAAACTCGATCTGTCCAGTTAGAGCCAGACAGGCAATTATCTCCTGGTGAAAAGGTCAGATTATTCTCACACACACACACACACACACACACACCCACGAGCAAGACTTTACAAACACCGCCCGGTCCGTGCATCACACATGAGCGACGTGGCGCCATGGAGATGATAGAGTTATTCCAGATGGACAAAGGAGTTTAATGTATGATGAGACTCTTTAAAACATAAAAACATATATCTTGCTACTGGTAGCATGGACCAAAAAAAAAAAACAATCTAATATCCACCTTTACATAAACATTATGTTCCAATAAACAATATAGAACAACATAGGTGGAAATTAATGAATGACATTTACTCGCATTACTGTAATTGAATAGATTTTTTGCGTACTTCTACTTTTTAAAGTAGTTTTTAAAATCTGTAAATTTACTTTTACTTAAGTATGTTTTGTTTAAAGTATTGTACTTCACTACATTTTTACAAATCATATTCGCTACTAAGTAAAAAATAAATGAATGAAAATTAAAAATAATATAAATAATACAACAGGGAAGGAAAGAAATTGCACCCCAGAAACCACTGCACTGATGGAGAACAAACGCGCTAAATCCACAAGAACGAGGGAGACGGACAAAACAGATGCCAGTGATGCAGAACCAGCTGAAAGTGAAATGCCAACAAATTCTTATGAAGCAAACCCCTGGTTATATTTAAGCGACCACTTTGATTTCAAGCACAACAAAGAGAACAGATTTATTATGCAAGGGTGTTCCATCCCCCATCCCACTCTCGCAGGTAAAAAAATATATAACTCAGTAACTTTTACTCTGAGTAAATTTTTTATGAGCTACTTTTTACTTTTACTTGAGTAGATTTTTTTAGTAGGGTAACTTTACTTGTACTTCAGTAAAAGTTCAGTAAAGTAACAGTACTTTTACTTAAGTACAAAATTTTATTACTCTTTCCACCTCTGTTGAACAAATAGTAAACACTTACAGATTGACATGGGAACACCAATCCTCAATCTTAGGACCCTCAGCTTCAGACAGGTGAGCATGAGGAGACCACTGCTTCCTCTCCACTAACTCACACTATCTACCTGAATCAATAATCTACTAGTAGCATAGCGCCCCCTAATGGTAAGGAATAATGTGGTACATAAATGTAACACAAACAAGTGGTGTTAAATTTGCAAGATTGTGTGTGTGTGTGTGTGTGTGTGTGTAAATTTGCAGGATTGTGTGTGTGTGTGTGTGTGTGTGTGTGTGTGTGTGTGTGTGTGTGTGTGTGTGTGTTAAATTTGCAGGATTGTGCGTGTGTGTGTGTGTGTGTGTGTGTGTGTTAAATTTGCAGGATTGTGCATGTGTGTGTGTGTGTGTGTGTGTGTGTGTGTGTGTTAAATTTGCAGGATTGTGCGTGTGTGGGTGTGTGTGTGTGTGTGTGTTAAATTTGCAGGATTGTGCATGTGTGTGTGTGTGTGTGTGTGTGTGTGTGTGTGTTAAATTTGCAGGATTGTGTGTGTGTGTTTGTGTGTTAAATTTGCAGGATTGTGTGTGTTTGTGTGTGTGTGTGTGTGTGTGTGCGCGTGTGTTAAATTTGCAGGATTGTGTGTGTGTGTGTGTGTGTGTGTGTGTTAAATTTGCAGGATTGTGTGTGTGTTAAATTTGCAGGATTGTAGGTGTGTGTGTGAAATTTGCAGGATTGTGTGTGTGTGTGTGTGTGTGTGTGTGTGTGTGTGTGTGTGTGTGTGTGTGTGTGTGTGTGTGTGTGTGTGTGATTAGAGAAGATAAATCATCGGTCCACCAGTTGTTTCTTCTCTCCAGCTGCAGTGAGGTGAGGGGACAAGCTGCAGGTCAGAGCAGAGCAGAACACATTTCAGAAACGTTTCTGTGGTTCTACACAAAAAGTCCTTCTGTCTCACAGCATCGGAGTCTGATGGAGAGATCGTCCTTTCAGTCTGTCTGTCTGTCTGTCTTGCTGTTGGAGTCTGATGGAAGGATCGGTCCTGTACTGCCCAAGAATCATTTCAATCTTTAATCCAGACTCTCAATTAGTTTTCTTCTCTTGCTAAAGTCAAATGTGGCTCCATCAGAGCAGCTGGAGGAACAACATCCACATCGCCAAGTCCAGATCCAGGGATAATAAAGAGAATCAGACAGAGAGAATCAGATAGAGATGGATATAGACAATCGAAGATAAATAAAAAGACAGAATCAGAGAGAATCAGACAAAAGAAAGAATGAGATTATCAAGGATTAGATGAGAGAGAATCATACAAAAAAGAGATCAGATTACAGAGAGAATTAGATGGCAGAAAGACTCATATGAGAGAGAGAAATAGATGAGAGAAATAATCAGATTAAAAGGATCAGACAAGATCGAGAATCAGGTTAAGAGAATCAGACGATAGAGAATCAGACAGTAAACCTCAGCAGTGTGTTGGTTGGTTGTTTTGAGAGATCAGTGACTAACATTCACTCTGCTGTTTCATGATTGGTCACAGTGCTTATTGTTCCTGTGTGTGTGTGTGTGTGTGTGTGTGTGTGTGTGTGTGTGTGTGTGTGTGTGTGTGTGTGTGTGTGTGTGAGAGAGAGAGGGATGAGGGAACCGGTCATTCCAAACTTTTAATTGAAACCAATGAAGACTAATCACGTCAGACTTCTCCCTGCAGTCGTTACATTAATTAGAGTCATTTCAAAGTTTGCGACGTGAACGGAAATTTTATACACGTGGTGATAACGCTTCAGGGTGCAGTCACTGTTAATTGTTATTCTTAATTCATTTATTTGTTGTTTTTTTAGTAGTAGTATGAAACTTAATTAGTTATTAGTTTCTCCTAATTGCAATTTCATTTAAATAATAGAATAAAAATTAAACGTGGGTAATGAGGAGTCGTGCTGCAGAAATGAACGTTGTCTCCACCTCACCGCTGTCCATGGTGCTGATCATTAGCACTGCAGCTGTCAGTACAGTCTGGTCTAACCTCATCACCCTCCATATCCTGTCACCTAATAACAAATCTATTCACCATCACACTCACTTACAACTTGACCTTTGACCCTTCATGGTGTATTAGCCAATAAAGAGCAATAAACCTCTGTGAAAAGAGTGCAGCGTTAGGAATGACTCTCAGGAGGAGGTAGAGGACAGAGAACAAGGGAATTCCTTCTGACTCAATCTTTAAAGCAACAGAGAAGCTGAGCAGCGACACAAGAGTTCGTTCATTTCGCCAAAGAATATTTCATCAGAAAGTCGATTCATTCATTCATTCATTCATTTTCTGTACTGCTTAATCCTGTGTTCAGGGTCGCGGGGGACCTGGAGCCTATCCCAGGGGACTTCGGGCACTAGGCGGGGTACACCCTGGACAGGGTGCCAATCTCGATTCATTCAGACTCATAAATCTCATATATCAGAAGTCCAAATATTTCAGCAAAATTATTCAGACCTCATATTTCACCTCTGAGTCGCTCCACACCCACGAAACGAACGGACAAAACAAAAGAAAGAACGAAACGAAGGACAAAACAAACGTTTTGTCAGTTTGTGTAATAAAAGACACATACAGGTATAATGTGACCTTATAGACACATTGACACTATAGTACATAAGCATGAAATATGTCTGAAATGTTTCGGAATAAGCTGTTATTGGTGTTCATGTAAGTTTATTAAATCTGATAAAAGAGCTTCTGTATATTTTAAGTAGCAACGTGTACTTTAAAAAATAAAATAATAAAGGATGTGTGACGGTTAAACCTGTTAAACTTCATATACGGAGCGGTATTTATACAGTATATAAATCAGCTATCAGTAAGTGAGTATAGCATTATGTAGCTTTATAAACTCTAAAAGTCATCAGCCTTGTGAGTCCTTGTTGTTGTTATTTTGCTAAATGTTTGAGCAAAGATTATGTAATATTCACCTCAAAACCATCCATTTGTGAGAATTTGTCTTTCTGGTTTCATCGCTCTTTCACAGATGTGCAGATTGTGTGAGCAGAAGAAAACCTTGAGGACGTGCACTAAATCTTTGAGTTTTTGCATCGTTATTGTTGTAACACGACCTTCATCATACAGGAGACATCATTAAATAAAAACTCTCTCTTAATGACTCACAGAATCACAATAAATACGTCTGTTAGACATGGGCTCTTTAAAGAAATGATACAAAGAGGTAAAAGGACAGACAGAAAGAAAGAAAGAAAGAAAGAAGAAAGAAAGAAAGAAAGAAAGAAAGAAAAAGCCCTGAACAACTGTGCAATTGTATAGTTTTGTATTGTTATTGTTGTAAAACAATCTCCAGTGTGCAAATGTTATTAATTAAAAATAGCCTTCTCTCTCTCTCTCTCTCTCTCTCTCTCTCTCATTCACACACGCAGCCTGTGTGTGATGTCTCATCATTCTCGTGCCTTTCAGAACTCACTTTTTTTTATATTTTATTTTTTTCTTTCACATTGATGTTTCAGTATATTTCAGAACACGCACACACACACAAATTCTTTACAAAAAGGGATTATTTAGTTCTGTCAGTGTCAGTGTGAAACAGTGAGCCGTCATTAGCTGTAACACACACACAGCTCTGATGTTTCCGACGTGCATCGATCTCGCGCTGGCCAGTGGCTCGAGGCCAAATCAGTGCGGTAAGTAAATGACATCGCTCACACACACACACACACACACACACACACACAGTCTGCCGTAAAGTGCACTGATAAAACATGTGGTCAGTGACGAGGTACTCTCTCTTTCTCTCTCTCTCTCTCTCTCTCTCTCTCTCACACACACACACACACACACACACACTCATTAGGGGTGAAAGCTAATTAATTACTTGTCTGTTACATTTCCCTGGGCTCCTGTAAACGAGTCCACGTGTTCATCATGCGAGTCATTGAGGACGTGGAGCTTACAATTCACATCAGCCTTATTATGCCTCTGTGACGTGAGACCACGTTAGACAGGAACTACAGCATCCTTCTCGTTACAGTCAGTGATTAATATGGAATAATTAGAATTATTGCCCGAGAGTGAACAAGGTGTTAGGGCTTTTTCTACATTAGAGGTCAGAGGTCAAGCTGTACAGAAGAGTAATGGTTAATTGATTTCTGTAATTTGAAAGAAGATCAAATATTTTTAGAACACTTTGTTGTGACACGACCTAGGTCGAGCTGCAACAAGAAAAGGAAAAAAATTATAAATAACTAAACAGAGCGTGAGTGTGTTCACTTGGTGTTTGTTCATGAAGTGAAATTATGCTTCTCCGGAAGTGTGCACCAGCTTCAGAACCTGACACAACCAAAATAGTGACGTACCTAAGTCGTGTCTGTCTCCACTGTTTGTGTGCTCTGTCTGGTTCTACCGCCTGACTCTACTGTCTGTGTGCTCTGTATGGTTCTACTGTCTGAATCCACTGTCTGTGTGCTCTGTCTGGTTCTACTGTCTGACTCTACTATCTGTGTGCTCTCTCTGGTTCTACTGTCTGACTCTCCTGTCTGTGTGCTCTGTCTACTTCTAGTGTCTGGTTCTACTGTCTGTGTGATCTGTCTGGTTCTATTGTATGTGTGCTCTGTCTGGTTCTATTGTATGTGTGCTCTGTCTGGTTCTACTGTCTGTGTGCTCTGTCTGGTTCTACTGTCTGAGTCTACTGTCTGTGTGCTCTGTCTGGTTCTACTGTCTGGTCCTACTGTCTGAGTCTACTGTGTTATGCTTATATCTAAATCCTCTGTCTGAGTCTACTGTGCCCACCCTCTAAGGTCACTGTCTGAGTCTACTGTACTGAAAATCAGATAAGAACTAAGTTAAAAAGACAGACAGGCAGCAAGATAGACAGAAAAAAATACAGACAGACAGACAGACAGTTAAAGACAGAGTTATGTGTTGGAGTGGGAATTCTGCAGGAGTTTATTATAAGGAGTTTAATCTTTAATCTTTAATGAGATGATAATTAAAAATTATAATTAAACAGTCAATTCAGGTGTGTGTGTGTGTGTGTGTGTGTGTGTGTGTGTGGTGTGTGTGTGTGTGCGTGTGCGCGTGCCTGTGTGCGTGCGTGTGTGTTAGCACAGTGCAGTGATGTATTTCATGTACTGTACATTTGCATGAACAGTGTATTTTCAGTGAAAGAACCCTGCAAGACTTTAGTCTAGGAGATAAACTTCAGCTATAGCACCGTCAGCTCACCTGGAGCTCTGCACACACACAGACACACAAACTAACACACACACACACACACACACACACACACACACACACACACACACACAATGCAGCTTCATTACACACATTCAGCTTTAATTTTAATCAGTTTTCTCGTCCTGATGAAAGAGAAATAAAGAGTTGTGTGATTATAATCAGCAGCAGCTGAGATTCTGCACTTGGTCCTGAGATCAGCCTCGGGGTCTGAGTGATGACAACACCATATAAAATATACACACAAATACACAACACACAAATAAACAACACACACACACACACTTGTGTAAATAAAACAGGAAAAGGTGAGAATTTAATTCATTATTAATTTCTCACAGTCGAGTCCTTGTGAGACCTTAAACTGTTTATTGGTACACAGACATGCGTACACACACACACACACACGCACAAAACCTTAGCCTTGTGCTACTCTAAAGCTACGATGCTACGTATCATCGCTAAGTGAGTAGCCTCCTGTGTTACTGACACCCTGATACACAAAACTACAGAATAAAATAATAAATATGAATTAAAATATAATTTTAACCCGCAGTTTTTTTCTTCCTTCTCTTAATCTCTCTGTCCATCTTTCCTTTGTTTTCCCCTTAAACACTGAGTCACTTCTGTCAGTCCAGACTTTAGGCCACGCCCCCTACCTGTCAGCCTGTACAGGCAGATGTGTTCGAGTGTGTAGTGTTTATTCATGATAATTATTGTGGCCTGAAATTAAATTGTATTAGATTGATTAGATAAATAAGTGTGTTTAATAGAAGACATTAGTGAGTCTCACACTGAGAGCTGAGCTTTAAATCCCTCAGCTCTCTCTCTCAGGTGTTTCCCTGTGATAATACTCCATCATTTATTATCCTGGAGTTCAGCCGACAGCGTGATCACCGCTTTTCTCTAATCTTCCACTAAACACTGGGGTTTGATCGTCTTTTGACTGGAGTGTTTGTGTGTGTGTGTGTGTGTGTGTGTGTGTGTGTGTGTGTGTGTGTGTGTGTGTGTGTGTTTGTGTGTGTGTGGACACATGGCTGTATTTTCCCAAAGCGAGCATCGAGACGTTATAACATTACTGAGAACGACATCGATGCAACAAAATCAAATCAGACATTTCTCAGCGTGGAGAGAAACAGGAAATAAAAGCAGAAACCACGTTCACTCCGACGTCACACGGAACAAACGATCGACTTCATCACTTACGGTAACACACTTTTCTTCAGTCATCTGGTGTGTGTGTGTGTGTGTGTGTGTGTGTAGGTGTGTGTGTGTCCTTTCACAGCTCAACCTGTGTGTTTATGGTGAAGCTGTGGGGTTGTGTTTAGTCCTTTCCTGCTGTGTTGCGAGACTGATCATTATTAAAAGTGCTATACAAATACAATTTAATTGAATTGAGTTGTGTGTGTGTGTGTGTGTGTGTGTGTGTGTGTGTCTGAGGGTGAACAGTACGATGAGACCTGTGTGTTAAGGGAAGTGTAACATCATAAAGAATCAGGATGAGAAGCGCTAAAGTAGTTATCACAGCATTCTTCTTAGATTTCTAAATTATTTTATCTATTTCAACATAAATAAAAATAATAAAAAATAAACAATCTCTTTATTTTTGTCTATTTAAACAAAAACAAATGAGAAAAAAGTCCTGATTCCTAAAAGTAATGGCACCCCTACAATGTCCAGGAACCTATACAGTACATCAAGACTATAAGTACAAGTGATAGTATTTTATCGATCTATCGATCTATCTATACAGTAACACTAATATATAGTATATATAAAGTATGTAGCGTAAAAGTATACTACAGTTCAAAACCTTATTAAATACAACAAGTGTAGGAATGCTAGCATTAATCTGTTAAACAGCATCTCTGACTTGTGGAAGAGACGCATCTGTCTGTGTGAACTGTACACAAAATCATCCACCAACACCATTACAGACACATTGCATTACCTTGCACATTACAGGAATTCAGCTGTTTGGGTCATTAAAGGAGTTCCTGGGAGGCCGGCATTACCGACGTGAAGCAGGCAGTCTGCGAAAACTTTCTCCCTTGATGGTGTCCAAGCTCTAGTGAAACACTGGGATAAGTGTGTTAGTCTAGTAGGGGATTATACAGAGAAATAAAGGAAGTTTTTACTCTCAGAGCTGTGTTCAAAAGTCACGCTTTGACCTGAATGCACCTGCTAGCCAAAAACAATATTTTTATAATTTCTGATATAAAAGCTTCATTTTATTCTGTATCTTTCCGTGTCCTCATATCATCCTTCGGTCCCTGCAAATCATCACGTCTGCTGTTGTTTACTGCGCATCATGATTCAGAGCTGTTTTCCCAAAAAGCCGTTCACGCTGAAAGGAGCGATAACAAACGGAGATTGATTGACTCGGCACATCGAGAGGCCAGGTGTCGCTACGAATCCTTCACACACTGCATTTAAATGCTAATCACTCTGATGCACGTCCGGGATAAACCCTCACACACACACACACACACACACACACACACACACACACACACAGAATGACATGAATACAACTTCCAATGCAAACAAATAAAAACAGCACAAAAGAGAATAATATTATTAAATCGCAGTGAAATCAAAGAGCTCATTAGAATTAACAACCGTAAATAGATAACCGATAATCTCAATACACATCCATGCGTTACGTCAGTGTTTAGGCCACATGAGGAAAGTTCCCAGTGTTCAGAGTCGGGTTAAGCAGCTGCTAATGTGAGTCTCACATCTCTGAGGTTGCAAGATTGTTCTTAATGAATCTTCACTTTATTAGAGATCGCTAAGTAAAGATAATCGATATGTGATGCTTCGTAAAGATTTTTAATGCTATTTAAAACTAACAGTGTGAAAAACACACAGCCCTGACTCTCTCGCACAGTCTCTTTAACTTTATTTTACTCTCCAATATGAATGACACTGACAGACTTAGTTGTAAAAGTGCTTTAAAGGACACCTATTATAAAAAACTAAATATGAGAATAAAGAGCGCCCTCATGTTTTTTTTCTTTATTTTTTCCATTTTGTCCATTTTGAACAGTCTTCAGACTTCCTGACTAATGTGATGTCATTCCAGGCAACTTTTGTTATAAAGAGTTATAACATGACACCTTTACAGTACATGATATTTAACTCTGGACGCTTTCAGACCAAACCTTATCGTGTTCTATATATTTTTCTGACTCTAATAATCTGGTTCTCATCCTCACAACTTCACTCGAGGTAACTCGTATTGATTTCAGGGTTCTTTTGATCTCCTGAGTTCTGGCTCGAGGGAAATCAAATAAGAGAGACGATGACCATCAGCTGCTCCTCTAACCTTTAATAAACTGACAACAAAAAGATCAGAAGAAACTGATCGGAATCAAATTTCACCTTTAAAGACACTTTACACTGACCGTTACTCCAAAGTCCAGCTAATTACTTTTACATGCTCTTTATTTAATTACTATCGAAATAACATCTCATGAAGACCTTTAAGGTCACAGCTTGGTGTATAAAATCTGTGATTGGTGTCTAATCTGTTATCATTTCTCTAGTAGAACTTCATTCACAGGGAGTACACTGCATGATCTACTGATAATAAACAGATAAAAGAAGTAATGAAAAGTTTCAGTGGAAGGAGACTCCAGTGTCAGCACTGTGCAACAGTCAGAAGTCGAGCTGTAACTTTAGGTTTTCCCACCTCTTCAGGACAGAATTTGTGCTTCTTTGAGATTCTGAGTGACATGACAAGCTGTGAATTCTTTGGCTTATTAACTTAGAGAGAGAGAATAAAGTGAGGCTGGTGAGAGAACGAGTGTTTATACAGTAGCTGCTATAATATAGGTGCAAACAGGAATTTACTTTACCAATGTTAAATATCGGCGCGGTGGTGTAGTGGTTAGCACTGTCGCCTTGCACCTCCAGGGTCTGGGTTCGATTCCCCGGCCAGGCTCGATTCCCGTCTCTGTGTGCATGGAGTTTGCATGTTCTCCCCGTGCTTGGTGGGTTTCCTCCGGGTACTCCGGTTTCCTCCCACAGTCCAAAGATATGCAGGTTAGGCTAATTGGCGTTCCTAAAATTGCCCGTAGTTGGGTGTGTGATTGTGTGTATGTGTGTGTGCCCTGCGATGGATTGGCACCCTGTCCAGGGTGTACCCCGCCTAGTGCCCGAAGTCTCCTGGGATAGGCTCCAGGTCCCCTGCGACCCTGAACACAGGATTAAGCGGTATAGAAAATGAATGAATGAATGTTAAATATAGCGTCAAACATCAAAAATTTAAGTTTGAGACGTTGAAGGTACGTGTTATTAATTTGCTGTGGTATAAAACAGAATAGAAAAATATGTGACATTATAGGAAAACCATAAACTGCATTTCTTTAGATTTGTGATGCCGGAATTACAGAATGAATTCTGAAAGTAAACACATGAAAATTTATTTGAATCCCTAAGAAACCCAAACCAAATTTCAGTCCCAGTTGGAAATGAAGCAATTAAACATGTTAATGGGTTTAACATCTGATGTTAACTCCAAGTGTTATCCTCACTCCTGTTCTCAGCCAGAAACACACACAGTCATATTACTGAAAGAAAAAAAAA
Source organism: Channallabes apus (assembly GCA_030522415.1). Classification (NCBI taxonomy): domain Eukaryota; kingdom Metazoa; phylum Chordata; class Actinopteri; order Siluriformes; family Clariidae; genus Channallabes; species Channallabes apus. The sequence continues at coordinate 43,905,982 of CM060106.1, forward strand.
CACATACACAGAACTGTTCTAGATTCAAATAACTGCTAAACACATTTAAGAGTGATCTACTTTTAAACACGCTCCTTAACCACATGTTCAGCCTCTCATTAGCGACACAGCTGCCGTCCCCGCCACGCTTATCCTCTGATGTCATCACGCCGATATCATTTCAGAGCTCAGTGTATAAAAACTCCATTTCTCAGTAAACAAAGTTCCAAATGAGTGAGATCTCATCAATAAATGCGTAATGAAATTTTCAGCCTGTTTTTGTCTCTGCAAGCCACCAAGCAGCACGGCCAAATAACGACAGAGAGAGAGAGAGAGAGAGAAAGAGAGAGGGAGTGAGAGATAGAGGAAGAGAGAGGGAGGGAGATGGAGAGAGAGAGAAGTAAACAAAACACTTGCTGTGACCTGATTTGAATGCAGATTGCTTATTTTCACTCCACACTAATTCCTGAATTCATGGAGCTTGCACAAACTGAACATTATTTAGATAGATAGATAGATAGATAGATAGATAGATAGATAGATAGATAGATAGATAGATAGATAGATCGACCGATCGATCGATCGATCTGTCTGTCTCTATATCCGCCTGTTTATCTGTCTATCAACAGAAGAATGTCAGTAATAAATGCAGGAAGAGGTTTGGTAGTCTAAGGAGGTCCAAACTCTGCAATAGTAAACCAACTTTCTTATTAATGTGTAAAATTATACAGTACCTTAGAAATAATATGTACAGACAGACAGACGAAGAGATAAATATGTAGATGGCAAGGATTCGAGGCTTCAACCTTTGTATGGCTTAACCCTAAATCTGTACAATTCATTCTGAGTTTTCTGAATGTAACGCAGGGTTAAAATTATGCACACATCAAACCTAATATTTGGTTGAACGTTCCTTAGCAAGTCATCATCAAGCTTCTGGCAGAATGCTGGTTGGACATCTGATCTCTCTTCTTGGTTGAATTAATAGAACATTTAAACACAATGCACAAATTGTCAAAAGGTCTGGAGCCCCAAAAGCTGAAAGTTATCCTGCTTTCTGCACTCTGCAACCAGGGTCATTGTCCTGTTCAAACATTCAATTCTGCCAAAGTTTCAACCATCTAGCTAATGATTTGTGATTCTGCTGAAGAATTCTGAGCTTCTCCTCCTTCTTCATGATTCCAGCCACTTTCTGCAGTACATTGGTTCCACTGGCAGCCAGAACAGCCCCAGAGGCTGTAAATTATTAAGGTAAACCTATGCTGACCTGTAACTGTGTACTGTAAACTTGTAAACCTGTGCTTTACATCTGTAAATGTGTTCTGCACATCTGTGCTGTAAATGTGTGCTGCAAGCCTATAAATGTGTGGGCTAGAAAGCTTTAAATCTGTAAATGTTTACTGTAAATCTGTAAATGTTTACTGTAAATCTGTACAGTAAAGCTGTAAATCTTTCATATTACACTGTTACACTGTACTGTAAATCAAATCAAATCAAATCAATTTTTATTTGTCACATACACAGTCATACACAGTATAATATGCAGTGAAATGCTTATACGACCGCCAGTGACCTTAAAAAGAAAATAAAAGCTTGTACTGTACGTAAAATAAATAATCAATAAAAAGGAAATACTAAAGAAATAATTTTAACTAGTAAAATTAACTGTACAATAAGGGCATAATAAAATATTGCAAAATATAGAAATATAGGGTAGATAGAGTATATATGTATATAGAATTTAAAGTGTCAGTGGTTGTGCAAATATGCATGAAAGGTGACATGTGCTATTGTCCAGATGTATAAATATTTAATGCAAGTGTGTATGAATGTGTCCATGATTGTCCAGTCAGTGTTGTGTGCTTAAAAGATGTTATTAGTTCTGTGTGGAGGTGTGATTGAGAGACCTTATCGCCTGCGGGAAGAAGCTCCTCCTCAGCCTCTCTGTGTTGGCCTTTAGGGAGCGGAATCGCTTCCCAGATCGCAACAAAGAGAACAGTCCATTACTGGGGTGACTGAGGTCCTTCATGATCTTCCTGGCTTTGGTCCAGCACCGCTTGCTGTAGATCGAGTGCAGGTCAGGGAGCTCAGTGCGGATGATGCGCTCGGCTGATCGCACCACCTTCTGTAGAGCTCGTCTGTCCTGCATGGTGCTGTTCCCGAACCAGGTCGTGATGTTTCCCGTCAGGATGCTCTCTATGGTGCAGGAGTAGAAGTTCCTGAGCACCTTGGAGGGCAGTCTAAAGTCTCTCAAGCGTCTGAGGTGGTACAGACGCTGCCGGGCTTTTTTCACCACGGTGTTGATGTGACAGGACCATGACAGGTCCTGCGTGATGTGAACACCGAGGTATCTGAAGCTGTCCACTCTCTCCACTGGGCTCCTGTTGATGACGGGGGTCTGGTAGTTCCTCTCCTGCTTTGTACTAAAGTCCACTATCAGCTCCTTTGTCTTACTGACGTTCAGGAGGAGATTGTTCCTCTGGCACCAGTTCTCCAGATTTCCAATCTCCTCTAGGTAGTCCGACTCATCATTGTTGGTGATCAGTCCGACCACGACGGTGTCGTCAGCAAACTTGATGATGGAGGTGGAGTTGGTAGTGGCCACGCAGTCGTGGGTGTACAAAGAGTACAGCAGGGGGCTCAGAACACAACCCTGGGGGGCTCCAGTGCTGAGAGTGAGTGTAGCTGAGACATGTCCGCCCATCCTTACTGCCTGTGGTCTGCCAGTCAGAAAATTGGAGATCCACTGACATATAGATGAGCTGAGTCCCAGGTGCTCCAGCTTGGTGGTGAGTGTGGAGGGAATTATGGTATTAAAAGCAGAGCTGTTGTCGATGAAGAGCATTTTAACATAATTCCCTTTCCTAGTGTCCAGGTGAGTGAGTGATGTGTGGAGGAGATGAGAGATTGCATCGTCTGTGGAGTGGTTCTGACGGTATGCAAACTGTAGTGGGTCCAGTGGGTCGGGTAGTGAAGAAATGATGAAGTCTCTGATAAGGCGTTCAAAGCACTTCATCACTACTGAGGTGAGGGCTACAGGGCGATAGTCATTGAGGGAAGCAGGATGTGGTTTCTTCGGGACAGGAACAATGATGGACTCTTTGAAGCATGTGGGGATCACCGACTGAGATAGAGAGATGTTGAATATCTCAGTGAACACAGGTGCTAGCTGGTCTGCGCAGGCTCTGAGGATACAGCCTGAGATGCCGTCTGGTCCTGCTGCTTTCCTGGTGTTCACTCTCCTGAAGGCTCTCCTCACGTCGTGCTCGGAGATGATGAGCGCGTTCCCGGTGCTGGCAGTGTCTTCCTGTCTGCAGCCGTTAGCGCCGCTAGCATTATCGCCGTTAGCATTAGCGCCATTAGCGCCGTTAGCATTAGCATCGGTAGCGTCTTTAGCTGCAGCCTCGAAGCGAGCATAGAAGGTGTTGAGCTCGTCTTCCAGAGTAGCGTCCGCGTTCGTCATACCGGATGTTGGTGCTTTATAATCCGTTATTGTTCTCAGTCCCTGCCACAGGCTCCTAGAGTCACTCTGTTGAAGCTGTGACTCTAGTTTTCTCCCGTAGCGCTGCTTCGCCTCTTTCACCGCTTTCCGCACGTTATAGGACGCAGCCTTGTACGGTTCCATGTCCCCCGACGCAAGTCCCCAATAAATCCCACAACCGCTTGCGTAAACACACTGACGTCATCATCGGAGCTGTTTCTGAACATGTCCCAGTCTGCGTCATCGAGTGCGTCCTGTAACGCGGCCTCCCTCTGAACCGGAACTTCCTGTTTCAGCCTTTGTTTATATTTTAGCATGAGGAAGATGGCGGCGTGGTCGGATTTACCAAACGCTGGACGAGATTGTGCCTTGTAACTGTCTTTGATCGTAGTATAACAATGGTCCAGTGTCCTTTCGCCCCTGGTGGGGCAGGTGATGTGCTGATAAAAGTTCGGCGCTGCGCGTTTGAGGTTGGCACTATTAAAATCTCCCGCCACAATGAGCGCAGCGTCCCGGTGCTTTGTCTGGTGCTGTGTGAGCGCCTCATGAAGCTCGCATAAGGCAGTGTCAGTGCCCGCTTCTGGTGGTATGTAAACGGCACTGATTATGACCGATGTGAACTCCCGTGGAAGATAAAAAGGACGACACATGATGGACAGTAGTTCCAGGTTTGGTGTGCAGGAGCGTGTAAGAGGAACAACGCTCGCGCTGTTGCAACAGCTGTTGTTCACCATTAAGCACACGCCGCCTCCCCTTGACTTCCCCGAGTCCCGCGTCCTGTCCATGCGGTGAACCGAGAAGAACTCGGCTGGTTGTATGGCGTGGTCTGGCACTGCTGGGTTCAGCCATGTCTCGGTGAAGCAGAGGAGATTGCAGTCCCGAATGTCTCTCTGGAACTTTATCCTGGCCCTGAGGTCATCGAGTTTGTTTTCCAGTGACTGGACGTTGGCGAGCAGGATGCTAGGCAGAGGTGTGCGGTGTGCACGGGTTCTCAGCCGGTTCCTCACGCCAGCTCGTCGCCCTCGAGGCCTCCGCTTCGCGTCGCGTCCATTGTTCTCCCTCAGGATCTCACTCGGCCAGCTCGGATCCGGAGTTAAAAACGTCGAATTGTGAGTACATTGTATACCAATAGAAACAAGAGTGTCTCTATCATACCTATTGTACTCAATGGTGATGATTTTGCCGATTTCAAAACACTGAAAACTAACCTAAAGAACAAAAACAAAGAAAAGGTGGTCGGAGCAGTCGTGACGGCAGCCGACCTCACCGGCGCCATCTTCAATAAATGTATTACATCAAATCTTTAAATTTATAAAGCTACAACGTAAAGATTTTTTACTGTCCTGTAACTGGCAAATGTGCATTTTAAATCTGGAAACCTGTCACTCAAAAATATAACTCGTTGTATGAACATAATTAAATAATGGAAAGAATTTCCACCTGATTTAATGTATGGAGCGATATCGCGGACAATATTCATTTGCAATGGAGTTTGCATGTTCTCCCCGTGCTTGGTGGGTTTCCTCCGGGTACTCCGGTTTCCTCCCACAGTCCAAAGATATGCAGGTTAGGCTAATTGGCGTTCCTAAATTGCCCGTAGTGTGTGATTGGGTGTGTGAGTGTGTGTATGTGTGTGTGCCCTGCGATGGATTGGCACCCTGTCCAGGGTGTACCCCACCTAGTGCCCGAAGTCTCCTGGGATAGGCTCCAGGTCCCCCGCGACCCTGAACACAGGATTAAGCGGTATAGAAAATCAATGAATGAATATGACAGGTTCATGACGTGTAAGACCTGGGAAATACAAATGCAAATGGACTTTGCTTTTTCATTTGAAATTTGGCAGTCAGTGTGCGCTCGCAAAGGCGAAACAGCAAACGGTAATGCAAAGTTTGCAATTGCATTTGAATTATGGCACACTTTACATATGGCAAACGCAATTGCAAATGCAATTTGCAATTGCATTTGAATATTGTCCGCGATATCGCTCCATATTAATGGCTTTTGTTCAGCATTAAGCAATTTTGTTGACCCAACTTAATGTTTTTAGGTTCGGTCAAAGTAATGTTATTACAGTAGGTTCATTTAACTTATTTACTACAGCTGCATCCAACATAATTTAATATTCATTCATTTTCTGTACCACTTTATCCTTATATACAGGGTCGCGGGGGCCTGGAGCCTATCCCAGGAAACTTAGGGCACAAGGCGGGGTACACCCTGGACAGGGTGCCAATCCATCGCAGGGCACACACACATACTCACATACACACACTCATTCACACACTACGGGCAATTTGGAATGTCAATTAACCTAACCTACATGTCTTTGGATTGTGGGAGGAAACCGGAGTACCCGGAGGAAACCCACCAAGCACGGGGAGAACATGCAAACTCCATGCACACAGAGACGGGAATCGAGCCTGGCCGGGGAATCGAACCCGGACCCTGGCGGTGCAAGGCGACAGTGCTAACCACTACACCACCGTGCCGCCCATAATTTAATACTGTTAACATAAATGAATAGGGTTGGTACAACAAATGTTTCAGTTGTAAATTAAGTTGATCCAACTCAAGTAAATTAAAATTTCAAGCCCTGGTCAACAGAATTCTGTGAAGGAAGGAAACAGACAAACGGGAAAAAATGGATATTTTTACTTTACACCAGGAGCAACTTACAAATGAGGTCTCAATTTGAAAAGATGTACAAAACATAAAATACCACAAATAAGTATTAATAAAAAAAAAACACCAACAGAAACGTTTTGTACTGTATAACTAACTGTACGTTATGACTTTTAAATATGACCGTTAGATCCGGTTGGTCAGGAAACTCTTGAAGTCAGATGCAGACACACTTTCAGTCACAAACTCCTGTGAAAAAATACAGAGATAGATATTCAATTAAAATTCATGATACTTAATTTAGCAAATGAACAATATTTATACTTTGTTCCTCTCGCTTCACAACTCATGAGAACAGACCAAAACCAGAACCGAACCGCAGATTAAGCACGCGCATATAACCGTCGGTATTTTAAGTGTGATTAAAAATACAAGAAATAACTTAAACCAAAATAACGTGACTAAACATCGCTAAACAACAGGGGGGTGTTCTTCGTACATCGCTTGAAAGATCCGGGATGAATTGACACATCTAAGATGAGATCATCGTGCTAATTAAGACCTGGCTAAGTTGGTTCTTCGAGCACACCTGTTGTTGATGATTAGTATGGCTCGATTGAGTTGTCTAGGATTATTGCGCGTTCGTGCGCTGGTTTAAAAGGCGATATGCATCGACAGTAGAAACACTGATCACAAGCCCTTTGATTGGTTGACGAAATGACAAAAGAACGAGCTAAATTTTTTTGTAACACCTGTTATGCGCTGAAATGCTCCCCCCCACGTGTTATGCGCTGAAATGCTTCCCTGCCATGGATCCCCCCCTCCCC
>CM060106.1:43917890-43965390 GCA_030522415.1 Channallabes apus
TCGTTTGTTTCATTCAGTTGAAGTAAATGACTCACTTCATTACAGTGAGTGATTCTGATTCATTCATCTTAGTAACATATTGATAGAAATTTAATTATTCATTAATATTAACACTTACTTGTTTTTTAACGAGTCACTAAGATAAATGAATCAGAACCACTCACTGTAATGTTACTTCAACTGAACAAAACGAACGACTCGGTTCCTGGTAGTAATGATTCTGATTTATTTTTCTGAACTTAACCAGTGACTCATTTCATGTCAGAATCTATTAATGAACCACTGAGCCTTTAATTTTATATAGTTTACATTATATTTTTATTATTGTTTTTAAGTCATATTTGCAAGCTGTTTCTGCCTGAATCATGACCATGATGCTCTCTCTCTGTCAGAACTAACCTCGGAAGATCAGAAGATGTAGCTTAGCGGTTAGCCGTTTGTTGCGTGAATGGTAAACCCAAACGCGGAGAAAACACGAGTAGGCAGGATAATCACGCTCTTTGAACTAAGGACTCTCACGATAGGGGAGCAAGGGAAAGACACAATCTAACCCGCGTCCTAGAAATACACACTCAATCAGGAAGCAAACCAAAAACCATAGGTGAAGTGATGAAGGGTTTTAACTGCGATGTATGGAAAACCGGGTGGATCCGGAGCGCCGCAGGCAGCTGGAGCCGGTAGGTGACAGGGTTAATCCGTAAATTGATGCGGCATGGTCCGATGAATCTTGGGGATAACTTCCTTGATTCGGTGTGCAGATGAAGGTTTCTAGTAGATAGCCATACCTTGTCACCTACGTGGTACAAACGTCCCGGGGGGTGTCGACGGCGATGTTGGGTGGCGTAGCTGATGTTGGCGCGTTGGATAGCGAGGTTGGATGGTGCCACAGCCGTCGACACCTACGGACCAACTGTTGGGCCGATGGCACATCAACCTCCGGTTCTTGATGATTGAACATCAGAGGTTGGAAAACATGGCAAACCTCAAATGGGCTTAGGTTGGTGGCTGAGGAGACATGGAGGTTGTGGGAGAGTTCGGCCCATTTGAGGTAGCGGGCCCAGGAGCTCTGGCGATCCGAAACAAAGCACCTCAGGTAGCGCTCCAGCTGTTGGTTGGTCCGTTCCGTCTGACCATTAGTCTGGGGATGGTACCCTGATGAGAGACTACAGGTGGAATTGATCAGACGGCAGAAGGCCTTCCAGAACCGGAAGGACGATGTCCTTTGGGAACCCATGCAGTCGGACTACGTGTTCCAGTATCAGCTCCGCGTTGTTTTTTACTGATGGGAGTCCGGTCAGGGCCACCAGGTGCACGGCCTTGGAGAACCGATCAACGATGGTTAGGATGGTGTTTTTCCCTTCTGATGCCAGCAGGCCCGTGATGAAGTCCAGGGCGATGTGCGTCCAGGGCCGACGGGGAACTGGGAGTGGTTGGAGTTCTCCGGGTGTAGGTTGGTTAGTGTCCTTGGCCCTGGCACACACCGGGCACACCTGGACGAACTCGACGGTGTCTTTCCGAATGGAGGGCCACCAGAACGCCCGTACGATGAACGTGAGGGTCCGTCGGGCTCCTGGATGTCTGGCGATGGTGGACAAGTGACCCCACTGGAGAACTTCCGTTCTTAGGTGTTGTGGCACGTAGAATCGTCCAGGCGGCACGCCTGCCTGTTCGGTCTCGGTAGCCTGTGCCTGGCGGACCCTAGTTTCCAAGTCCCAGTGGAGAGGTGCGATGATGCGGGATGGAGGAATGACAGGCACAGGGTCCGTCCGGGGGAGGTCGTCCTCATGTTGTCGTGATAGGGCGTCGGCCTTGGTGTTCTTCGACCCCGGGCGATACGACAGATGGAAATTATATTGTTCAAAAAAGAGTGCCCACCGTGCCTGTCGTGGATTGAGTTGTTTGAGCCTCTTGATGGTGATCAGATTCTGGTGATCGGTCCAGACGATGAACGGTTTACTGGCGCCCTGGAGCCAGTGATGCCATTCCTCCAAAGCCCACCTTATGCCCAACAGCTCGCGGTCCCCTACCCCATATCGCTGCTGAGTGGGATCATTTGGAGAAGAAACTGCAGGGGTGCAGTTTCTGGTCTGGACCTCGCTGAGAGAGAACGGTGCCGGCGCCCACATCCGACGCGTCCACCTCCACAACGAAGGGTTTGTTGGCATCAGGGTGTAGAAGGATGGGGGCGGTGGTGAATCGGTGGCAGAGGTCTTTGAATGCAGAAATGGCAGCTGGAGTGAGTAGAAATTGATGAGATGAGGGCCTGGTCAATGTGGTTAGTGGAGCTGCAACTGTACTGTAGCCCCGGATAAAGCGACGATAGAAATTCGCAAACCCGAGAAACCGTTGAAGCTGTTTGAGTGTCCTGGGTAGGGGCCAGTGACGTACAACCTCAAGCTTCTGCGGATCCATGGCCACACCCTGGGGCGAGATGACAAAACCCAGGAACGTGGTGGAGTGCTTGTGAAAAGCACATTTTTCCAGCTTGCAGTACAGTTGGTGAGCGAGCAATCTCTTTAAAACAGCCCGTATATGATGGATATGTTCTTCAACGTTGTGAGAGTATATTAGGATGTCGTCCAAGTAGACAAACACCCATCGGCCCAGCATGTCCCTGAGGACGTCATTTATAAATTGCTGGAAGGCCGAGGGTGCATTGCAGAGTCCGAATGGGATGACTAGGCTCTCATAGTGTCCCGTGGGTGTGATAAAAGCAGTCTTCCACTCATCACCCTCTCTGATACGCACCAAGTTGTAGGCACTCCGGAGGTCCAACTTTGTGAACACGGTGGCACCAGAGAGGGCGTCCAGGGATGAGTTGGTGAGTGGTAATGGGTGTCGGTTTTTAATGGTGATGTTATTTATAGTTATAGTCGACACATGGGCGAAGTTCACCACCTTTCTTGCCCTTTGAGTGTGGCTGGAAGTTCTCGCCCGGCGAGCTCATCTTTAATGCGTGAAGCCAGTCCCTCGTAGAAGGACGTCCGGAGAGCGGCTTCTCCCCAGTTGATCTGTATGGCGAGGTTTAGGAATTCAGCAGTGTACCGGCTCACGGACGATCCTCCCTGCCGCAGGTGATAAAGTTTGGTGTCGGTCTCCACCTCGCCCGCTGGGTGTTCGAAAATCAGCTTGAGTTGGCGGGTGAATTCGTTGTAAGAATGGGCGGTGTCAGAATCTGATCTGATGACTGCCGTGGCCCACTCAGTTGCCTGCCCGGATAGCAACGAGACCAGGAGAGCGATGCGTAGCCGATCGGTGGAGTACTTGGTGGAGTTGAACTCGAACACCAGATTCAGCGCTGTCAAATGACTGAGCGTTGTACTATGGTTTGTTTACTCCTTTTATACTTCCTGGTTCACGACCGCATTACTTCCGGGTCCTAGTGCCGGCCACGGACCGAGTGTGCATGACACTCTCTCTCTATCTCCCATTCAGCAGGTCAAAGTTTGACTCACTGAGTCTTTTGTCATGACAGAAGTTCACTCCTGTGATATGTAGCAGGTCAGTGAATCAATGAATCATTTGGTTATAAAATAGGAATTGCTCTTCTGACAAAAATGTTGTTTGTTCATGACTCAGGGTCACTCCTGCATCATTTAACACCTGAATCTGAAGACTATGAATTTAGTCTTGATTGGTTTCCGTGTTCACACTCCAGGTCTGTGTTCAGTTCATTGAGTTCAGGTGCGTCTGGTCAGTTCATAATGAGTACAGCTTTTTAAGAGCCACAGTCATGAGTTTCTTTGTCTTGTGTTTTAATTGTTTTCCTATTGCTGTTAGTTTAGTTTTTCCTGCACTTGCTAATTTAAAAAAATTCATTAGATTTCATTAGATCTATTTTTGGGATTGTTATAAAAATATCAAATATAAAACACAAAAAAGTGGCTAAAATCAGATTTTAAAAAATTATTTCATCATTTCATCTTTAAGAATGAGTTAGAATGTCCATACAGTTAACTCAAAAGCATTTTCACTTGCAATGCCATTACAGCAGGTTTAATATCAGCTGTTAAACCAATGGTATCTATCTAACTTAATCCAAGATCAAATAATCCAAAATTGTCTTAAACTAACAGTGATCACGCTGAAAAAGTAAAACCTAGAAATTTGCACACAGTTACTCAGTAACTAACAACATTCTGCCCATCTGCCCACTATTACCCCTACCAAATCCCCCAACCCAACAAACTCAACCCCCCTCCCTTCCCACACACACACACACACACACACACACACACAATCAGTGTATCGATCTCACCAGTGTGATGTTGAAGGTCATGTGAAGAACAATTGCCTAACCTCCATCACCACCTCAATTTAATGATGAAGCTCTGAGATGTTAAAGATGGCTTTCGATTGATTTCCAGGGCACACACACACACACACACACACAAAGAGCAGACAGGAACATATTGATGTTAAAGCACTTCATTAGCCGTCATTAGAGACACACTGACATTATTGTCCTGAGGCTTTAATATGAAACCTATAATATACTGTGGAATATAAACCCCTTTGTGTGGCACTGTTCCAGGAAAATAATCAACAGTGCCATGGTGTCATGAAGCTGACAGTTACAGAGTGTGGAGACTCCTTCCATACATGTTACACAAACAATATAAATATCAGTGATTGTCCCTTTTAAATGTCCCTGTGAATGATCTATTACTATAGCAAGGCTGAGGCATGAGAACGGGCGTATTGAAGATTTCTATTAGAGATTGTGATCTAAAACACTATTTATCAAATTCATTGAATATCTCCTCACATCCTGCCTTCTTTGTGTGGCCTGAAAAAAAATATTTGCGTGTAACGGCTATGAGGTTGTAAAGGAGAAATTAACAATGCGGTTCAGACCAGACCACATAACATCATCCCAGCCAATCAGCAACAGGGGGCGTGTCCATGCTCATGCACAGGGGGAGGGCAGAGGAGGAGGCGGATGGCGGTGTAATGTGTAATGCTTTATGTACTGCTCAGGCACCTGTAGACAGGAAGTCAAAAGAATTTCTCGAACAGCCAAAGAGGAAATGAGAGAAAGATAGAGAGAAAGAGACGTAAACATGGTGGAGCATTTTAACAGTGGTCCACTCCACCAATCAGTCACCTGTTATGATGTTAGCTATAGAACTTTTGTATCTGATGTTAAGACACCTGTCTGTGATAGCCCCGCTCACTTCTGTACAGTATTTTGGTGCCAAAACCCACATTTACAACCAATCACAGAAATGCATCTGATAACATTAGTATTGATATTTACCTTAATAAAGTCGTTCTGAATTGCCTCTGAACCGCAGCTTCAACACGTGTGTTCTAACAGGCAGGACATGGATAATACCAAAGTATACATATGGATAATACCAAATTGTCACGAACTAACCGGGATGATCAGAATGAGGATCGTGCTATCTGTCACGAACAAACCGGGATGATCAGATAGCTTTAGCAGTTAGCCCTGTAGCGTGAATGGTAAACCCAAACGCGGATAAACACGAGCGGGCAGGATAATCACGCGATTTGCTATAAGGACTCTCACACTCAATGAGCAAAGGAAAGACACAATCTAACCCTAGTCCTATAAACACACACTCAGTCTGAAAAGATAGCCAAGAAAGTGAGTACTCACAGATACGGGAACGATTCCGAAAAGACCTGGGCATAACTCAATGACAGAGCGATGTGTGGCGCCATCTTGTTTCCTTTTATGCTTTCAGGTTCGCGACCGTCTTACTTCCGGGTCCTAGTGTCGGTCGCGGCTGAGTGTGCATGACAGTACCCCCCCGTCCAGGACCGACTCCGGACGGTCCAGGGGTGGAGGATACCCAGTGACGGTAGTCCCTAATGAGCCCGGAGATGAGGATGAAGCGAGCTGGAAACCAGGACCGCTCCTCGGGGCCGTAGCCCTCCCAGTCGACCAGATACTGGGTGCCCCTGCCCCTACGGTGTAGGCGGGACCGCCGTCAATGATTCGGGGAGGGGGAGCAGAGGGGGTGGGTGGAACCATGGGTGAGGGGGTGAATGGTTTCAGCTGTGAGGTGTGGAAGACAGGGTGGATCCGGAGCGCCGCAGGCAGCTGGAGCTGGTAGGTGACAGGGTTGATCCTGAGGGTGATGCGGTATGGCCCGATAAACCTTGGTGATAATTTTTTGGACTCTGTGTGAAGGTGGAGGTTTTTGGTTGATAGCCACACTTTGTCACCTACGTGGTACAATCGTCCCGGGGGGTGCCGGCGGCGACGTAGTTGGCGTTGGTGAGTCGGATGGCGAGGTTGGCTTGGTGCCATAGCCGCCGGCACCAGCGAACCAACTGTTGGGCCGATGGTACGTCAACCTCCGGTTCCTGGTGGGTGAACATCGGAGGCTGGAAACCATAGCACACCTCAAATGGGCTCAGGTTGGTGGCTGAGGAGACATGGACGTTATGAGATAACTCGGCCCACTTGAGGTAGCGGGCCCAGGAGCGCTGGCAGTCCGACACAAAACATCTTAGGTAGCGCTTCAACTGTTGGTTGGCTTGCTCCGTCTGACCGTTCGTCTGAGGGTGGTAACCAGAAGACAAACTGCAGGACGAATCGATCAGACGGCAGAAGGCCTTCCAGAACCGGGCGGTGAACTGGGGACCTCTGTCCGAGACGATGTCCTTTGGGAACCCATGCAATCGGACTACGTGTTCCAAAATCAGCTCGGCTGTCTCTTTCGCTGACGGGAGTCCGGCGAGGGCCACCAGGTGCACTGCCTTGGAGAAGCGGTCCACAATGGTCAGGATGACGTCTTTTCCATCTGAATCCGGCAGGCCCGTGATGAAGTCTACGGCAATGTGGGACCAGGGTCGACGGGGAACTGGGAGTGGTTGGAGTTCCCCTGGAGTTGGTTGGTTAATGTCCTTCGCCCTGGCGCACATTCGGCACACCCGAACGAACTCGGTTATCTCCCTCCTCATTGAGGGCCACCAGAAGGCCCGGCCGATGAAGGTGGTGGTTCTCCTGCTTCCTTGGTGTCTTGCGACGGGTGACGAATGGCCCCACTGGAGGACCTCAGATCAGAGTCGTTCGGGGACGAAGAGCCGTCCGGGCGGCACACCTTCCGATGCTGGGTCCCTGGTCAGTGCCTGGCGGACCCTCGTTTCCAGGTTCCACTGCAGGGGTGCGATGATGCGGGTGGGTGGAAGGACAGGCACGGGGTCCGCCCGGGGCGTCTCTCGCTCGTGTTGCCGGGAGAGGGCGTCAGCCTTGGTGTTCTTCGACCCCGGGCGGTACGAGAGGTGGAAATTGAATTGTTCGAAGAACAGTGCCCACCGTGCCTGTCGTGGGTTGAACTGCTTCAAACTGCGGATGGTGATCAGGTTTTGGTGATCCGTCCAGACGACGAATGGCTCACTGGCGCCCTGGAGCCAGTGACGCCACTCCTCCAAGGCCCACTTTATGCCCAGCAGTTCACGGTCCCCTACACCGTATCGCTGCTGAGTGGGGTTAAACTTTTTGGAGTAGAAGCCACATGGGTGCAGCTTCTGGTCTGGACCTCGTTGGGAGAGAACAGCGCCGGCGCCCACCTCCGACGCGTCCACCTCCACAACGAACGGTTGGCTGGCATCTGGATGAAGCAGGATGGGTGCGGTGGTGAACAGATGACAGAGTCGATGAAAAGCTGAGATGGCGGTAGGGTCGAGTTGGAAGGAATGGTTGGAGAGCCTGGTAAGTGCAGTGAGCGGTGCTGCAACTGTACTGTAGCCCCGGATAAAGCGACGATAAAAGTTCGCAAACCCGAGAAAGCGTTGGAGCTGTTTGAATGTCCTGGGTAGGGGCCAGTGACGTACAACCTCCAGCTTCTGCGGGTCCATGGCCACACCCTGGGGCGAGATGACAAAACCCAGGAATGTGGTGGAGTGCTCGTGAAAAGCACACTTCTCCAGCTTACAGTACAGCTGGTGGGCGAGCAATCTCTTAAGGACAGCTCGAACGTGTTTGGTGTGTTCAGCGGGGGTACGTGAATGAATTAAAATGTCATCCAGGTAGACAAACACCCATCGGCCTAGCATGTCCCTGAGGACATCGTTGATGATGGCTTGGAAGGCCGAGGGTGCGTTGCAGAGACCAAATGGGATGACCAGGCTCTCATAGTGTCCGGTAGGGGTGATGAAGGCTGTCTTCCACTCATCACCCTCTCTGATGCGCACCAAGTTGTAGGCGCTCCGGAGGTCCAACTTAGTGAACATGGTGGCACCAGAGAGGGCGTCCAGGGCTGAGTTGGTGAGAGGCAGAGGGTGACGATTTCGGATGGTGATCTTATTAAGCCCCCGATAGTCGACACACGGATGAAGTTCGCCCCCTCTCTTCTTTACGAAGAAGAACCCCGCGGCAGCCGGTGAAGAGGAGGGCCTGATGGTGCCATTTCGCAGGGCGTTGGCGACATACTCCTCCATAGCCTGGGTCTCGTTGGTAGAGAGGGAGTAGAGATGGCCGTGGGGGGGGCTGGAGCCTGGCTGGAGTTCGATGGCTAGGTCGTAGGGTCGGTGAGGTGGAAGGTGGCTGGCCCGGCGTTTACAGAACACCTCAGCCAGGTCTCGATACGGTGGAGGAATGGCGTGGATGTCGACGTCGGGGGCCTCGGACTCCCCGGAACACGTCCCAGCCTGGGCCTGTAGGCATAAGTTGGTGCAGGTCGGCCCCCATTGAAGGATCCGGTTCTGAGACCAGGAGATGAGTGGGTCGTGCTGTAAGAGCCAGGGATAGCCGAGGATGATGGGTGGAGAGGAGATGGGTGTGAGGTGAAATTGTATGGACTCCTGATGTTGGCCGAGGACGAGAGTGATGGGTGGAGTCTGCTGGGTGATGGGGCTGGACGAGAGGGGCCGCCCGTCGACTGAGGTGATTCTCACAGGCTGAGATAACACCTCAATCTTTACCCCCAATCCTCTGGCGTACGTTGAGTCAATGAAGTTACCCGCGGCACCGGAATCGATGAACGCAGTACTTCTGACCCATTTGTGGCCAAGGTGGAGGGTTACCTGAACCGTGAGTCGAGTAGCGGTGTTGTCGGTGGTGGCGGAGAGTTGGATGGTACCCGGGGAGTCTCTCCTATCTCTCACCGGCTCTGGGTGTTTCCCGGACGGGACGGGCAGGTGGCTCGGTGGTGCGCTGCTGAGCCGCAATAGGCGCACAGTTCCTCGCGGTAACGTCTCTCGCATTCCGCCACGGTCAGGGAGGCGCGCCCTAGTTGCATGGGTTGCATCTGGAGGGCTAGCTGGATTAGCCCCTCCAGTGTGGCTGGGAGCTCTCGTCCGGCTAGCTCGTCTTTGATGCGATTAGCCAGCCCCTCGAAGTAGGACGTCCGGAGGGCTGCGTCTCCCCAGGAGGTCTGGATGGCGAGGGTCCGGAACTCGGCAGTGTATTTACTCACGGACAGTCCTCCCTGCCGCAGGTGGTAGAGCTTTGTGTCGGTCTCCACCTCGCCCGCGGGATGTTCAAACGTTAGCTTGAGCTGATGGGTGAATTCATTATAGGAGTGCGCAGTGTCTGTGTCTGCACGCAGGACTGCCGTGGCCCACTCTGCTGCCTGCCCTGATAGCAACGAGACGAGGAGTGCAATGTGCAGCCGGTCGGTGGAGTACTTGGTGGCATTGAACTCAAACACCAATTCCAGCGATGTTAAAAACACACTGCATCTCCCATCCGTGCCATCCCATTTATCTGGAAGAGCTAAAAAAACGTCAGGAGGGGGGTGGTGGTGCGGCGCTGCAACCGCTGCGGCGGGCGGGCGGGCCACTAGCCAGCCCATCAACAGCGCCCCGGAGGCTCGCGTTCTCCTGCCTAAGCTCCGCGACCTCGCGGCGCAAGGCCACGATGTCTTGGACACTCCGGCGCAGAGAATCGAGCTCCGCGGTTAGCGTATTGATGAGCAAAGCATGACGGTCAACCACATCGCAGAGGCGGGCGTGATCCGCTGGGTTTACTGCTTTCGGCTCTGTCATTCTGTCACGAACTAACCGGGATGATCAGAATGAGGATCGTGCTATCTGTCACGAACAAACCGGGATGATCAGATAGCTTTAGCAGTTAGCCCTGTAGCGTGAATGGTAAACCCAAACGCGGATAAACACGAGCGGGCAGGATAATCACGCGATTTGCTATAAGGACTCTCACACTCAATGAGCAAAGGAAAGACACAATCTAACCCTAGTCCTATAAACATACACTCAGTCTGAAAAGATAGCCAAGAAAGTGAGTACTCACAGATACGGGAACGATTCCGAAAAGACCTGGGCATAACTCAATGACAGAGCGATGTGCGCCGCCATCTTGTTTCCTAGTGTCAGTCGCGGCTGAGTGTGCATGACACAAATACCTTCTAGTCTACACCAAAGACATGGAGAGAAGGCAGAAGTGGATCATGTCATATCACATTATGATAAATCAAACTTAAACTCATAATTAATATCCTTTTTACCTTCTTCATCTATTTTTACACGCTTGCTGCTCTTCTAAATAAGTTACAAGTTCCACCAGAATGCACTGTATGAAAATAATCACCAGAACAGAAACCATCAGTCACTGGGTTACTGTGTTATTTGCGTGAGAAAGCTTCATGTAATCCAGTAGTTCAGAGCCTGTAGAGACAATATAGTGGATTTATTTAAAATGCTATGCTGGATAACGTTAGGTTGCTTGTTAGCATAGAAATGTTAGTGTTTACCCTTTTGTGTTTGGTTTGGTGGTATTTTATATTAATATTGATCAGCTATCCCAGTTTTCAGCCATTTTGCCAATGAGCATCAATTTGGGGGCGGAGCTTATGGAGGAGAACTGAATGAAGGGGTGTTGTTTTATCACAATCTTTTTTTCTTTTCTTTTCAAATCTTTTATATCCAGGTTATTCCATGCTAATTTTGTATTTAGTGCTGCCGAAGTGTCTGTCTTTATAGAGTACTTCAGGATTTTCTTTCAGTGTTCACGGTCAGAGAGGTGTACAGTGTATCACGCTGCCCTGTTGGAGAGTGACTGTGTTTTTATGTTGTTCTGAGGAGTATAATGTGAGAAAGCATTGAAGTGATGAAGTTAAATCAGCTCTTGGTGCACTCAGACTTTCGGAGCTCATAATTGATAGCTGTCCTCTTCTCTCTGTATCGATCCCCCATTTCAGCCGCTGCCTCAGAAACTCCCTGCCATTTATTCATCAATATACAGCTGCCTCAATCCAGCCACCCCCTACACACACACACACACACACACACACACACACTGAAAAAATAAACGTCTGGTGATTGAAAATGGCTGCTTCACAAGTTTTGCAGTAAGAAGATGGAAAAAAGGGATTGCATGTGGCTCCAGTGCTGACCAGCTCATCGGACCATGTGCAGAAACCCATCAGCTATTGAAAAGCAATCAAATAAGTGTAAATCAGCCTCGTTTAGGGTCGAGGCCCAAACACACACCACCTAAAACCCTTCATATGTCATTTTCCAACCGAGTGGCTGTGTTCCAAAAATAAATAAATAAATCAAGTAAAATCACCTTTATTAATACCTGAACGAAATATGAAGTCATTAACCTTTGAATTAAAGTAGCATTAAGACAGAATGCATTTTTTTTTATATTAATTTAAAAACCCAGAAGCTATTCAAGCCTAATTGATTTATTATGTGCTAGTTACTCAAAGACTCACTTTCCTATTTCTAACAAATGCACATAATGTTAAGAGTAAACATTTTACTTTACATTTTACAGAATATGTGAATGAAGTTGCAAAAATTAATTAATTGAGCATATTATTATTATTATTATTATTATTTGGTCATAGACACAACTGAAAAACAATCATAAAAAGAAGCGATCATGTGTATTTGTACTATTTCTTTGTCTTTGTGACCCAGTTTCTCACTGGTTCATGCATTTAGATGTTACTTTAGTGCATGCTACAGTAATTACCATTAAAGTACGGTGTTGTGCAAAAATCTTGACCCCCTCTCATTTCTTTCTATGTTACTCCAAAGCTCCAGACTTTCCTGCCTGTGTACTGTACTCCTGAATAATAGTTCTCCACACTTTCTGAAAGACTTTTCCATCTCTCATTTATTTTCAATCCGGTCCCTGTATCTGAGCAGTTTTAGACGAATGTTTTTTTTTTGTTTGCTATGATTTAAGAATTAACAAAAACACACAATAGTGAGAAACAGGTACAGATGATGACATGATTGGGCCATTATATATAGTGTTTATAAGTTACTTTGGGTATAGTTACAGTGGTTACAAAATCGGAATAACCATCCCGCCGCGTATACCGCCGTTTAAAGGCAACAGCGGCCAAAATAAATCAGTTGCATTTCAAAGTCATTCGTAAAATGGCGGCCAGGTGGCGCAAAGTGACATTTTCATTGATCGCAGTAAATACAACAGTGATGGTAATTTCCACAACAAACATGAAAAATCTGAACCAGAGCTATTGATGTGTACTGTACAATAATGAGTAAAAAAAAATTATAGTAGATTTATTAACTGAAATAAATGACAATATTTTTCAAGAGAATTTTCAAGCCCCACTCATCAACCAAATTATTAAATATCTTCTTAAATATCATTAAACTAATTTTCAGGTGTTCTATATTTTTATAATGGTGTCAAGAATGTGTTTGTGTTTCTGCCCCTACTGTACCATTTTAATGTTTAAATCAATACTGGATGTTGATAATACAACCCGAATTCTGGAAAAGTTAGGAAATTTTTAAAACTTGAATAAAACTAAAAGACCAACAGAGGGCTGAAAAAGCAAGACATTTTTGAAAAGATTCAGCTAGGAAAACGTCTCGGGTTACTTTGCTGTAACCCTGTTCCCTGAAATGGCGGGAACGAGATGCTGCGTGAAAACGCTATGGGAACTATTTTGTCATGTTGCCGGTTGTGAAGCATGTGTGCAAACACGCCAAATTTTTGGCTATATATAACCTCGGTCAGGTGACGTCATCTGATTAGACGCAGGTGGAGGTTATAAATACCAGTGAGCCGGCAACAAACCTCAGATTAATTTGCCTGAACGGACGTCCGGTCACGTGGTAGTGCGGCATTCGGATGCAGCATTTCGTTCCCGCCTTTTCAGGGAACAGGGTTACAGCAAAGTAACCCGAGATGTTCCCTTTCAAAGGCTTTTACTCGATGCTGCGTGAAAACGCTATGGGAACGAGAATACCAACGCCGCCGCACTACAAGTGTCTGGACCCCAGGTTGTGTAGCATGTGCGCACAAAGCCAGGAAGTCTCAGATTCATGTCTGGGAAGCTGACTCGAGGACTCGTGAGCCCGGAGTGGCATGGACATCCAGACTATAAAATCTTACAAATGTAATGAGAGAGGTAATGGCCATAAGAAGAACCATCTTGAGAGTCAGAAGCTTGTCGGGCGCTGACTCTAGTGGTTCAAAAGGAGTGTCGATTAGACTTTTGAGCATGATAGATAAATCCCATGAAGGAGCCGTGACTCTAGTGGGTGGCCTCAACCGTTTAGCTTCACGAATGAAACGGGCAACTAAAGGGTGATTTCACACAGTAACCCCTTCAGTCACAACGTGGCAGGCTGAAATAGCGGCCACGTACGTTCTGAGGGTACTAGGGCACAAGCCCGAGGACAATTTCTCTTGCAGGAATTCCAGCACTGAAACGATTTGGCAGTGGACTGGGTCCACCTGCTTTTCCATGCACCAGCTCTCGAAGACCTTCCATTTGAAGGCATAAATCCTTCTAGTGGAGGGAGCCCTAGCACTTAGGATGGTGTCAATTACGCCGGCTGAAAGGCCGACTCAATTGGTCCCGTTCAGGGGCCAAGCGTGAAGGTTCCAGAGCTCGGGCCGGGGATGAAATATTGTCCCCTGCGCCTAAGATAGAAGATCCCTCCTCACTGGAATCATCCAAGGTGAGCCATAGAGGAGCGATATTATCTCTGAGAACCATACTCGGGCCGGCCAATGGGGCGCTATCAATAAGAGGCACAAACCGTGTTGACGGACCCTCGCCAGGACTCCCGGGAGCAGAGCTACCGGAGGGTACGCATAGAGGCGTAAATTGGGCCACGTATGGGCCATCGTGTCCAGACCCAGGGGAGCTGGATGAGTCAGAGAGTAGTAGAGGGGACATTGTGCAGTCTCATGGGAGGCAAAGAGGTCCACTTCTGCTGTAAAGAATCTCTCCCAGATTTGAGTGACTACTTCGGGGTGGAGTTTCCATTCCCCGTGATTCACAGCTGGTCTGGACAGAAAGTCTGCTCCCACATTCCTGTATCCTGGAATGTGAATCGCCCTGAGGGACAGGAACTTGTCCTGAGCCCAGAGCAGAACCTGATGTGCTAGCTCGTTCAAGCGTCGCGAATGCAGGCCGCCCTGGCGTAGGAGACTACCGATGTGCTGTCCACCCGCACTAGGACATGGTAGCCTCTCAGCTGCTGGAGGAAATGCTGTAGAGCTAAAAATAGAGCCATCATTTCGAGGCAATTGCCATGCGAAAAGGTGGCCTCTCCAGATCCCTTGGGCTGGATGGCCATCCAAGTCCGCGCCCCAGTCGGTAAGGGAAGCGTCTGTCGTTAGCATTTTGCGACGACAAGACGGACCTAAAATGGGACCCAAGGTGAGAAACCGGGGTCTGAACCACATAGAAAGGGTACGAAGTCCTTTGCGCGTAACCCTTATGACCAAATCCCCGAAGGCGGCTTCGGGGATTTGTTCTCGTGTGAACTCCCCTGGCTCTTAGCCACAGCTGAAAAGCTCTCATGTGCAGGAGACCCAAAGGTATCACCGTGGATGCAGCTGCCATGAGGCCTAAACATTTTTGTAAGTGATGTACAGTCACTTCTTGGTCCAGCCTGATTTCCTTCAGAGAGTTGTTTATGGATTCGACGCGAGCAGGAGACAGATGTGCCTGCATAGCGATCGAATTCCACCTGACGTCCAAGTAGGTTGTCACCTGTGGCGGAAAGAGAACGCTTTTCATGGCGTTGAGTCTCAATCCCAGCGAATGAAGATGAGCTAGGACAACATCCCGGTGTCGAAGTGCTAGCTGCTGAGACTGCCAGGATTAGCCAGTCCTCTATGTAATTCAGAATGCGGATGCCCTGGAGTCTCAAGGGAGTCAGAACTGCATCCATGCATTTCGTGTATGTGCGGGGTGATAGGGCTAGACTGAATGGAAGACCGAAATTGGTAGGCTTTTCCCCCAAAAGCGAACTTCAGGAACTTCCTGTGCTGTGGCAAAATTTCTATGTGCAAATATGCATCCTTTAAATCTATTGTCACAAACCAATCCTGTGGTTGGATTTGTGAGACAAAAGTTTTTATGGTCAACATTTTGAAGTTGCATTTTTTGAGATAGCGGTTCAAACCGCGAAGATCCATAATTGGACGCAGACCCCCGTCCTTCTTGGGGACCAGGAAGTACTTGGGGACTACAGTACTACGACTGTAGTAGCCTGACTCCATATCTGGAGGGGGAACCTGTTCTATGGCTCCCTTCTGCAGCAGTTTCTGGAGTTCGGAACTCAGAAAATGCGCCCTTTCCGGTATCACGGAAGTGAAGACCACACCGTTGAAACGCGGAGGGCGATATGTAAACTGTATCCTGTATCCTTTCTCTACAGTATTTAAAACCCAGGGGGATATGCCTGGCAGTAGCTTCCACGCTGCCAGCTTCTCCGAAAGGGGTGCAAGTACTTCTACTGGGCTGGGGGGTGTTAGTGGTTCGGTGTCCTGGAATATGGCAGGATGCGACCGAAGGACGTTGTCTGAAACACCAAAGGTGGCAGAAACTGAACATCGATCTCCCGGGGGTGTCCGGGGGGGCATGCTCCTATATGCCCGTCCCCAGGAGGGGGTCACCCTGAGCTCTGCTCTCAGGAACGCTTTTTCGTAAAGAAGACAGAGCGATCTATTCTCTTGGGGGCGGCCTGAGGGGGGCGCCGAGCCGTACCCCAGCCTTACGGGGGGGGTCCGTGGCTACTGACGCTTTCCTTCTGCGCTTCTCGTCTAGCGAGATTCAGATCAGATCGAGGTTGGGTGGCCGATGGCCTCGACCTGGGCACGGCGTGGGAGAAATTTCTCAAAAGCTTGTTCATAAAGCCTAGCCTCTCTAAATCTGGTGGCGACTGTATTAACCGCTTCGCCAAATAGGCCTGAGGGTGAGATTGGAGCATCGAGAAGGAATGCTCGATCTTTGTCCTTAATGCCAGTTAGATTTAGCCAGAGGTGCCTCTCTGCAGAAACCAGGGAGGCCATAGAATGGCCATTAGCACAGGCTTTCTGTTTCGTCGCACGCAGGGACAGATCAGTAGCCCGGCGTAATTCTATGAACGCTTCCTGATTCATATTGCCGCTTGTGCTCAGATCATTCAGCAGGTCAGCCTGGTACGCCTGCAAAACCGCCATGGTGTGCAAGGAAGCACCGGCCTGACCTGCTGCTTGGAACGCCTTCCCTACCAGGGTAGAAGTTGTTCTACACGCCTTGGAGGGAAGGGTCGGTTTCTTTAGTGAGGATGATGTTCCAGGAGCGAGATAGCCCGCGAGCGTCTCCTCAATCTGGGGCATCATCACATAACCTCGTGCCTTTGCATCAACGATGTTCGAATAAAACGAAGTCGAAGGTACAAAGATACGGGAAGAAAAAGGATGTCTCCATGAACGAGATAACTCGTTGTGGAGATCATCAGAAAAGGGGAGAGAGCGGCGTTGTGGCGCCATCCCCTGGCCACCCGACAGAAATATGTCATCTAATTTCGAACGTTTTGGGTGAGCTTGCTCCTGTGGCCAGTCAATGTGTAATCGTTCGACTGCGCGTGTTTTAACCTCAATTAACTCCTCATTCTCTTCATCATCTCTAGAGGATCGTTCTGAGGTAGCTACATCCATATCTACAGAAGCAAGAGAGTGAGTCTCTCCCAAACACTCACGAGAAGCACCGAAGTGCACTCGCGAAGTGGAGGGAGAGAGCGCGTGATCCGGGGAGGGGGCGAGAGAAAGGAGGGACTATGTCTCTCGTGCCTCGGCCAAATCAACCTGTGAGCCCCAGGAGTGCAGAGCAGCTCGTGGCTCCCTAAAGAACGCGAGACGCGCTCGTAGCACCTTCATTTGGAGATTATCACACTGCTCACACTCTCCTTCAAGTCCAAGGATAGCGTGGCTTTCACCCAAACATTCAAAACAGAGGTTATGACTATCGTCTTCAGAAAGATGGTTACCGCACGGGCATGAGACACTAAACTCCGCCATTATATCTGGTGAGTTTTATTGTTTTTTCCTCTCTGTTTAGAATGGCTTTTTTTTTTAAATACTTGCTGCAAACAATGTCAGCATGAAGACAAATGATCTGAGGTTTGTTGCCGGCTCACTGGTTTTTATAACCTCCACCTGCGTCTAATGAGATGACGTCACCTGACCGAGGTTATATATAGCCAAAAATTTGGCGTGTTTGCACACATGCTTCACAACCGGCAACATGACAAAATAGTTCCCATAGCGTTTTCACGCAGCATCGAGTAAAAGCCTTTGAAAGGGAACATGTAGCATCAGGTCTGTAACATGATTAGCTATAAAAGGGACATCTCAGAGATGCAGAATCTCTCAGAAGTAAAGATGGGCAGAGGCTCTCCAATCTGTGAAAGAGTGCGTAAAAAGAATTTAATGTAAAAACAACGTTCCTCAATGTCAAATTGCAAACACTTTGCAAATCTCATCATCTACAGTGTGTAACATTATCAAAAGATTCAGAGAAACTGGAGAAGGGACAAGGCCGAAAACCTTTATTGGATGCCCGTGGTCTTTGGGCCCTCAGACGACACTGCATCACTCATCGGCATGATTGTGACATTGACATTACTAAATGAATGAAAGGACCATCTAACCCAACCCTAACCCTATAACAACAGCATGGCTTCCTGAATTGGCCTGCAGTCCAGATCTTTCTGGACTGCATATAGAGAACATTTGGCGCATCATTAAATGAAAAATGTGTTAAAGATGACCACAAACTCTTCAGCAGGTGGAATCTTATATCAGGCAAGAATGAGACCAAATTCCAACAGCAAAACTTCAGAAACTCATAACCTCAATGCCTAGATGTCTTCAAACTGTTTTGTAAAGAAGAGGAGATGCTACAACATGGTAAACACACACCCATCCCAACTTTTTTGAGACCTGTAACAGGCATCAAATTTAAAATGAGCTAATTTTTCTGCATTCTGTCATTTTTTTTATTTATTTGTTTAAACATTTATGTTCTCTGTTTTATTATGAATAAAATATGTAATTTGAAAGTCTATTTCTTTTTCTCAATAAAAAAAATAATAATTCTGGAATTCGGGATGTATATTAATTTAATTTTCTTCTGCAAAGCCCGGTTTTGATGATGTACAGTAGGAGTCTTTTGATGACCAGAGCTTCCACAGCTGAGCTTCAAATCCCGCTCTTGTAACTTTATTACACACAATTCAAAAATACAAACTCATTAATCTTTTTCTTCATCAGTGTAAAACACGAGGCATAAACAGTGTAAATAATATGTGTTGGATGGATTTATTGTTCATTTTGCCTAAATGTATGTTATTACATTTTGGTCTCTTTGTAATAAATATTATTGATAAAAAAAAATCCCACAAACAAGTAAATTTTTTTATTGTAAAGTTAATTTATTAAATCTTCTCATTTATGCAGCAAAACTGGAAGCATTAATTATTTCTTTTTTTCTGAAGCTGTTCATCTTTATTTATTTTAAATACTTAATAAACTAAACACAAACCTGCTACATGTTTAAAATACCGAAACTAAAGTGAAGGAATGAGCCACAATAACACACGGCTGATATTAATATCACATAAGATAAGGCTATCTTGTATATTAAAAAATATATGATTTTTATTTATATGATAATACGTCCGGATACGAATCCAGCTGTTTATATGATTGTTATCTGCTAAAGATAATAAAAGTTTAATAAAACACAATAAAATACTCACTGATCTTGTGCTGATATTCTTCTACAAATATCTTACAAATATCTTTTGGTTTTAATTTAAAATTTGTTATTTGCTTTTGCTTGTATTTGTTTGTTTATTTTTGAGGCTTAGATATGGACAGAAGCCCAGGTGATGTATGGAATATCCTGAAATTTTGACGATATTGATGGACTGAAACAGAGAAAGAAAAAAGAACTAGTGGTTCTGCGTATAAACCCATAGGTGTGTTTAGATCCTCTTCAGGGATGCTCACACACTCAAACAATGATGATAATAATGCATTATTCTTTTTTAAGATGGGTTTTAGTGCTCTACTGTTACAGAACAGTTCAGTCTGCTTAGAGTTTTAGCTGATGGTTTAATGTCCAGTCATCTTGATGGGGTGACATTACGCTCCAATAGGTGGCAGTATAGCTTACATAATGTTAGGAATAACTGGAGAAGAAGAAGCGGCGATTAAGTTCATGTTCCAGCCGTTGAGTGATTTTTTTTTCCTGCTCTGGTTCATATGGCTGATGTCCAGGAGACAGGAATTACATGAGAAATTAAAACCTGATTGATAGCTGTAAGTGATCGCTGATGTAGCTATAAACCTGCTTTCACGCTGCTGGTCCACTTTAACATATGGTTGCTATATAGTGCTTTACAACTTGTATATATAACTTGTGTCACGGCTGCACTGTAGGGGAGGCAGCTGTCTGATTTCCAAGGTATTGATCCACACGCATCTTAATATAATCCAAGTTTAACATTAATGTCTCATTAACGTCATCAAATCCTGCTAGCTAAAAGACAAGAATGTCTCATTAATAGGCTAAATATTGCTAATATATACAGCTAATTAAATCAGCAGAGGTAATGCTATAATAGTAATTTTCTTATTCTGACAGAGTTTGAGCTTTAGGCTGTATTTATGGTAGATCTGTGGACAGAGAGCTGAACGATTGGAACAAATCTTGACTTTTTCTTTTCTATAGATGGATTTATTAAAGTTTTTTGAGAGAAAACTACAGGATCAGGTCAGGTGAGAGAAGTAAGGTCACAGTGATGTTACCTCCCTGCATTGCCCAGAGCAAACCAACATCCAGCCAGAAACATGTTATCAATCGATATAGACCACTTGCATGGAGACCTTTTATTAATTATAAACTCTCTGTTTGGTTTTTAACTCTCGGTTGACAGCAAAGAGAGAGAGGGAGAGGGAGAGAGCAGGATGGAGAGAGGGGAGAAAGTGAGAAAAACAGCACAAAGAACCAGGACCGCTAAGTACAGCATATTCTGTTTAGCTTTTAAAGAAAAAATAAATGTAGAATGATAATAGAACAAGAGTCAAGTATAGAGCAAAGTATTAATAGCAAAACACTAAGTGTGTTACATTCCATCCAGAGGTCTGATCCTAGAATAAGCCCTACTGTATATATACAGTTTATATATATATATATTCACTCACCAAAAAAAGAAACGTCCTCTGACTTTCAACTGTTTTTACTTTCAGTAAACGTAATGTGTAAATGCAGGTCCTTCTCAAAAAATTTGCATATTGTGATGTTCATTATTTTCTGTAATGTACTGATAAACATTACACTTTCATATATTTTAGATTCATTACACACAACTGAAGTAGTTCAAGCCTTTTATTGTTTAAATATTGATGATTGTGGCATACAGCTCATGAAAACCCCAAATCCCCATCTCAAAAAATTAGCATATCATGAAAAGGTTCTCTAAACGAGCTATTAACCTAATCATCTGAATCAACTAATTAACTCTAAACACCTGCAAAAGATTCCAGAGGCTTTTAAAAACTCCCAGCCTGGTTCATTACTCAAAACCGCAATCATGGGTAAGACTGCCGACCTGACTGCTGTACAGAAGGCCATCATTGACACCCTCAAGCAAGAGGGTAAGACACAGAAAGAAATTTCTGAACGAATAGGCTGTTCCCAGAGTGCTGTATCAAGGCACCTCAGTGGGAAGTATGTGGGAAGGAAAGAGTGTGGGAGAAAATGCTGCACAAGGAGGAGAGGTGACCGGGCCCTGAGGAAGATTGTGGAGAAGGACCGATTCCAGACCTTGGGGGACCTGCGGAAGCAGTGGACTGAGTCTGGAGTAGAAGCATCCAGAGCCATTCAGGCATGTGCAGGAAATTGGCTACAGGTTGCAAATTTTGCATGTAATTCGGAAATCAAGGTGCCAGAGGCTGGAGGAAGACTGGGGAGAGGGAAATGCCAAAATGCCTGAAGTCCAGTGTCAAGTACCCACAGTCAGTGATGTCAGCTGCTGGTGTTGGTCCACTGTGTTTTATCAAGGGCAGGGTCAATGCAGCTAGCTACTGTATCAGGAGATTTTGGAGCACTTCATGCTTCCATCTGCTGAAAAGCTTTATGGAGATGAAGATTTCATTTTTCAGCACGACCTGGCACCTGCCAAAACACAGTGCCAAAACCACTGGTAAATGGTTTACTGACCATGGTATTACTGTGCTCAATTGGCCTGCCAACTCTCCTGACCTGAACCCCAGAGAGAATCTGTGGGATATTGTGAAGAGAAAGTTGAGAGACACAAGACACAATAATCTGCAAAAGGATTCCCGACCAAGTATTGAGTGCATAACTGAACATAACTTTTATTGGTCAGATGAAATATGCTAATTTTTTGAGTATTTTGGGTTTTCATGAGCTGTATGCCACAATCATCAATATTAAAACAATAAAAGGCTTGAACTACTTCAGTTGTGTGTAATGAATCTAAAATATATGAAAGTCTAATGTTTATCAGTACATTACAGAAAATTATGAACTTTATCACAATATGCAAATTTTTTGAGAAGGACCTACAGTGGTGTGAAAAACTATTTGCCCCTTCCTGATTTCTTATTCTTTTGCATGTTTGTCACACTTAAATGTTTCTGCTCATCAAAAACCGTTAACTATTAGTCAAAGATAACATAATTGAACACAAAATGCAGTTTTTAAATGAAGGTTTACGTTATTAAGGAAGAAAAAAAACTCCAAATCTACATGGCCCTGTGTGAAAAAGTGATTGCCCCCCTTGTTAAAAAATAACTTAACTGTGGTTTATCACAACTTAGTTCAATTTCTGTAGTCACCCCCAGGCCTGATTACTGCCACACCTGTTTCAATCAAGAAATCACTTAAATAGGAGCTACCTGACACAGAGAAGTAGACCAAAAGCACCTCAAAAGCTAGACATCATGCCAAGATCCAAAGAAATTCAGGAACAAATGAGAACAAAAGTAATTGAGATCTATCAGTCTGGTAAAGGTTATAAAGCCATTTCTAAAGTTTTGGGACTCCAGCGAACCACAGTGACAGCCATTATCCACAAATGGCAAAAACATGGAACAGTGGTGAACCTTCCCAGGAGTGGCCGGCCGACCAAAATTACCCCAAGAGCGCAGAGACAACTCATCCGAGAGGCCACAAAAGACCCCAGGACAACATCTAAAGAACTGCAGGCCTCACTTGCCTCAATTAAGGTCAGTGTTCACGACTCCACCATAAGAAAGAGACTGGGCAAAAACGGCCTGCATGGCAGATTTCCAAGGCGCAAACCACTTTTAAGCAAAAAGAACATTAAGGCTCGTCTCAATTTTGGTAAAAAACATCTCAATGATTGCCAAGACTTTTGGGAAAATACCCTGTGGACCGACGAGACAAAAGTTGAACTGTGTTTGGAAGGTGCGTGTCCCGTTACATCTGGCGTAAAAGTAACACAGCATTTCAGAAAAAGAACATCATACCAACAGTAAAATATGGTGGTGGTAGTGTGATGGTCTGGGGTTGTTTTGCTGCTTCAGGACCTGGAAGGCTTGCTGTGATAGATGGAACCATGAATTCTATTGTCTACCAAAAAATCCTGAAGGAGAATGTCCGGCCATCTGTTCGTCAACTCAAGCTGAAGCGATCTTGGGTGCTGCTGCAGGACAATGACCCAAAACACACCAGCAAATCCACGTCTGAATGGCTGATGAAAAACAAAATTAAGACTTTGGAGTGGCCTAGTCAAAGTCCTGACCTGAATCCTATTGAGATGTTGTGGCATGACCTTAAAAAGGCGGTTCATGCTAGAAAACCCTCAAATAAAGCTGAATTACAACAATTCTGCAAAGATGAGTGGGCCAAAATTCCTCCAGAGCGCTGTAAAAGACTCGCTGCAAGTTATCGCAGACGCTTGTTTGCAGTTATTGCTGCTAAGGGAGGCCCAACTAGTTATTAGGTTCAGGGGGCAATTACTTTTTCACACAGGGCCATGTAGGTTTGGATTTTTTTCTCCCTAAATAATAAAACCCCTCATTTAAAAACTGCATTTTGTGTTTACTTGTGTTATCTTTGACTAATAGTTAAATGTGTTTGATGATCAGAAACATTTTGTGTGACAAACATGCAAAAGAATAAGAAATCAGGAGGGGGGCAAATAGTTTTTCACACCACTGTATATTTGTATGAACACTAAAAGAGTCAACACCATAAGACATAAACTAAAAATGTTTCACAATGTGTCCCTGAATGAAGGGAGGCTCAAAATCAAAAGTACCAGTCAGTATCTCGTGTGGCCACCAGCTGCTTGAAGTACTGCAGTGCATCTCCTCCTCATGGACTGGACCAGATTTGTCAGTTCTTGCTGTGAGATGGAGTGATTGTGTGTTCCTGGTGTGACTCGGGCAGTTGTTGTGGCCATCCTGTACCTGTCACGCAGGTGTGATATTCGGATGTATCCATCCTGTGCAGGTGTTGTTACACGAGGTCTTCCACTGCAAGGATGATCAGCTGTCCTTCCTGTCTCCCTGTAGCGCTGTCTTAGGCGTCTCACAGTGCGGACATGGCAGTTTATTGCCCTAGCCACATCAGCAGTCCTCATGCCTCCCTGCAGCATGCCTAATGCACGTTAATGCACGGTCAGATGAGCAGGGACCCTGGGCATCTTTCTTTGGGTGTTTTTCAGTCGGTAGACAAGTCTCTTTAGTGTCCTGTGTTTTTAGAACTGTGACCTTAAATGCCTACTTTCTGTAAGCTGTTAAGGTCTTAACGACCATTCGACAGGTGCATGTTAATTAATTGGGTAGCTCAGTGGTTAAGGCATTGGACTACGGTTCGGAAGATCCCAGGTTCAAACCCCACAACCACCAAGTTGCCACTGTTGGGCCCTTGAGCAAGGCCCTTAACCCTCAACTGGTCAGATGTGTAATGAGATAAAAAAAATAATCTAAGTCGCTCTGGATAAGAGTGTCTGCTAAATGTAAATGTAATTGATTATGGTTAATTGAACATGCATGGAAAACATTGTTTAAACGATTTACAATGAAGATCTGTAAAGTTTTTTGGATTTTTACAACATTATTGTTGAAATACACAGTCCTGAAAAGGACTTTTTTTGCTGAGTATATATATATACAGTGGTGTGAAAAAATATTTGCCCCCTTCCTGATTTCTTATTCTTTTGCATGTTTGTCGCACTTAAATGTTTCTGCTCATCAAAAACTGTTAACTATTAGTCAAAGATAACATAATTGAACACAAAATGCAGTTTTTAAATGAAGGTTTACGTTATTAAGGGAGAAAAAAAACTCCAAATCTACATGGCCCTGTGTGAAATAGTGATTGCCCCCGTTGTTAAAAAATAACTTAACTGTGGTTTATCACACCTAAGTTCAATTTCTGTAGTCACCCCAGGCCTGATTACTGCCACACCTGTTTCAATCAAGAAATCACTTAAATAGGAGCTACCTGACACAGAGAAGTAGACCAAACGCACCTCAAAAGCTAGACATCATGCCAAGATCCAAAGAAATTCAGGAACAAATGAGAACAAAAGTAATTGAGATCTATCAGTCTGGTAAAGGTTATAAAGCCATTTCTAAAGCTTTGGGACTCCAGCGAACCACAGTGACAGCCATTATCCACAAATGGCAAAAACATGGAACAGTGGTGAACCTTCCCAGGAGTGGCTGGCCGACCGAAATTACCCCAAGAGTGCAGAGACAACTCATCCAAGAGGCCACAAAAGACCCCAGGACAACATCTAAAGAACTGCAGGCCTCACTTGCCTCAATTAAGGTCAGTGTTCACGACTCCACCATAAGAAAGAGACTGGGCAAAAACGGCCTGCATGGCGGATTTCCAAGGCGCAAACCACTTTTAAGCGAAAAGAACATTAAGGCTCGTCTCAATTTTGCTAAAAAACATCTCAATGATTGCCAAGACTTTTGGGAAAATACCTTGTGGACCGACGAGACAAAAGTTGAACTTTTTGGAAGGTGCGTGTCCCGTTACATCTGGCGTAAAAGTAACACAGCATTTCAGAAAAAGAACATCATACCAACAGTAAATTATGGTGGTGGTAGTGTTATGGTCTGGGGTTGTTTTGCTGCTTCAGGACCTGGAAGGCTTGCTGTGATAGATGGAACCATGAATTCTACTGTCTACCAAAAAATCCTGAAGGAGAATGTCCGGCCATCTGTTCGTCAACTCAAGCTGAAGCGATCTTCGGTGCTGCAGCAGGACAATGACCCAAAACACACCAGCAAATCCACCTCTGAATGGCTGAAGAAAAACAAAATGAAGACTTTGGAGTGGCCTAGTCAAAGTCCTGACCTGAATCCTATTGAGATGTTGTGGCATGACCTTAAAAAGGCGGTTCATGCTAGAAAACCCTCAAATAAAGCTGAATTACGACAATTCTGCAAAGATGAGTGGGCCAAAATTCCTCCAGAGCGCTGTAAAAGACTTGTTGCAAGTTATCGCAAACACTTGATTGCAGTTATTGCTGCTAAGTGTGGCCCAACCAGTTATTAGGTTCAGGGGGCAATTACTTTTTCACACAGGGCCATGTAGGTTTGGATTTTTTTTCTCCCTAAATAATAAAACCCCTCATTTAAAAACTGCATTTTGTGTTTACTTGTGTTATCTTTGACTAATAGTTAAATGTGTTTGATGATCAGAAACATTTTGTGTGACAAACATGCAAAAGAATAAGAAATCAGGAGGGGGGCAAATAGTTTTTCACACCACTGTATATATATATATATATATATACTTTTGCAAGCTACTATATATATATATATATATATATATATATATATATATATATATATAGTAGCTTGCAAAAGTATTTTCTCACATTACAGCCACAAACATGAATCAATTTTATTGGAATTCCACGTGAAAGACCAATACAAAGTGGTGTACACGTGAGAAGTGGAACGAAAATCATACATGATTCCAACCATTTTTTACAAATAAATAACTGAAAAGTGGGGTGTGCGTAATTATTCAGCCCCCTTTGGTCTGAGTGTAGTCAGTTGCCCATAGACATTACCTGATGAGTGCTAATGACTAAATAGAGTGCACCTGTGTGTAATCTAATGTCAGTACAAATACAGCTGCTCTGTGACGGCCTCAGTGGTTGTCTAAGAGAATATTTGGAGCAACAACACCATGAAGTCCAAAGAACACACCAGACAGGTCAGGGACAAAGTTATTGAGAAACTTAAAGCAAGCTTAGGCTACAAAAAGATTTCCAAAGCCTTGAACATCCCACGGAGCACTGTTCAAGCGATCATTCAGAAATGGAAGGAGTATGGCACAACTGTAAACCTACCAAGACAAGGCCGTCCACCTAAACTCACAGGCCGAACAAGGAGAGCGCTGATCAGAAATGCAGCCAAGAGGCCTATGGTGACTCTGGTCAAGCTGCAGAGATCTATAGCTCAGGTGGGGGAATCTGTCCATAGGACAACTACGGTATTAGTCATGCACTGCACAAAGTTGGCCTTTATGGAAGAGTGGCAAGAAGAAAACCATTGTTAACAGAAAACCATAAGAAGTCATTTGCAGTTTGCCACAAGCCATGTGGGGGGGGGGGGGACAGCAAATGTGGAAGAAGGTGCTCTGGTCAGATGAGACCAAAATGGAACTTTTTGGACAAAATGCAACACGCTATGTGTATCGGAAAACTAACACTGCACATCACTCTGAACACACCATCCACACTGTCCAATATGGTGGTGGCAGTGGTGGTGCTTCTCTTCAGCAGGGACAGGGAAGCTGGTCAGAGTTGATGGGAAGATGGATGGAGCCAAATACAAGGCAATCTTGGAAGAAAACCTCTTGGAGTCTGCAAAAGACTTGAGACTGCGGCAGAGGTTCACCTTCCAGCAGGACAACGACCCTAAACATAAAGCCAGGGCAACAATGGAATGGTTTAAAACAAAACATATCCATGTGTTAGAATGGTCCAGTCAAAGTCCAGATCTAAATCCAATCGAGAATCTGTGGCAAGATCTGAAAACTGCTGTTCACAAACGCTGTTCATCTAATCTGACTGAGCTGGAGCTGTTTTGCAAAGAAGAATGGGCAAGAATTTCAGTCTTTAGATGTGCAAAGCTGGTAGAGACATACCCTAAAAGACTGGCAGCTGTAATTGCAGCAAAAGGTGGTTCTACAAAGTATTGACTCAGGGGGCTGAATAATTACGCACACCCCACTTTTCAGTTATTTATTTGTAAAAACTGTTTGGAATCATTTATGATTTTCGTTCCAAGGGGCCCAAAAACTTATACACACTTTACACTTCTTCCTGGAAATACATATACATAAAAGTTTAATTACTAAATTCATATAAACATCAAATTGTGCGACTACAGACATCTTTAGGGGAATCATAATACTACACATTGCTGCCATAATTAAATCAAGTTTTAAAAGATAACAGATAGCTTTAAGAGAGAGAGAGAGATGTACAGTATCTCCTACTTCTGCTCTGTAAATCTTCATATCGGCTCTAATCTGAGGTGCTGTTTGTTAATTGATGATTTCTGAGGCTGGTGACTCTGAATGAACTTCTCCTCTGCAGCAGAGGTCAGTTTTGGTCTTGATTTCCTGGGAAGGTCTTCATGGAACTTGATGGGTTTTTACAAACGCACTCGACACAATACGTAATGTTGTAAAATAACAACTGACTGTTAATGTTACTTAATGACCGAATGCCATACTGTACAGTATGTGTTATGTCATAGTTTTGCTAAATCCAGGATTGTTTTGTTCTGTACAGTAGAAAATAAATCCAAACTTTGGACTGGTATACGTTACAGTATATACTGTATATTTCAGATTTGTCTGCTTGACGTTGCTGTGGTTAGGAGTTTTTTCCTTCCTTTTTTACGTTTGTTAGTTTAGTTGTATAAACAATGCAGTGCATGAATAATTCAGTAATATAATAATATAATTACATCATTAATTAATAATGTCAGTTTGTATACTGTATGTATCTGTGAGGGGAAGGGGAGTGCTGGTATAATAAAATATTCATCATTTATATGAAATAAATATGAATATATAAATATTTTAATACTGATGCAAATTTATAAATGCAAGAATAAAGTAAATATTATATATACAAAAGATTAATATTAAGAGCCTCATTTGCACACTTCTGTTTATATTTTCTGAATAACTGCTGTGCTGTCTTACCTTAATATTAAATTTATACATATTTATAAATGTTAAAAACAAAGAATTTAAATCTTATTATCAGTTATAACCAGACAATGTTTTCACTAGCAAGTCAGTGTACCGCATATGTGTGTGTGTGTGTGTGTGTGTGTGTGTGTGTGTGTGTGTGTGTGTGTGTGTGTGTGTGTTTTCATTTCTTTTTTTTTTAAATAATAAATAACTCCACTTATGAAAACTGATTTGCAGATGTTTGTGGATAAGCAGTGAAAGGTCAGAGCAGTGCTGCGTCTTCACACGCCGCTCCACAGACAGCAGATCTATAACGCTGGATAAAGATATAAGAGTTACGGCAAAGTTAAAGTCGCACTGAGGTCAAATCAATGCCACTGATAAAGAACCCAAAGTGGCCTGAGAAAAACCCAAATCTCCTCCAGCAGACGCTGCGGAGCGAGGGCGTCAATAGCGCAGGTTTTTTGTTTTCACTGAGTTTTATCGAGTTTGATATGCGGAGATATTCGTCCTGTGCTTCAGGACATCGATGTGCAAAAGAAATCAATTTAGTGATTCAGTTCGAGTCAGATGAAGGATGAAGTGAACCCAGTGACTCAAATAAATATGAGGAACTAGCAACATTTGTTAGCTTCAGAAGGAACGACTCCTGAGAGTCACAAAGCTCATTACTGATTATTCATTTGAATTTTCTGAAAAGTGTGTCTCACAGTGGTTGGCTGGAGAATCGGACCAATGGGGGCAGTATTGCATTCGCTTTACTGCACAGTTGTGGTGGAAAGAAAGTTAAGTCAAAAGGCAAAGCTCTCGATCTACCGGTCGATCATCATTCCGACCCTCCTCTATGGGCACGAAATGGATTTTCTCAGGAGGGAAGCTGGCTTTTCCCTTAGAGAGGATGAGAAACTCACTCATCCGTGAGAAACTCTGAGTAGAATCGCTGCTCCTTTTTGTGGATCTGGTCTTCCACCAGGACGCCTTCCTAGGGATGTGTTCTTGGCATGTCCAGCTAGGAAGAGGCCATGGGGCAGACTGAGGACTAGATAGAGATCGAATATATCCACATAGGCCTCGGAATGCCCCAGGATTCCGCAGTCAGTGATAGTTGAGGTGACCAAGGACAGGGAAGTTTGGGGTTCTCCGCTGGACCTGCTACCCTCTCGACACGACGTCAGATTAGTGGTTGAAGATGTATGTATGTATGTATGTATGTATGGATGGATGGATGGATGGATGGATGAATAGTATCTCACAGTACAGATTATACTGTAGCTGAATCAGGACGGAAACTGATTAGGGTTAAATCAGGGTTATTTTTCTTACATTTTATAAAATAGAATAATTTTGATTTTTTTTTTCAATTTCCTTATTGTACTGTTCGTAACATAATGTATGTCCAATAACAGTCTTTTTGCAGTTAGGTATTATTGTTCTATTAATATTAAAGTTCTACGTAGGTATTAAAGTTCTATCAATGTTTTTTTCTAAGAGCATTTTTCAGATTTGTTTCCCACTTCATTCTCTGTGGATTTAAAAATGTTAAATGAATATAAGTTATATAACGTTGCAGTAGAAGTTTCTTAAGAATGTTAGTGAATTTTCTGGGAACTCTGTCTGTTATCATGTTATTCTGTTTAAATTACTGCTGATTAGACACAGAATGCAATATTGCACGTCTTTATAGATAAAGTCAAAGTTAAAAATCAATGATTTTATTCATTATGAAACAAAACAATTCAACTTACAACTCATTCTACTGCAGCAGCTCCATAATAAAATAAACTCTAAGAAATATTATTTTAGATTTGATTCAAATAACTAAATATTATCTGTTTGAGTTAGTCATTCGATATTCCCTACAGTGAGTCAAATCAAACCACTTAAAATAAATTTTACATAGACTTACCTTCTTTGTTTGGTGGTTGTTTTTTTTTTTTTTTTTTTGCAGGCTGAGACTTTAGCCCTGTAATACTGCAGCAGAGTGAAGCATTTTATTGATTCATTTTCATGTAATTCACTAATGCTAAAGACCAAAGAGTTAATTTCTCTTTAACTTTGTCTTACACTGTGGCTAATAAGGTAATCAGGTAATATACAGTAAAGAGAAATAATTTGAAGCAATGAAACTATTTTAATGCTATACCTAAAGTAGCTAATTCCAGCTAACACCTAGCTAGCTACTTGCTTCCAACAGGCTAGCTTTAGATTCTCTACAAACTCATTTAGAGCCAGTTGTGTTCAAAATTATTCAACCACCAATGCTGTAAAGGAACACGACAGGTTATCAATACTCAGGATCGAGTTCCCTGACCTGATGGTACGTACAGGATGAGACGGTGAGGGAGGTCTTTTAGCGCTCAGCTGGATGGACAGAGACGAGAGAGAGAAAATCATCAGACAGAAATGAGTCATTAGTTTGAACAAGAATGAAACATTGATTCTGCACTCGATTATTTAACATCAAGAAACAGAACACATAGAACAAGCAGGACCACTGCAATTGTACAGTATGCTGATCACTGTAAAAGTGCTGAGTTTACAAATAATCTAATAATCTGATAAATTATTATTATAATTAATTTTATGTGATTCCTCCAGATGATTTATTTATCTCAAACAATTCTTACATATGACTCATTTATCACATGACACCTTCATATGATTCATTTATCTCACATGATTCCTTCATATGATTTATTAACCGTATATCAATAGTCTACATTTCATCACAACACTTTTGTATGATTCACTGATCTTATTTGATTCAACCACATAATTAATTTTCAATGTGAGTTCCACATATGATTCAGTCATCAAATGTGATTCTTTCAAATGATTGTTTATCTTCAGTTAGCTGTTCTTATAAATAGACTTATAGTTCTTGAATGTTGTGTACTTCCTGTAGAAAGTAGAAAGTGTTGTTAAGTACAGTATGTCTATTTTTGAGAGTCACCAACAGACGAAATCAGACGTGTGTGTAAACGTCATTGGCCATTAAACCTGATTCTGATTATTTTATAAGAATAATTTCTCTCACATATTTCTCCATATGATTTATTTTTCTCAAACAGTTCTTGCATCTGATTCATTTATCACTGGACACTTTCATATGATTCATTCATCTGAGGTGATTTCTCCATATGATACATTTACGTTTCTTCCATAATCTTCATTTATTAAATGACACTTTTGTATGATTCATGATTCAATTTCCTGTGGTTTATGTTTTCTGATTCTGCCATAAGATTAATTTCTCATGTGTGTCCTAAATATGATTCATTTATAATGTGATTTTTTTCATATGTTTCATTAATCACACATGACTCTTCTGTATGATTCATTTCTCACTTGCATAAGATTCATTTATCCTGTGATTTTTCTCCACCCTGCAATGTATGTATTTTTATTTATCAATATGTAATTAGTTTTAAAGATTAACTTGCCATTACATGTATTTTTTACATGTGTTTTATTCACATGGTTGATTTTTCTATTTTCTTTTTAAATAATTGTTTAATCTAATTCAGAATTTTATTAGATCTTTACAGGTGATCAAACCTTAAAATGATTTTACATAAAGGAACGATATCATTTATGAGTTTAAAATAATAAATAATAAAAAGATAAATATAAATCAATAAAACATTTAAAAGATGAGCTCACATGTGTTACGGGTATACAGACTCAATAGACACAGATCTTAGTTAAGAACCCAAACGGGCATTTTATTAGGAGGTGAAAAACACAAAGGAGATTTGAACTGAAAAGTCTTAACTGAATTGAACAGATGGTGGAGCGTGGACGAACTGGTGGAGCGAGGAGAGATCCAAGGAGCACGGAAACAGGAATCAGGATACGAGACAAACGGGATAACACAACGTGAGCAGGTAACCAGTAGTGTGATGGAGTCTGTAGCCTCATGTGCAAGTCAGACGTCGAGTGAGGGGAAGTGAAGTGTATTTAAAGTGTGGTGCTAATGGGAATCAGGTGTGTGCTTAGAATTCAGGTAATTGGGAACAGAAGCTGAGGGTGGAGCCTGGTGTTTCCGTGACAGAACCCCCCCCTCCACGGACCGCTCCTGAGGGCCGCAGGAACCGACGCCAGGGCAGACGCCCCCTTCCCCTGGGAGCTGGCATGAGCGGGTGTTGTTGGTGAAATTCCCTGAGGAGGTTTGGGTCGAGGATGTCGTCACATGGGCCCCAACTCCTTTCCTCAGGGCTGTAGCCCTCCCAGTTGATGAGGTATTCAAGGTGACCCCCCCGATGGCGGGACCTTAGGATCCCTGCGACCGCGTAGATCGTTCCTTCCTCCAGATCCAACGCTGGGGGGGGGGGGGGGGGGGTGGTTCGTCTCCGGGACCAGACTCTGTGGGCATAGAAAAACTGGGAGAGTGGTAAGGTTTTAGAAGGGAGACATGAAACGTGGGGTGAATTCGGTAGGTGTGTGGGAGACTTAACTTATATGTGACAGGGTTGATTCTTGCGAGGATGGTGAATGGGCCGATGAAACAG
The DNA here is from genome assembly GCA_030522415.1 of Channallabes apus. NCBI lineage: Eukaryota > Metazoa > Chordata > Actinopteri > Siluriformes > Clariidae > Channallabes > Channallabes apus. The sequence continues at coordinate 43,950,856 of CM060106.1, forward strand.
GGACTGACGTGCGCCGTTGGTGTCGGTGAAGAAGCAGTTGTTGCCGGAAGAGAAGCGGTGGAGACGATGGCTTGCCGGAGTAGCTCCAACAGCTCGCGTAACTGATCCGGGCCCGTTGGGTTCATGGTCGGTCTGACTTCCTGTTACGGCTATACAGACTCAATAGACACAGATCTTAGTTAAGAACCCAAACGGGCGTTTTATTAGGAGGTGAAAAACACAAAGGAGGATTGAACTGAAAAGTCTTAACTGAATGGCGAGTTGAACAGATGGTGGAGTGTGCGCGAACTGGTGGAGCGAGGAGGGATCCAAGGAGCATGAACACGGAGACAGGAACAGGAATCAGGATACGGGATGACAGAACGTGAGCAGGTAACCAGTAGCGTGATGGAGTCTGTAGCCTCATGTGAAGTCAGACGTCGAGTGAGGGGAAGTGAAGCGTATTTAAAGTGTGGTGCTGATGGGAATCAGGTGTGTGCTTAGAATTCAGGGGCCTCATGTACAAAGACTTGCGTTGAATTCATGCAAGGTGACAGGGTGCGCGATGGGTGGCTTCTTGGTGAGTGATGTATTACATCAGATTTTTTTACTGCGTACGCACATTTACAGCTTTGTCCGTACGCAGTAAAAAAATCTGATGTATGAAACACTGCGTACGTGGAATCCCACACATATTCTCTTTGTACATCTGAATTAACGTGAAATTGAGCGCACGTGCACGAGCGCAAAACCCCTCCCTGCCTCCTCCCCCGTATAAATATGGTAATGACTCCACAGGTTTGCGCGTGCTGCAGCCTGTGAAATCTAATATCGTATTACAAACCGGATTCAAAAAAAGTGGGACACTAAACAAATTGTGAATAAAAACTGAATGCAATTATGTGGAGATGGCAAATGTCAATATTTTATTCAGAATAGAACATATATCACGGAACAAAAGTTTAAACTGAGAAAATGTATCATTTTAAGGGAAAAACATGGTGAATCAAAATGACATGGTGTCAACAAATGCCAAAAAAGTTAGGACAAGGCCATTTTCACCACTGTGTGGAATCTCTCCTTCTTCTTACAACACTCAACAGACGTCTGGGGACCGAGGAGACCAGTTTCTCAAGTTTAGAAATAGGAATCCTCTCCCATTCTTGTCTAATACAGGCCTCTAACTGTTCAATCGTCTTGGGCCTTCTTTGTCGCACCTTCCTCTTTATGATGTGCCAAATGTTCTCTATAGGGGAAAGATCTGGACTGCAGACTGGCCATTTCAGTACCCGGATCCTTCTCCTACGCAGCCATGATGTTGTGATTGATGCAGAATGTGGTCTGGCATTATCTTGTTGAAAAATGAAGGGTCTTCCCTGAAAGAGATGACTAGATGTTGTTCTAGAACCTGAATATATTTTTCTGCATTGATGGTGCCTTTCCAGACATGCAAGCTGCCCATGCCACACGCACTCATGCAACCCCATACCATCAGAGATGCAGGCTTCTGAACTGAGCGTTGATAACAACTTGGGTTGTCCTTGTCCTCTTTGGTCCGGATGACATGGCGTCCCACATTTCCAACAAGAACTTCGAATCATGACTCGTCTGACCACAGAACAGTCTTCCATTTTTACACACTCCATTTTAAATGATCCCTGGCCCAATGAAGACGCCTGTGCTTGTGGATCTTGCTTAGAAATGGCTTCTTCTTTGCACTGTAGAGTTTCAGCTGGCAACGGCGGATGGCATGGTGGATTGTGTTCACTGACCATGGTTTCTGGAAGTATTCCTGACCCCATTCTGTGATTTCCTTTACAGTAGCATTCCTGTTTGTGGTGCAGTGTCGTTTAAGGGCCCGGAGATCACGCGCATCCAGTATGGTTTTAGGCCCTTGACCCTTACGCACAGAGATTGTTCCAGATTCTCTGAATCTTCTGATGATATTATGCACAGTTGATGATGATAACTGCAAAGTCTTTGCAATTTTTCGCTGGGTAACACCTTTCTGATATTGCTCCACTATCTTTCTGCGCAACATTGTGGGAATTGGTGATCCTCTACCCATCTTGGCTTCTGAGAGACACTGCCACTCTGAGAAGCTCTTTTTATACCCAATCATGTTGCCAATTAACCTAATTACTGTTAATTGGTCTTCCAGCTCTTCGTTATGCTCAAATTTACTTTTTCCAGCCTCTTATTGCTACTTTATTGCCTCTTATTGTTAATTTTTTGGGATTTGTTGACACCGTGAAATTTGTAATTAACATATATATTTTTTTAATGATACATTTTCTCGGATTAAACTTTTGATCTGTCATCTATGTTCTATTCTGAATAAAATATTGACATTTGCCATCTCCACATCATTGCATTCAGTTTTTATTCACAATTTGTTTAGTGTCCCAACTTTTTTGGAATCCGGTTTGTATGTAGTGTCCCTTTTTAGGCGGATTTTTCCGCTAACGAGGATCATTTTATCAACTTGTTATAAATTATTTTGTGAGTATATTAACATGTGCTTTCTCAACATTTAAAAATTTTTATTTGAGGGGGCGCTGCCCCCTCTTGCCCCCCATAGAACCGGCCCTGTATGAGCATCACATATTACTTGCACATTTATTGAATGGAAATGTTTCCGATTCACGTATGCAAATTCGTCTTCAGATGGCGCCTTTATAGCAATGTGTGTGCAGTCGACGGCTCCGATTACATTAGGAAAACCGGCGATCGCTGCAAATTGCGCTTTAATGTTTGGCTGGTCAACTGCATGGTATGGAAACCTTATATACCAGCTAGACATGCGGGTGATCCCGTCCCATACAGCTGGCACTACACAGCTCAAAGATGACTGGCTTAATCCCAAGCGGTCTGCCAGTTCCCTTTGGAAAGAACCAGTTGCCAGGAAACCAAGCGTTGTCAGCACCTGTAACGGGTAATGCGTGGCTCCTCGCTGTCTCTCTTTCCAAATTTGAACCCAACTCAGCACAAAGCTCCAAGAGGATAGCTCTTGGAAATCTGAAACGGCTAATAAGCCAGTCATCATCATGGGCCAGAAAATCACTGTGATCCCTAAAAATGCGTTCCCTTTGGATTCGGCCATTGACAATGTCCTCTAATAAGGCCAACACTGCCATTGCCATAGACTAAAGGTTGTATACATTTGCAAATGCTTTTATATGTTCTAAATCAAATAATTGGTAGAAAAATATTGTGTCAACTAACCCATTTTATCAATTATAAATGAATAGCAATGTTTTTCATATGTGTTGGTGCGATACTTTGTAGTGTGCAATTTAACATAATTGCCTCTAGGAGTCACCCTCAGAAATAAAACAAACGCACACAAGAAATACACGTACGCCGGACAGGAAGTTGGCGTGGAAGAACGCACATTCTCACCTTAATTTCACTGTTAGTAAATCCGATCGTTAGCGTGAAAACTGCCGTAAGCAAAGTTTTTGTGCGTACGCAGCGTTGATACATAAGGCCCCATGTGATTGGGAACGGAAGCTGAGGGTGGAGCCTGGTGTTTCCATGACAACATGAGCTAAATGTCTGTTGTCTTAGCTCTGTCCAAAGCCTTATGTCTTTAGTCTGAATGTTCGATTTAGCTTCGAGGTAAAACTGTGTTGTATTTTTCTTTTCCCTTACTGTACTGTAAGTCTCTGTAAGTGAATGTTAATAACGCCGGTTGTTTTTCGTGCCACTTTAGCAGCAAATTCCTTGTGCTTGATTATTTCAGAATCCTCCGAGTCGAGTCAGCGTGATTAATGTGAAGTGCTGTAGCTCAAGTAACGATGAGTTTCAATGAGAGAGGTGGTGTGTTTTAATGTGACGTGAAAGATCTGACTAATCTATGTTCAGAGACACACGACTAGGCTCGCTAATTTAGCTTTAACGGTCTGTAGTGTTTTCTGCTTAGCCACGTTCTGTCTCCTCAACACACACCTCTTACAGAAACATCACGTCCTAATCACACGGCATCGTGTCTGTCATATATAATTATATTTTAAAATAGGTTAACACCCTGAAATAAGTAAATATTATAATATTAATACATACAGTATAAACAAATTCAAATGAACATCATTAGCTTTTATAATTTTCTTTGTGACAATGACCATTTTTATAAGTGCTAAAATAGAATTTAATTGAATGGAATTTAATTATATTATGTACATATGGGCAATAAATGTAGGAAAAAATCTGATAAAAATTAAATGTAAAAATAAATTAGTCACAAGCAGAAATAAACAATTCACAAAATAAATTGTATTGCTTCTGAAAATAAAGGCATCACATGTAAAAATTAATTATTACATTATGAAAAGTATCATATGCAAAAATACAGGAAGAATTTATGAACTTTTTTTAAATCCCTTGTGAATCTGAAGGAATTATGTGTAAATTAAAAATGTGTAACTGAAGAAATCACATGTGAAAATAAAGAAATCACTTGTGAAAAAATTAATAATGCGGAGAAAATCTGACCCATGGGCAAATAAGTGAATAATATAAAAAAAAAAAGGACTAATGCATTAATGACATGCGTATATGTAAAAATAAAAAATCATGTGGGAGAAAATTTATCAATGTGAAAATAAGTCCAGTGAAAGAAATCGCATGTGAAAATAAAAATAATTACTTAATTAAAAGAAACTGTGAAAATGTGCTTCATGTGTAACACACAACACACTAATGTTCTAAACCCCAAATGTCTCTGTTGTTCTCTAAGGATTTATAGCTTTATTTCACTGATTCTCAGCGTAGTTCATGTCAGTCATGGTAAACATTTTAGTTAGATTTTTTACAAGGCGTCCTCTTTCTCTCGTTCCGTCTCTCATCTGTCTCACAGCAGAAGCTGAGTTTCCCGAGAGCTGCTTCGTCCCGCTGAGTGGATTTTAGAGGAAACAAAGCCAGTAAACATCATCTCTGGGCAAACAATCCACACCAAATCCCGCCGAGATGCTAACAGCCGTGTACCGGTTTCCAGAGCTGCTGCTGAGCGCTGATGTGTTTCACCGCACCAAGCATCTTCTGTGTTCAAACAAACACTTTGGCAGCATACACACTCCAGCATACAGAAGGAAATCTAACAAAAAGACAATCACTGTTTGATTTATATTTATAAACATCACAATAACATCAACGAGTGAGAGTAATAAATCGGCTTCAGCTGCGTGAACACAAGCTCCGCCCCCTGGTGTACTGTTATAATTACTGGTGTTTAGGAATAACGTCATTGGAGCAGACAGCAATAATCACTGTGGATGTTATACAGTAGTTGGCGTGTCCTCAGGTCTGTACCTCTACCCCACTAAGGAGCATTTAGTGGGTGTGGTCAACAAAACAAAGAAGAATTTTAGGTGTTTAGACCTCCATATACAGGTCCTTCTCAAAAAATTTGCATATTGTGATAAAGTTCATTATTTTCTGTAATGTACTGATAAACATTAGACTTTCATATATTTTAGATTCATTACACACAACTGAAGTAGTTCAAGCCTTTTATTGTTTAAATATTGATGATTGTGGCATACAGCTCATGAAAACCCAAAATCCCTATCTCAAAATTTGCTCTGCAAATTTGCATATCATGAAAAGGTTCTCTAAACGCTATTAAGAAACACTCCTCCACCAGTTCCTGGTACTTAACCCTCTTCCTCTCGTTGGTCTCCTCCATGTTTTCCTCCCAGGGCACTGTCAACTCCAGTATGATCAGTTGTTTTGAAGACTGAGAGGTCATGATCATATCTGGCCGGAGGGTTGTTGTTGCAATGTGCTGGGGGAACTTCAACTGTTTCCCCAGATCCACCTGCAGCTGCCAGTCAGATGCTGTGTGGAGTAGGCCTGTTGTCATCTGTTGGTGTGCCCTGAGTTTTTCTCCAGCTTTAACAAAGGAGATTGCCTTCTTCGGAGCATGTTGTTTTTAGCTGGAGCTGATGGCTGAGGCTAGACTCCTAGCGACTGCCTTGAGCACCTGGTCATGGTGCCATCGATAGCGACCATCCGCCAGGGCCTTCACACAGCCACTGAGGAGATGTTCCAAAGTGCCTCTGCCAGAGCACAGGGGGCAGGAAGGTGTCTCACTTTTCCCCCACACATGGAGGTTCGCTGGGCTTGGTAGGGCATCGTAGACGGACTGCACCAGGAAGCGGACCCGCTGGAAGTCTGGCTGCAAGATGTTGCCCAGGTAATCCTTCGCTGCAGTACACTCTCCCACCTCGTCCACGCTCCCTGTTGCCGTAGTCCCACTGCCCTACTCACTCGCTCTTCCTCCACACCTGCTCTAACTTCTTCCTGGATCAGGTGGTGTCTTTCCTTTCCTCGGGTCTGGCTGATGAGGGTCTTTGGGAAGTAGCCCAAACCTGCTCTGCCTGTTGCCACTGTGCCCAGCAGAGCTTTCTGTCTTAGGCGTGACTCTGCCAGCTCCACTGCTTCCCCAGCCCTCCACTTCCTTCCCGTCCTCACCTCAATGCCAGCTGCTGACACATTGCAGTCATTTGAGTCCCTATACTGTAAGGCTTCCCTGGTGCGTGCCACCATACACTCTTCTTTGAGGCCACTAAGAGGCAGCTGCAGAATGTTACATGTTCCATACAGGGCAGCGCTGGTGAGGCTTCGAGGAAGGCCCAGCCACTTTCGAAGAAAGCTGCTGATCTTCCTCTCTAGGGTCTCAACTGCTGTCATTGGAACTGCGTAAATCAGCAGGTGCCACAGAATGCGGGGTAGTACTGAATGCTGGTAGATCCAGGCTTTGAACCTACCAGGCAAGCCAGACTTGTCTACCTTGGTGAGCCAGGTGCAGAGCTCTAAACTGGCCTTCTGGATGGCTGCTGAATCTTTCAGGTTGGAGTTGAACAGTTTCCCTAAGCTCTTGATGGGTTGCTCTGTGATGGTTGTGATGACAATTCCTGAGATGGAAAAATGGAATTTGTCGATCACCTTCCCCCTCTTCAGCACCATGGACCTTGATTTGGAGGGCTTAAAACTCATCCTTGCCCAGCTGATGATTCTTTCGAGCCCTTGTAAGATCCACCTGCACCCTGGTACCGATGTTATTGTTACTGTGAGGTCATCCATATAGGCTCTGATGTATAGCTGTGGGGTTGTCGCTCACCAGACTTAGTCAGTTGATGGGGGGGTTGTCGCTCACCAGACTTAGTCAGTGGCCCTCTGCACTCCACCTCGGCTGACTTAACCACCATATTCATGGCTAGGGAAAAGAGGATAACAGAGATGGTGCAGCCTGTAATTATCCCTTTCCCAATACAATGCCAGTGTGATGTTTCGGACCCAGAAGTGACTCTTATCCTGAAGTTATTATAATAATCGATAATCAGGTCCTTGATCTTTCTGGGAACATGGTGTACGTGCAGAGCGAGCTCTATCAGCTTGTGTGGTATGGACCCATAGGCATTCGCCAGGTCCAACCACAAGACAGCTAGGTTGCCTCTGTTCTCATGGGCCTCTCTGTTCAGTTGTGTTACTACTCCCGTGTGTTCCAAGCAGCCAGGTGTGCCGGAGATCCCTCCTTTCTGCACTGACTGATCAATGTAGCTGTTCTTGAGGAGAAACTCTGTCAGTCTTCGTGAGACGATGCTAAAAAACACCTTCCCTTCCACACTTAGCAGTGAGATAGATCGAAACTGACTGATCTCTCTTGAGTTCTCCTCTTTGGGGATCCAAACTCCCTCAGCACACCTCCACTGATTAGCTACTTTCCCCCTTCTCCAAATCACCTTATGGACCCTCCACAGATGCCGTAGAAGTTCTGGGCAGCGCTTGTAGACCAGATAAGGAATTCCACTGGGGCCCGGCGCAGATGCCGATCGGGCCGCCTTGATGACCTCCTCCACCTCCTTCAGACTTGGCTCCTTCAGGTTGAACTCTGATATCGGGGGGCTTGGGTGCATGAGGGCTTTATTGGGCTCCAGTTCTAGATCTCTCAGAGGATCATTTATGGTGTCTTCAAGGAAGCGATTTACTTGCTCTATGGAGCACTCCAGCCGGCCACTGCACTTGTCCCCAAGCAGTTGTTTTGTAAAGCCAAAGGGATTGGCAATTAATGCTTCTCGCCTCCTCGCCCGCTCTCTTCCCCGTCTCCGGTGCCACTGCTCTGCGAAGAGTCATCAATTTCTTCCGCAAGATGTCTCTCAGTTCCACTAAAGATTTCTTCTTCTCATCGGTAGCAGCCTTGTACTGCTTCTTGAGGGTGCGGAGATCCTGACGCGGATGATGTATCTGGGTGGCCCTGCGGTTCATTGTGTAGGACGTAGATTTTGATTTTCCTTTGTCAACCTGCCCAAATCTTTCTGAAGCATAGCTGAAGATGATGGTGCTCATTGTTGTCAGTCGGCTGTTCACATCTCCTTTGGCCGTGGCCTGGATGATGTTGGACACAATCTTGTCAAACTGCATTCACCCGCTCCTCTTGCTGGCTGGAGGCCACTTAATCCGCTGCTGTGGAGTTACTTTGCTTGTATTATGAGTCTGAGGTACGTGGAGGGACTGGGCCCTGTGGGTTGCCTCCTAGCCAGGCTCCTCCTGCGTCTCACCAGGTACAAGACCTGTGCGTTGTACCTCCTTCTCTTTCTCCAAGCATTTCATTCTGGTCTGATGGATTTTCAGGCCACACTGATTCTTGCACAGCTTTCCGCAAATGCATGTTCAAGTTCAATTTATTTGCATAGCACATTTACAACAGCCGTCAGGCTGACCAAAGTGCTTCACATAAAAACATACTCATAAAACACGCAATAAAACACAAATAGCACACCTAGCGGAATTAAAATGCTAATGAAAACAAATAGGTTTTGAGCAAGGACTTAAAAGCGGATAGAGAAGGTGCCAGTCTGATCTCTAAAGGCAAAGTATTCCAAAGTTGAGGTCCTGCTACCGCAAACGCCCGTGCCCCTCTGCGCTTGAGCCTCACGCGTGGGACTACTAATAAAGCCTGATCACAAGATCTTAGTGTTCTGGAAGGAGAGTAAGGGTGAAGAAGATCGGAGAGGTAAACCGGTGCTAGGTTGTGTAATGATTTATACACAAACAGGAGGATTTTAAAATTAATTCTCTGAGGGACTGGCAGCCAGTGTAGATCTTTCAGAATCGGAGTGATGTGATCATGTTTACGACTTTTACGAAGGAATCTTGCTGCTGCATTTTGGACAAGCTGTAAGCGAGCAATTTGAGATTTGGAGATACCGCAATATAATGAATTGCAGTAATCCAGACGAGCCGTAATGAATGCATGAACCTCCATTTCTAGAGTGAGGAAGTGTTTCATTTTGGCGAGTAGTCGAAGCTGATAAAAACTGGATCCAATAACGGAGGCGATATGTTTATCAAATTTTAGATGCTGGTCAATGAGAACACCAAGGTTACGCACCTGTGATGATCTGTAGACAGATAAGCTGTCCAGATCAGGGCTGAAACTCTGAGAGTTCTCATTAGGACCAAAAACAATTACCTCGGTCTTGTCTTCATTTAGAAAGAGAAAGTTTTGAGCTAGCCATGATTTAACCTCCTCTAAACACTGCAAAAGATTAGTAGTAGCAGTAACGTTCTTTCTTTTGATGGGAAGATAAATTTGAGTATCATCTGCATAGAAGTGAAAAGATACATCATATTTCCGTAGGATAGAACACAGAGGTAGCATATGGAGAGAGAACAGCGATGGAGCCAAAATAGAGCCTTGTGGAAGGCCACAGGTCAGAGGTGCCCGGGAAGAAGTGAAATTACCCATCTTTACTAAAAACTTTCTATCAGACAAATATGACTGAAACCATTTCAGAACATTCGCCTTTAGACCCACCCAAGACTCTAATCTAGATAGTAGTAAAGAGTGATCGATAGTATCAAAAGCCACCGATAGATCCAGGAGAATCTGAATCACAGAGTCTCCAGAGTCAGTGGAGACATAAATATCATTTAGCACTTTCAGAAGGGCGGACTCTGTACTATGAGCAGACTTAAAACCAGATTGAAAGACCTCGTGAATACCCATGTTAGTCACAAAACATTGTAGTTGGTCCAGCACAATTTTCTCCAAAATCTTAGAAACAAAAGGCAAGACTGAGATAGGCCGAAAATTCTTTAGGGCAGAGGAATCCAGAGAAGGCTTCTTGAGCAGAGGAGTAACAGTGGCTACCTTAAGATTGGCCAGAACACAGCCCGTTTGAAGACATTTGTTGATAAAGGATACCAAGCCTGGCCCAATCGAATCCAGAATTGAACTTAGGAATCTTGGGTGGATGATATCGTTAGGGCAAGAAGAGGGTTTAAGCCTGTCAATGACCTGCTTCAAAACCTGGACATTGATACGTTCAAAAAACTCCCAAAACGTACGGACAGAAGGCATGGTAGGTGAATCCTTTAATGTTAAGGTAGGGCAAATGCCAAGTCTTAGGGTTTTAATTTTGTCGTTAAAGAATCTCAAGAAGCCTTCGCAAACAGCATCAGAAGCGACAGTCAAGGTATTAGCCAAAGGATTAACAACAGACTGAATAATTGAAAACAGAACCTTAGGTTTAGAATGATTTGTTTCAATTATATTAGAGAAATATGCAGCTTTTGCAGATTTAGCAGCAGATTGGTGAGATGTAAGCGAATCTTTAAATAATTGAAAGGAAATATGCAACCTGTCCTTTTTCCATTTTCGTTCTGCCTTTCTACAGATTTGTCTTAGTAGATGAATCTCAGCGTTTTGCCACAGTTCAGATTTTGGTTTCTTCTTATGAGGTTTGAGGGGGGCAGTTACATTAGCTGCCTCAAGCCAGGCAGAATTCAAGAGGCTAAGATGTTGATCAGCATCCAAGTCCAGTAATGGTTGATCCAAGTGCATCTCTGAGCAAAGTTCAGTAAAGCACAAGTTGAAGTTTGAGCTAAACTGTGGAGAATAAAACCGAGACAGAGTAGCAGATGCATTGGAAAAGTGAGAAAGATCAGGAAGAGACAGTGAAAATAATATGGGTTTATGGTCGGAGAGCAGAAAGTCTGAGAGCACAATATCAGTCACATCAAGTCCATAATAGAGTACAAGATCCAGCGTATGTCCCTGAATGTGAGTAGAGCTGTTGATCCACTGAGTGAGATTAAAAGCGTCAATAAGATTGAGGAAATCACGTGAGAGTGGATTTAACGGGCAGCAAACATGGATATTAAAATCGCCTACCAACACAAAACGATGGCAGGTTGTGGCAATATTGCCGATAAATTCAGTAAATTGCTGTATAAAATCCTTAGTGGAGTGAGGAGGGCGGTAAATTACCCCTAAACCGACAGACCCATTCCAGTCTAAGTAAAGAAGCTAAGCTTCAAAACTTGAGAAGGCCGTTGCAGGACCCAGCCTGCATTGTGCAGAGAAAGAGTTCTTTAAAATAGTTACAATCCCACCTCCACGCCCACATATGCGGGAAGAGTTAAAAAATGTACAGTCAACAGGGACCAGATCCGCAAAAGGAGTTCAATCACCCACCTTCATCCAGGATTCCGTGATGAACATAAAATCCAGGTTATGAGAAGAATAAAAGTCATTTAATAAAAAGGTCTTATTCACCAGGGAGCGAGCATTTATTAATGCTAACTTCGGTGTGGGAACAGAGGATGAGGAGGCTCTACTCAGACGGTAGCCAAAGCCAACCCGGCGGAGACCAGTACCAAAAACCGGACTCAAATGCAGGGGGAAAACCGGATGAAGCCATCTGTAAACCCGATCCAACGGGCGCCAGATTGTAGAGCCGCAATAAAACGAGGCACGGGGGGGGGAGCCGATAGAAAACCAGCCCGCCAATAGGCTTTCATCTTTACGATAAAACTACCACGGTTGCCCCGTTTCCTCCTCCGCTTTCTCCGCCTGAAGTTAGGGGGCCAGCGGTAAACACCATCCAGGATATCCGTTGGAAGCGTCTCGTGTTGTTGATCAAAAAAGCGGTCCACCTCTAAGTTGTAGATCATAGTAGACTCAGCAACCAAGTTACGGATATCCAAAAGTGCTTGACGGTCGTAAGTTAGACGCGTGCAGCAGGTCAGCAACAGAGGTAAACCCAACAGCCAAACAAGCAGCCAGAAGAGCAACAGACGGCATGCCACATACACCGGCGCCATCTTGGGGAGATCAACCTATCTTTTATGTTATGCTCGTCGTTTGTCCGTTCGCATGGGTCATCACCATGTGGTCCGTCCGATTGGATATCTCATCCTCCCCCCCTCTCAGGACCTCCTGGGGGTATTTCATTGTAGGGCGTTCCGTAGCTTGTTCGGGTTCTCTCTCACGAAAGATGCAGGTTGGGTTGCTAACCCAAACTGTCCCGGATGCCGTCTTTCCTTGCTGCCAACTGTCTTTCCAGTGGTCGACCAAACTGTTCTTGATTGTCACCTATTCTATTCCTAGGAGTCACTGGCTGTGCCAGACACTAACTATTAAGAAACATCTCCCGGATGCTCTGGGACGCATCATCAGTGATGTTTTCCTGAGGTCATCGGGTGTTTCGGGTCTCGCAACATCATACACCCTCACCCAGTCGACCCAGCCGGGGGTGATCAGGCCCCAACTTGCGTCCCAGTAGCAGCCCACGGATCTGCCCTTTTTATCCAAAGCCACTGGGTGGCCTTCTCAGCGACTTCACTTGCGGACTTGATGGAAACGAGCTATTAACCTAATCATCTGAATCAACTAATTAACTCTAAACACCTGCAAAAGATTCCTGAGGCTTTTAAAAACTCCCAGCCTGGTTCATTACTCAAAACCGCAATCATGGGTAAGACTGCCGACCTGACTGCTGTCCAGAAGGCCATCATTGACACCCTCAAGCAAGAGGGTAAGACACAGAAAGAAATTTCTGAACGAATAGGCTGTTCACAGAGTGCTGTATCAAGGCACCTCAGTGGGAAGTCTGTGGGAAGGAAAAAGTGTGGCAGAAAACGCTGCACAACGAGAAGAGGGGACCGGGCCCTGAGGAGGATTGTGTAGAAGGACCGATTCCAGACCTTGGGGGACCTGCGGAAGCAGTGCACTGAGTCTGGAGTAGAAACATCCAGAGCCACCGTGTACAGGCATGTGCAGGAAATGGGCTACAGGTTGCAAATTTTGCATGTCATTCGGAAATCAAGGTGCCAGAGTCTGGAGGAAGACTGGGGAGAGGGAAATGCCAAAATGCCAGAAGTCCAGTGTAGGTACCCACAGTCAGTGATGGTCTGGGGTGCCATGTCAGCTGCTGGTGTTGGTCCACTGTGTTTTATCAAGGGCAGGGTCAATGCAGCTAGCTATCAGGAGATTTTGGAGCACTTCATGCTTCCATCTGCTGAAAAGCTTTATGGAGATGAAGATTTCATTTTTCAGCACGACCTGGCACCTGCTCACAGTGCCAAAACCACTGGTAAATGGTTTAGTGATCATGGTATTACTGTGCTCAATTGGCCTGCCAACTCTCCTGACCTGAACCCCATATAGAATCTGTGGGATATTGTGAAGAGAAAGTTGAGAGACACAAGACACAATAATCTGAAAAAGGATTCCTGACCAAGTATTGATTGCATAACTGAACATAATTATTTGAAGGTTGACTTTTTTTTGTATTAAAAAGACTTTTCTTTTAATAGTCGGATGAAATATGCAAATTTTTTGAGATAGGGATTTTGGGTTTTCATGAGCTGTATGCCACAATCATCAATATTAAAACAATAAAAGGCTTGAACTACTTCAGTTGTGTGTAATGAATCTAAAATATATGAAAGTCTAATGATTATCAGTACATTACAGAAAATAATTAACTTTATCACAATATGCTAATTTTTTGAGAAGGACCTGTATAGACAGAAGGCCATGCATAGTTAGATGGGTGTGTTCTTATTTCTTGTAAATTAAGAACAGTTATGTATAGGTACTGTATGTAGGAGCATGATGTAATGTGAATATGGGTGTAGCTTGCAGTTAATACAGACATAAGTGTGTGTTTTGAGTGTTGTGTAAAAGTTTTAATGGAAGCAAGGGTTTATGACCATATTGTACATAGGAATGTTGGTGTGGCTTTGAGTCTACATTTGGACACGAGAGCAGGTGTGTCACTGAGTTCATATATTCATGAAAAAGTGGGTGTGTTATTGTGGCCATATATGGAAATACTAGTTACAAGCCACCTGCACTGTAGGCGTGTCTTTGAGTCCATATATGGAAGTGGGAGCTTGTCTTTTTCACTTCAAAATTTTCAAATGTGGGTGCGTCCATGAATAGAAATAAGAATGTTTTCTAAATGTGGGTGTGGCTTTAAGGTAATGTATACAAATTAGAGTGTGGATTAGTGGGCGTGGATAAGGGCTGTATAGAGGAATGTGGTCGTGTGTTCACTGTGTGTGTTTGGAGAACCAGTACAATCAGTATTTTTTATGCTTTTTACTGTGTTTTTATGTTTCGGGGATATCTGTTTGTGCTTTTGATGTTGTTTTGTGTATCCTGAGACTGATATAAATGAAACAATGTTGTTTTTTCCATCAACTTTTCACAGGTTAAAGTGTAGAATGTGCTTTCAGTACACCCTCGGCCTCCTGCTGTGT